>OZ030014.1:92334922-92814922 GCA_964023405.1 Apodemus agrarius
GAGTCCAGGATGAAGGCCACACACTGGGTTCTGTGCTTCACTTCACACAAGGAATGATGCAGCTGATGCTGCCTGAAGTGGGAAGATAGGAAAAGTCCCTTTAATAAAGAAATTCCAGCAGCTATGTGGATATTCACTCTTTCTTCTTCCCTAGGGTCAGCTTGATGTGAGTAATCAAGACCCTTATTGAAACTTTTCTCCTGGCCCTGGCACACCAAAATTGTTATCTGAATTTATAACATCAAAGCCTGAGTTCTGGCAATCATAACAACATAGGCTCAGTCACTTGTTCTGAATAGACCAACAAAAGGCACATTAAATGAGACAGCAGAAAAATGAGAAGCATTCATCTCTTCTCAGCCAGTGATTAAGGTCAAGTGGAGGAGATGCATTCAGCATGGTCATATTTAAAGGGGCACAAAGATATCTGGTGACTCTTCCCCCAGACCCAAGCCTTTGTCTAGGGTTCTGACATGAGCTTTAGGTCTCAATAGAGGGCAGTATATAACCATAACTAAGCAGTCTGGTCAAGGTATGGTCCCATCCATCATCGGTGAGACCTCAGGGAAATGACATTCTGGAAAAGGCAAAGCTGTGCAGAAAGTAATCAATGTTGGCAGGGAAAGTGGGGTGAGCAGATGAAGCAAGGGGAGCTCTAGGTCATAGCAACTACTCTGCATGCTGTAATAGTGGGTGCATGGAACTGCGCATTAGTCCAGAGCCATAGAATGTACAACTCCTGTGGGCTGGGTGTCTCTGACATGCCAGTGTGACTTCATCCACCTCAATGCACATCCCACCCTAGTGTAGGCTGCTGCTGCTGGGACTCCATGAGTGGAAACTCAGAATAAGTTGGAATTTCTGTGTTTTCTGCTCAATAGTGCTATAAAAGCGCTATGAAAATTAAGATTTATCTTTTAATGTGGGCTGGTTATTGTTCTTAATGTTGTTGTTGTTGTTGTTGTTCTTCTTCTTCTTCTTCTTCTTCTTCTTCTTCTTCTTCTTCTTCTTCTTCTTTAGTAGATTAACCCACACTTCCAGGTAATGTTGTGGATTAGAAGTCATATATGGGTGTGGAGATGAGTACAGTTAAGAGATTCACAAGGAGTTAAGACTGCCATGCTACTGGGACACCAGCATCTGCTCTGCATCCCAGCATCCTTCTCCCATGACTTGAGAATGAATACCTAATCCTGCTGCCACGTCTTGTGACCTAGGCAGCAAAGGCACTTAGTGGATCAGCCTTACATGGCTCTCCCAAAGAAGCATTAGTAAACCTCTACCAGAGAGGGACCCTAACAATTATGGCTGCTGTCATGGACTGGCCCCCAGGTCAGGAATACCTTAACAAACATGTGATCAGGACCAGTGGTCACTACTGAGTGATAGCAGGCATGTCAAAGACAAGAACCTGATGAAGGAAGAAGATGGTGTTCTTCATACACACACCAGCGTGAGGACAATGGTGAGAGCCCATAGGTCAGACTGCTGGCCAGAGAAAATGAGTCCCCTCTCCCACCACTGCTGGTTGGAGTGACAACAGAGCTCTCTGCTCTGGAACCTGACATTCTGCCATGCACAAAGGTACTCAAGTGGGCTCTTCTTCATCTGTCCAGAATAGGATTCATTGTAAGTGCTGACTTTGGAAATCTCGGTCCTTCAGAGGACACTAGATTGGGTATTGCTGGGGATTCAGGAGGACTTAGGTCAGAAAACCCTAACAGAGAAAAGTCTATGTTTATGGAAGTCCTTGTTTGAAAAGGCACAAGACTTAATATATGTAAATTGCTGAGCCTGGTGGACTATCCACCTATGTTTGCAGATTGGCAGAGAGATGATATGGGGGTCCTCCCATCCTCCTATACAGGCATAGTAGTCCTTCCAACTTCCCATTCAGGATGGTAGGTGGATGACATGGTGGCACTTTTGATCATACATTCAGACTCCCAGATTCACGCCAAGTTGGGAGAAATCATATCAACCTCGGGGCAGACCTCTTAATTACACCTTCCATTCCAGGTTACTATTCTCTTGCGGTTTTATGTATTTGTAGAAACTTTAGTTCCTCATTTTCTGTTTTTAGCTTATTTTTGTTCTTGTTTTCAGTTTTATATATTGACTGTCCATCACTGTGCTCTAACTACTGTCTCAACAGCAGTTCATCACGACTGCAGGACTGCCCCCTTACCTCTCCACACTGTCATTTCTGTACTTCTACCTCCGTGACCTCCACACCACCTCTCTTACCGCCACCCCGCATGCTCGCCCACTCATTCGCATGCCTCACCCTCTTTCTTCCTTTCCCCACCCTTCCCTGTTTTACTACTCAAATGCTGAACCTCTTGGATCTAGAATCTATAAGCTACACCTTCCCCAAGCACTATCCTGTCATGAACATTTCTGAACCTTCAGAGGAAGTCAAGTGTTCTGCACAGTGAGCTAAAGCTACGGAGTTAAGTAATGGAGGGCACTACTGTGTGGTCCCTAATACCTTCAGGAAATTTAATTCATACCAAAAAGTGTCTAGAAGGGCTCAAAGAAACAAAACACACAAATAAAACAGCTAAAGTGTAAACCCTACTATAGGGGAAGAGGTATGAAATGCTGTCTTCCAGACTGGTATAGCTCCTGTTCTCATGAACTAACAAAAAGGTGAGGCTATATGCACAGACCTGGGCTGCTTATCACGGGTATTGAATAAGGAAGTATTTAAAGGTCCCACCACTTCCCTAATAGGTATTGGTGATTAATTGTTGAGGGGGTGGAAGATTGTATTCATCAGTGGTGTAGCCTTGAGTAAGTTGCCCTCGATCAAGTAAATAATGCCAGGCCATCTGTGCTCATGCAAGTGAGTCTAATGGAGGTCAGTGGAACACATGCACACACACATAGCATGGAACACATGCACACACGCACACGCGCGTGCACACACACACACACATGACAAGAATGGGAGAAGAGACCTTGTGGGGAAGAAGGGATTCAGAGGAATTAGCAGGGTATGAAAGAAGATACTGGAGGAACATGGCGGATGTGACAAACCCAAGCACTGACCAAGCTATCTCCCATTAAGTGTGATCAGGGACAAGGACAAAAAAACAAACAAACAAACAAAAACAAAAAAAAACCCAACAGAACAAAGGACAAACAAACAAACAAAAATTGCTCTATCCTCATAAAGACAGCAGATGGGGTCTGCAGGGATGAAACATGGGTGGGAGACATAGATAAGCCCCAAGGGCGCAAGGGATCATTAACCAAAGAGAAGAGTTATCGCTTTAGTGTGGACAAGACATACTGAATCGAAGTTTTAATCCCTTAAAGTGGGATTTGTGTTAAATTGAAACAACAGAAATAAAGGGTCAGAAAGAGAGCTGAGACAGTTTACACTGGATGCTGAGAACACTGAAGGCTCAATGGCCTGAGAAGGCTGAGTGATGGCCTTGGAGGAACAGGCTGAGCAGTCCCATACAGGGCTCCATAACTCCTTCCTGGTCAGCATAGTCAGAGGGAGGAGGAGCAGGAAAGAGTATGGCCAGGAGGCCGTGATTCCCTACTCAGATCACGATTTTAATGAGGGATACTGGGCAAGCTTGCTCTGAACTACCCGCCAAACTTTTTTTAATTTAATTTTATTTTCTATATTCTTTGTTTACATTCCAAAGGCTTTCCCCTTTCCCAGTTCCCCCCTCACCATGTGTCCCATAAGTCCTCTCCCCCCACCCCGCCCATTCCCCCATCACTCCCCAACCCTTTCTCTGTTCTGGTACTCTCCTGCAAAACTGGAACCAGTCTTTTCGGGACCAGTGTCCTCCCCTTCCTTCTTCTTGGGAATCTTGATTTGCTAATTGTGCCTTGAGTATTCAGAGCTTCTGGGCTCATTAATATCCACTTATCAGTGATTGCAATTCATGTGTATTCTTTTGTGATTGGGTTAACTCACTTAGGATGATATTTTCCAGATCCAACCATTTGCCTACAAATTGCATGAATTCATTATTTTTAATTGCTGAGTAGTATTCCATTGTATAAATATACCACATTTTCTGTATCCATTCCTCCTTTGAGGGACATATGGGCTCCTTCCAGCTTCTGGCTATTATAAATAAGGCTGCTATGAACATAGTGGAGCATGTGTCTTTATTGCATGCAGGGGAATCCTCTGGGTATATGCCCAGGAGTGGTATGACAGGGTCCTTTGGAAGTGTCATGCCCAATTTTCTGAGGAACCGCCAGACTGATTTCCAGAGCGGTTGTACCATCTTGCAATCCCACCAACAGTGGAGGAGTGTTCCTCTTTCTCCACATCCTCGCCAGCACCTGTTGTCTCTTGAGTTTTTAATCTTAGTCATTCTGACTGGTGTGAGGTGGAATCTCAGGGTTGTTTTGATTCCCACCAAACTTCTGATAGGGCCCTCTCAAGTCCCTGAGGACTACAATCTTCCTGCCAAATCACCATGAGAGAAATGCTGTGAGGATGATTTTGTCCAGAGCAAGTATTATACCTCTGGAGGCTAGGGTTATGAGTCCCATATGCTAGAGAAGACATTGTCTCCTTAATTGGCCACTGGAGATTGCTAGTCCCAACTCTACCACCCACAATGGTAGAGAAGGAAGAACCCAAGTATCGATGCCCAAACACTGCCCTGATAACACGTATGGGCGAGGAAGGAAGGCCAGGAAAGCCAGACCTCACTTCTCACAAGACACAGAAACTGCTGCATACAGGATTTGCGCACACAGTCTCTCAGATCTCAGCAGATCGACACCTCTGCTCAAACCTATATCATTCTATTGACCAGAAAGCCATAGCTAACCTCACAAGGGAGAAGGAACCCTGATGTCTATATTCAGCACAGACCAGCCTCAGTAGCACGGGGACCTGGAGAGCATGCATGAAAGCTGTCTGACTTTAGGTGAGGCCTGGGTCTCACCTAGATAAGGTAAGGTCAGTGTGTTGCTTGTGAAGGATTCTGAAAGGAGGAGACACACTGGGGATGTCAGGGGTGTGTGTGCAGCAATAATTGTGAACTTAGCTCTGGTCACAAGCTGTTCTCTTGTGTGGCCAAGCCTCACAAAATGGATTCAGAGCTTCTGAATCCATCAAAGGACAGTAATGCTGCTGACTTAGGAGGGGCAAGGATGTCATGGGTACAGGTTGACCCTTCACAGTCCCTGGAACCCGGATCTCACACTGCAGAACTGTCCATGGCCTCCTTCCTCTTCCACTCATGTCTCTAGATGGATTATATCCTTGGCAAGCTGCAGATATGATGCTTGTCCTTGCTCCAACAGGAAACCTAGCACCAGCTGTGGGATGGACCTATCTATACAGAGCAAACTGAGCACAAAGTAATCCTATATGGTAAGTACGTAGGTCCACGTATGTTGCATCAGGAGCGAGCACAACGCTTCATGCACACCTTTGAGCATGCAATGGGAAAGTTAATTATGAAGTGTGTAGAGGGATTAGATGAAATCCTTCAGATTCCATGCCCTCACTGCGTGTCCTGTAAGGTGCGCATTGCAACGACTGAATCCATACAGCTCAGGGACTTCTCTGGGCTCCCAGGATGGTGTAGAACAGACATTCCATCCATCTCTAGCCAGGCTGTTAATTCCATCAGTCCCCTAGAAAAAATTCCTCCTGGAAAAAAAAAAACAGTAACAATCACAGCTAGCCCCACAGGATGGCTGTATGTATTCCAGACTGTGCACATAATAATAAGAGAAAGGGTCCGTGAGTGGCTCCAGCTTCTTCTTGATTTCAGTGGGAAAGAGGAAGACCTTATGAACCCCCAAAAGGTAATGTTAGAGCAGGTAACAGGGCTGGTGATGGCATCAGGCTAGAGGCCATCAGCCTGTCCCAAACATGTCCAGGCTCTAGTCTAGGTGCTTCCGGGAAGATGAAGCTGCCCCTTCACCAAGATCTCCAACATCTGGACATTGGTAGCAGCAACCCCACACATCAAGCAAGCAGAGTCTACACGCTGATCACCACTGCACACCAGCCTCTGAGCCTCAGCTGCTGAGATGAGGTCAGAGTTCTGGGAGGGACCCAGACGCTCAGCCTCAGTGTGGGAAGAATGGTTTCCTGCTCTGATTCAATTCTATAAGTCAGAGAATCTCCCAGCCAATTTGTTGGAGGACAGAGAATTCTCCTGAACATTTGTGAATCAGTAAGAAGAAACGCTCAGTTTAGGGGTGGTAGTTGTTGTGGGGTACAGTTAGTGGACCTTGGAAGACAGCTATATCAACAGAACTCCTTGGGAGTTTCTCGAGGAAGAGAGGAGGCAGAGCCGAGAGCAGGCACAGGGTTACTGGAAGGCTGCCTGTACTCTGAGAATCACCAGGGTCTGGAAGTCTCTTTGGATACTCAGAGCACAGCTCACACTTCTACAGAGGGAGAGTTCAGAAAATCCTCACTAATTAAGAAAATCTGAAGAAATGTTTCCTTTCAGGACATATCCACTCATCTGAA
This sequence comes from Apodemus agrarius, assembly GCA_964023405.1. NCBI lineage: Eukaryota > Metazoa > Chordata > Mammalia > Rodentia > Muridae > Apodemus > Apodemus agrarius. The sequence continues at coordinate 92,341,404 of OZ030014.1, forward strand.
AGGAGATCAGAGCCGCTAGTAAACTTGTCTGCACAGTGAACAGCATGTCACCAGCAGCTTCCTGCAGTGTGTGGAACGGGATATTGCACCAGTGAGAGCTGCTTCCTCTCTCTGCCTGCATCTTCCTCTCTGAATCCGTCCCCACTCATGGCCACAGCAGTGCACAGAAATGGAAGCCTCACTCCAGTGTCCTTGCAGGGGTTCGTGCTGGTGGGATTTGGGGGAGGTGCAGAGACCCAGGCCCTGCTCTTTGCTGTCTTCTTAGTCCTGTACCTAGTGACTGTCCTGGGCAACCTCACCATGATCGTGGTCATCACTCTGGATGCCCGCCTGCACTCCCCCATGTACTTCTTCCTCAAAAATCTGTCCTTTGTCGACCTCTGTCTCTCTTCTGTCATTATCCCTAATGCCCTGGCCAATATCTTCTCTTCTTCTAAGACCATCAGCTTTGCAGGATGTGCTGCTCAGTTCTTCTTTTTCTCCTTGTTGGCTGCCACCGAGGCTGTGCTCTTAGCTGTGATGGCCTATGACCGCTTCATGGCCATCTGCAGTCCCCTGAGGTACCCCGTGACCATGTGCCCTATGACCTGTGCACGACTCGTCCTGGGGACATTCTGCGTGGCTTGTCTGAACTCCATTGTGCAGACCAGCCTCACGTTCCAGCTGCCCTTCTGCAGCTCCAACTACATTGATTACTTCTTCTGTGACGTGCCCCCACTGCTCCAGCTGGCCTGTGGCAGCACGGCTCTCAATGAGCTTGTCATGTTTGGCATCTGTGGATTCATCATTGTGTGTGCTGTGTTTGTGGTCATCATCTCTTATGGTTACATTACCGTCACCATCCTCAGGATGCGCTCAGGGTCAGGGCGACACAAGGTCTTCTCCGCCTGTGGCTCTCACATGACAGCAGTGTCCTTGTTTTATGGGACTGGCTTTGCTATATATGGCCAGCCAGGAGGTGTGGCATCCATGGAGCAAGGCAAGGTGGTCTCCACAATCTACACCCTGGTCATCCCCATGCTCAACCCCCTCATCTACAGTCTGCGCAACAAGGATGTGAAGGATGCCCTCAGGAGGCTGCGGCAGGGACACAGTCTGGTGAAGGAGAGTGGCTAATGTCTTCATCAGGAGCCATGCTGGGGTCATAGGAGGGAAGTGTACTTGGGAAACAAGAGTATCTTATTTTGATTCTATGTCTACCCACCCTGTTATCTTTGTTCTCTAGTTTTTTATTTTCTGCCTTTCTGGCTTTTCTTCCTCTATTCACTCATTTATCCATGTACCCATGTAACCATCAACACACCCATCTCTTCACCATCTACCCCGTCTTTCTTGAATGTCTATCATTAGCCAGGCATTTACAACAGGTGAGTGAGGCACATTCTTTGTCTTCAAGTGCTCCTTAGTGTGAAGAAGACTGAATAACATATACTTTCATTCAGACAGAAGGCAGAGCTCCGTGGCAAAAAGCAGGTTTGGAAATCATTGTCAACATCTCCAAAAAACAAAACAAAAAAAAACCAAAAAGCAAAAAACAAAACAAAAAACAAACAAAAAAAAAACCCTTCATGCCTGGGGATTTCTTCGTGACTCTTTTCTCTCATCACCAAAGTGTGAACTTCTCCTTGGAGCATCCTAAGTCCTTAGCTGTGTGTTGACCCAACACTACATTAATCCCAAATGGGTCATTTTCCTACCACATGGTGCCTGAGAACTAACATGCTAAAGAGTAGTGATGTTAGATCTTGAAAATGTGACAAGACAGAAAAGGACAGCTCATGAAGAAGGAGAGAAATGGAGGCCACACTAATTGGTCATACACGGTGAAACTATTGCTGTCTAAAAGAAAAACAAATGAATGAAAATGCAAGTTTATAACCCCCGAGAGATTCAGCAGTGTAACCTATCTCCACATTTAAGTTGAGATGCATCTATCTATCTTCCTATCCATCCCTCCATCCCTCCCTCTGTCTGTCTGTCTATCTATCTATCTATCTATCTATCTATCTATCTATCTAGTTACTTACTTATATCCTGATGAGAAACTTCAAGGCTTTAAGGCTTGAGTTTATAGGCATGAGAACCCTTGGGATGCTTTTGAGTGCAGAGTCATTCAGGAGCTCCATGTTTTACTCTAGAGATACAGATTCATGATGACCATCCATGAAGCTTCATTGCAGAGCCTCTGTTCAAAAGCACCTGAGAAGGGCCCTTCCTGGCTACTTTCCCCAGGACTTTATTATTGCATAGTCTCCTGGATGGGCCTCCAAAATTGTTATCAGACTTCTGAACATCAAAGCCTGAGTTCTGGCAGCCATAACACCATAGGCTCAGTCACTTGTTCCCAACAGACCAACTAAAGACACATTTAGTGGGACAGCAAAAAAAAAGAAAAGAAAAGAAAAGCATTCATCTCTTCTCAGCCAGTGATTAAGGTCAAGTGAAGAAGATGCATTCAACATGGTCATATTTAAAGGGGCACAAAGATATCTGGTGACTCTTCCCCCAGACCCAAGCCCTTGTCTAGGGTTCTGACATGAGCTTTAGGTCTCAATAGAGGGCAGTATATATAAGTATAACTGAGCAGTCTGGTCAAGGTATGGTCCCATCCATCACTGGTGAGACCTCAGGGAAATGACATTCTGGAAAAGGCAAAGCTGTGCAGAAAGCAATCAGTGTTGGCAGGGAAAGTGGGGTGAGCAGATGAAGCAAGGGGAGCTCTAGGTCATAGCAACTACTCTGCATGCTGTAATGGTGGGTGCATGGAACTGCGCATTAGTACAGAGCCATAGAATGTACAACTCTTGTGGGCTGGGTGACTCTGACATGCCAGTGTGACTTTATCCACCACAATGCGCATCCCACTCTAGTGTAGGCTGCTGCTGCTAGGACTCCATGTGTGGAAACTCAGAACAAGTTGTACATTCTGTGTTTTCTGATCAATATTGCTAGACATCTACAAGTGCTATAAAAATTAAAATTTATAATGTGGTCTGGTTCTTGTGGTTGTTTAGTAGACTAATCCACACTTCCAGATAATGTTGTAGGTTAGAAGCCATGTATGTATGTGTGTGGAGATGAGTTCAGTTAAGTGATTCTCAAGGAATACTGCTACACTACTGTACCAAGCTGCCCCTACCCTCTCCACAACCTGTGACCAACAGCATCCTCTCTGCATCCAAGCATCCTTCTCCCATGGCTTGAGAAAGAATACCTATTCCTGGTGCCATCACTTGTGACTAGGCACTCTGTGGGTCAGCCTTGCATGGCTCTTCCAGTGAACTTCCCCAAGAAGCAGCATTAGTGAACCCCTACCACAGAGGGAACCCAACAATTATGACTGTTGTCGTAGACCTGACCCCCAGGTCAGGATCATCTTAGCAACCCTGAGATCAAGTCCAGTGGTCACTACCAAGTGACAGCAGGGATGTCAGAGACAAGAATCTAATGAGTGAAGGTTGGGAGGAACACACACCAGGGTGAGGACGGTAATGAGAGCCCATATGTCAGACTGCTGGCCAGAGAAAATGAGTCCCCTCTCCCACCACTGCTGGTTAGAGTGACAGCACAGCTCTCTGCTCTGGAACCTGACATTCTGCCACACACAAAGGTACTCAAGTGGGCTCTCCCACATCTGTCCAGAATACAACTCATGGTAAGTGCTGACTTTGGAAAGCTAGGTCCTTTCAACACAACTCTAGATTGCGTACTGCTGGGGAGGCAGGAGGACCAAGGCCAGGAAACTCTAGCAGGAAGAAGTCTATGTTTATGGAAGACTTTGTTTGAAATGGCAAAAGACATAATATGTGTAAACTGATGAGCCTAGTGGTCCAACCACCCATGTGGGCAGATCGGCAGATGGTTGCTATAGTGATTGTGATGGTTTGTATATGACTGGCCCAGGAAGTGAACCTGTTAGGAGGTGTGGCCTTGTTGGAGTAGGTGTGTCGCTGTGGGTGTGGGCTTAAGACCTTCCCCCTGGCTGCCTGGAAGTCAGTCTTCCACTAGCAGCCTTCAGATGAAGAGAGAGAACTCTCAGCTCCTCCTGTACCATGCCTGCCTGGATGCTGCCATGTTTCTGCCTCGATGACAATGGACTGAACCTCTGAGCCTGTAAGCCAACCCCAATTAAACGTTGTCTTTTATAAAACTTGCATTGGTCATGGTGTCTGTTCACAGCAGTAAAACCCTAACTAAGACAGTGATCCTCTCGTCCTCCTATATAGGCCGGTTGAGGGATGGCATGGTGGTCCTCCCACCTTCCTATGTGTGCTGGTAGATGGATGACTGTGTGGCCCTCCCACCTTCCCATTCAGGATGGTAGATGGATGACATGGTGGCCCTTTTGATCACCCATGCAGACTGTCAGATTCATACCAAGTGGGGAGAAATCATATCATCCTCAGTGGACATTTCAGTACTTTTTGATTACGCCTTCCACTCCAGGTTACTGCCCTCTTGCATAACTTTTGGTTCATCATTTTCAGTGTTTAGTTGATTTTTGTTCTTATTTAGTTTTATATATTGACTGTCCATCACTGTGCTCTAACTACTGTCTCACCAGCAGACCATCATTACTGCCGGACTGTCCCTTATCTCTCTATACTAATCATCTTCACTGTACTTCTGCCTCCATGACCTCCACACCACCTCTCATAGGTCCACCCCGCATGCTCGCCTACTCATTCACATGCCAGGTCCTCCTCCTTCCTTTCCCCATCCTTCCCTGTTTTACTACTTAAATGCTGAGACTCTTAGCTTTAACAGCCTTAATCTATGCCTTCCTCAAGCACTATCCTGAAACTACCATTTCTGAACCTTCGGAGGAAGCCAAGTGCTGTGCACAGTGTTCTCCTAAACCTAGGGAGTTGGGACTGCTGGGACAATAATAGAGGGGACTAGTGTGTATCTCCAAATACCTTCAGGAAATTTAATTCATACTGACAAACCTCTAGAAAGCCTCACGAGAAACAAAACAGGAGACTAAAACAACGAAGCGTGTAAAAGCCTATACTGGCAGAAGAGGTATGAAATACTATCTTCCAGACTGGTATAGCTGCTATTCTCAAGAACAAATGAAAAGATGTGACTATATGTACAGACCTGGGCTGATCATCACTGATATTGGATGGGGGAATATTTACAAGGCCCCACCCTGCCCTAGGAAATATTGGCTGTTAATGGTTGAAGGGGTGGTAGGTAATATTCATCAGTGGTGATGCCATGAGTAAGTTGACTTTGATCAAGAAAATAACCGCAGCCCACCTGTGCTCATGCATGCACATTTAATGGAGGTCAGTGGAACACATGCACACACTCATGACATGGGACACATGCACACATACATGACAATGATGGGAGAAGAGACCTTGTGGGGAAGAAGGGATTCAGAGGAAGTAGCAAAAGGTGACAGAAGATAATGAAGGAAAACAGTGGATGTGTCAAACCCAGGCACTGAAAAGCTATCTCCTATGCAGTGTGATCAAGGTCAATATCAAGTCCAGAATAAGTAAATTTTGTGCTCTGTCCTCATAACGACAGCAGATGGAGTCTGCAGGGATGGAGCAGGCGTGGGAGACATAGCTAAGCCCCAAGGAAGCAAAGGATCACTGATCAAAAAATAAGAGCTATTGCTTTAGTGTGGAGCAGACTTACTGGCTTGAATTTTTAATCCCTTGAAGTGGGATTTGTGCTAAATTGAAACAACAGAAACAATGGGTTAGAAAGAGAATTGAGGCCAATGATTACACTGGATACTGAGAACACTGAAGGCTCAATGGCCCGAGAAGGCTGAGTGATGGCCTTGGAAGAACAGGTTGAGCAGTCCCAAACAGAGCTCCATAACTCCTTCCTCAAGTCAACATAATCAGAGGGAGGAGGAGGAAAGGCTGTGGCCAGGAGACCATGATACCCTAATCAGACAATGACTTTAATGAGGGATAGTGGGCAAGATTGTTCTGCATCACCTTGTAAACTCCTGATAGGGCCTTCTCAAGTCCCTGAGGACCAAAATCTTCCTGCCAACTCACCAGGAGAGAAGCGGCTATGAGGATGATATTGTCCAGAGCCAGTGTTATACCTCTGGAGGTTAGGATGTTTGAGTCCCATTTGCCACAGAAGAAAGTGTCTCCTCAATTGGCCACTGGAGATTGCCAGTCCCAGCTCTACCAAGCATAAAGTACTTCCTAACAGAGAGAACCCAAGTATAGATACCCACAGGGGAGAGGAAGATAGACCAGGAAAGCCAGATCTCACACCTCAGAAGACACAGAACCTGCTGTATACAGGATTTGCACACCGATGCTCACGAGGAGCAGATTTACACCTCCACCCTTAACTTTTTCTTATCTAGAAAGCCATAGCTAACTTCAGAATGGAAAGGGAACCCTGGTGTCTATATTCAGCACACACCAGCCTCCACCTTCCTCTCTGCAGCCTACCCCACTCATGGCCATGCCAGTCCGCAGAAATGGAAGCCTCTCTGCAGTATCCTTGCAGGGGTTCATGCTGGTGGGATTTCAGGGAGGTACAGAGACACAGGACCTTCTCATTGCTGTCTTCCCAGTCCTCTGTGTCTTGGACAACCTCACCATGATCATGGTCATCACCCTAGATGCCCGCCCGCACTCCCCCATGAACTTCTTCCTGTCATTTGTTGACCTCTGCCTCTCTTCTGTCATTATCCCTAATTCCCTGACCAATATCTTCTCTTCTTCTAAGACCATTAGCTTTGCAGGATGTGCTACTCAGTTCCTCTTTTTCTCCTTGTTGGCTACCAGTGAGGCTGTCCTATTAGCTGTGATGGCCTATGACCAATTCATGGCCATCTGCAGTCCCCTGAGGTACCCTGTGACCATGTGCCCTATGACCTGTGCACGACTCGTCCTGGGTACATTCTGCGTGGCTTGTCTGAACTCCATTGTGCAGACCAGCCTCACGTTCCAGCTGCCCTTCTGCAGCTCCAACTACATTGATTACTTCTTCTGGGACATGCGCCCATTGCTCCGGCTGGCTTGTACCAACACATCTCTCAATGAGCTTGTCATGTTTGGCATCTGTGGGTTCATTGTTGTGTGTGTTGTGTTTGTGGTCATCATCTCTTATGGTTACATTACTATGACCATCCTCAGGATGCGCTCAGGGTCAGGGCGACACAAGGTCTTCTCTGCCTGTGGCTCTCACAACAGTGTCCTTGTATTATGGAATTGGCTTTGTTGTATATGGCCAGCCAGGAGGTGTGGCATCCATGGAGCAAGGCAAGGAGGTCTCCACAATCTACACCCTGATCATCCCCATGCTCAACCCCCTCATCTACAGTCTGCGCAACAAGGATGTGAAGGATGCCCTCAGGAGGCTGCGGCAGGGACACAGTCTGGTGAAGGAGAGTGGCTAGTGTCATCATCAGGAGCCATGCTGGGGTCATAGGGGGGAAGTGTACTTGGAAAACAAGAGTATTCTATTTTCATTCTATGTCTACCCATCCTGTTTTCTTTGTTCTCTTGTTTTTGATTTTCTGCCTTGCTGGCTTTCTTCTGACATCCACTCATCTATCTATCCACCCATGTATCCATCAACACATATATCTGTGCATGGTGCATGTTCCTAAGGGTGGTGAGGGTTGGGGAGTGGGGATGGGCAGAAGACCTGTGTTCTCTGACCATCTTTCTTGAATGTGTATCATTAGCCAGGCATTTACAAAATGTGAATGAGGCGCATTCTTTGTCTTCAAATGCTCTGTAGTGGGAAGAGTTACACTTTGGTTTGACAGAAGGCAGAGCTCTATGGCAAAAATCAGGTTTGGACACCGCGTTTAGCAACTCCAAAAAGAAACTTTGGGGCTGGGATTTCTTTGTGACTCTTTACTTTTCTCTCATTCCCGAAGTGTGAACTTCCCTTTGGAGCATCCTAACCCTTAGAATCTGTGTTTTGACCCATCCTTACACTGATGGAGAATAATAATGAGCTAAGAACAATAGGTCTGCAGAATTCCTCCTCTGTTTTATAATATTGCTGCTTCCCCACCTTCCTCTGCTCACAAAGCCGCCCTCCTCATGGGGTAGTATAGTACACGCTGGAGGCATGGGAGGCCTAAATGCAATTGGCTCCCAGCTTATTCCTCAACCGCCAGCCAGGGGTTGGAGATGATGCTCCAGGAAGATCCCTGTTCATGGAACCTTCCAAACTTGGCCTGGCAGCTTGTAACTACAACATCCTCACAGATGCCTCCAAGTAAGGAGGATGCCTTGGGGGACTTTACAATTGCCTGCTTCCCTCTGTCCACAGGGCATGTCTGTGTCACTTCCCTGTGTGTCTGATCCCAGCCCCCAGTTCAGTGCTGTTCCTGCCCAGGAGACTTACAGGGAGGGACCTGATCTCTGAGCATGGCTGGCGGTTGAAGGCATCTGCGATTGGGAAGTAGAGAGTAGACAGAGAAGGCAGAGGTGTAAAATCATCCCACGTGCCCTCTCTGGGCTCCCTGCAGGTCTCCATTGACTTTCATTAACCATCTAGTCATGGCCTCCAGACCCCAACATCATTTCCAGGTTTCTGATTTAACTGGTCAGTCTTGGTTTCTTTGAACAGTTCTGGAATGTTCTGTTCTGTGAATGGCACCTATCTCAATTTCAGTGATACTATCTCCCCCACCATCCTCTCTTCTCTCTCTCTCTCTCTCTCTCTCTCTCTCTCTCTCTCTCTCTCTCTCTCTCTCTCACATCTCCTGCGGTTTCAGCAGTTAGAAGGGAACAACCCATGTTCCCATGCGATGTTATCCTCAACGTCAGAACTCAATGCTAGAAGGACCAGTTGGCCGCCTCTCTTGCTCACCCTTTCTCCAGTGCAGACTCATCCTCACCGTGTCGATGTTAGTGGTGCAAAAAGTGAAGAACCAGCTTCCAGACTCCCTGGGAGAGGATTCCTCCTTCGTCAGAAGCCAGTTTGACAGGAAGAGGGAGGCAAAGTCTATACCGAACAACATAGAGGAGAAAGATTCAGAAAGTTACCAGCGAGTTCCAAGCTATATTAAGATGCTGTGAGCACCACCAACCAAGAGTAGTGGGGCTTGGGTTTGATCTGTTGTTATATTTATTTGTTATTTTTCTTCTGGTGCAGAGTATTTAATGTTCTCTCACAGAACAGGGGAGGCCAGTCATGAGACAGGACCTCAAATCCAGATGTTCCTTCCCTCACGGTTGACTGCGGCTGCATGTGGCCTTGTACCAGGGTGGTAGGACAGCGTTACTGAGGTAGGGAGTGGTTTACACAGATGCTAGGAACTCAAAGTCAGCTCTCATTCTTTCTCAGTAAGCATTTTACCCACGGAGAAGGCCCTAGTTTCTTTTTTTTTTTTTTTTTCCTTGTTGTGACGTGAAGTACCTCACCAAAACAACTCAGGGCTTCTTTTGGCTTACAGTAAGAGGTGTATAGTTCACCAAGGCAGAGAAAGCACAGAAGCAGAAATGTATGCAGTAGGTCACACTGCATCTGCACGTGGAACAGAAACAGAAAGAAACCAGCCAGGGTTTAAAATCTCAAGCTCTTCCCAGAGTGACCCACTTCTAGGGAGGCTATGCATCCTAAACCTTCAATTGTGTCTCCAGCTGGGCACCAAGGGCATGAGCCAGTGTATGTCACATTCAAAACCACTTCACCCCCTAAGGAACCATCTGTTTCCACAAGCACGGGGCTCAGCAAATCTCACAAGTCAACACCACACCCTTGGGCTCTGACACAGCGACACGAAATATCTAAGCATCGGGAATCTCAGACCATTTTGTCTTTCCTCTTGTGAAATCTGACTCCAGGGTCTTACAGTATCCTAAGGTTCCATTTTTTTTGAGCTGAGTTTCTCTACTTCCTAATATATATCGATGCCAAACTGTGTTATAGACAAAGATTTGTTTCTGTTCTTAACCATCTGCCTTTAAAATGATCTCAGTTATGTAACTGCAGACGAATGTCGAGTTTCTAGAAATAGATGGTCGGGCGTGCAGAGCTTTGCCTTGTCCCCGTGTTTGTTTGCTGTGTATCTAAAAAGACAGGGAAGCAAGAAGAACCAGGAGACATTTTTGAGGCTCCCTGTTAGCGCCTGCATGGCCCTGGCCTATCCTACACTGCCCCCTACTGGGCACTGACAGCACATCAGAGTTTGATCTTTCTCAGCTGCGGATCCCACAAGCAGGGACCAACTGGCTTATTTACTGTTTTGATAAAGGCATTATCAGATGCACGTGGCAGCGCAGGCCCTAGCCTCATTTAATGAGACCCTGTGGGGTCTAAGCTCATCTGTTTTCACTTTAGATCCTGTTGTTTGAGAGAAGGAAATGAAGCGTCCACAGAAAGACAGTTTCAAAGAGTGTCGCGAATTTCCGGTTAATGTCATAAATAGGAATAATTTTAAAAGAGTAAATCTTATTTTTTAAGAAAAGGAAAGACCTTAAATATTTTGAGCCATTGTTTGACATTTTGATTAAGAAGAGGAATTTCCCATCACTGTTTCCCCTTACAATGCCAGGAACAAAGAGGAGTATGTCTTTATATAGTGTGCTCTCTCCTAAAGGAAGTGCGTTAACTTTATCCATCCGATGATACGGCTCTGAACACAAAGAGCATTTCCTTCCTTAGCTAAAGTTACAAAGGATAGCAAGGCAACAAATTGAAGAGTCGCGATCTCCCTTCCACAAGACACCGTTCGGTTAGGACCCAGAAGTCGCAGCAAAAATGGGGGTCTAAGAAGGGAAAGTGAGGTTGCCGTTGTAAAGCTCTGTGGTCAGATCCTCAGAGAGTCTGGCCCAGTTCACTACTCCTGAGACTTAGCTTTGCACATGATAATTAGCACAGGACTGGGAGGAGACCCACAGGAGTCTTGGTATGCGCAGGAAGAAGACGAGAGTTTTCCACCTAAATAAGGCTTAGATCTAAAGTGTGCTGATTACTGCGGTCAGCTCCGGTAGGTCATTCACCAGGACAATACCTTGAAAAGCTCTCCTACTTTATCCAAGGCATGACAGTGGCCTTAATTCATCTCTAGAGTCATGTGATTGCTCCCATCTGGCTCAAGAAGACAGAAACCTCTGTGGGAGTCTCCGCCTCCGGTGTGGCTGTCTCTGCCTCCAGTGTGGCTGGCACGCAGTAGATATTAGGTAGGTCTCCCATCTGAAAGGGACGGGTTTAGAAATAAAAGCAACGCAAACCAGAAAGTAACTCTGCTATGTCAAAGCTCAGTCTCAGGAGTAGTGAACTGGACCAGACTCTCTGAGCAGAGCAGCAGCCGTCACAAAATCTCACCATCAATAAATACTTCAGAGGGTACCAGGTACCACCAGGATGGGCAAGCAGTCTTAGGATCCCCTAAAAGTGTCATTGACATCAGAAGATGTGACCCAACACTGCCAGCTGTGCAGCAGGCGTCCTTGGGGACCTCTACTCAGTTGTAGCCAGTTCAGGGGGAGCTGTGGAGAAACAGACTGGGGACTTGTAAGAAAAGCAAAACAAGCCCAGTGTAGCGGCACATGGTTTAATCCAGTGCACCTGGGAGGCAGAGGCAGGTAGAGCTCTGTGAGTTCAAAGCCAGCCTGATCAACATAATGAGTTTCAGGAAAGCACCCTGTCTGGATAAAGACTATATATATATATATATATATATATATATATATATATATATAGAGAGAGAGAGAGAGAGAGAGATAACAGATATATAGATATAGATATAGATATAGATATCTGTTATTATGTTTTTACTCAGTTTTAAGTCATCTGCCAGTTTCCCTGTTTTATTCATTTCTGGGAGAGATGTGATAAAGTATTTTAGCTTTGATTTTCAGGTGCTTTCCCTCTTTAACTGTAAACATTGCTGATATATATTTTTCTCTTATGTATCTTACTGAAATTAATCAATGTGTACCAGTTATGCATCCTTACGTCTGAATAGAATGTATTTTGATCAGAATCCCCCCCATTGCCCTTTCCTCTCCCTCCCATTCCTGTTGACATCCTCCCTTTTTCCTATCCCCATTTACATTTTTATGTCCATTTTAAGGGCGTAAACAAATGAGTTTACAGGAGCATGGACAACTTGTCGACCATCTCTGGGCTTTCCCCCAGCAATCACTAGCCACCTGTAACATTAGCATAAATGTGAATATTCATTAGCTTTGTATAATATTAGCATGTATGAATATTTATAAGGCAGTCTGACAGGCATGTCATGTGCAGTGGACCGTGGTCATTGCAGAGATCCCATAACTGGTCAAAGTACTGAGAATAGACAACTGTTGAAAGCTCACCCCCAAATGGAACATCTCTCATACCATCTAAGGTTCCAGAAACCTTATAGATAAGGGAAAGAATTAATGTACGATTGAGAAGAAGAAGTGGACGCATGGAACAGTGTCTTTTGTGCATAGCATGGCCAGTGCGCTCTTGAATCTTAGCGGCTGTGAGTTCTTCACGGGACTTGTACAAGGTAGGCGTGACTAGATTTATGGTATCCGCTGTGAATCCTCTCCTATAGAGTGGGCTTCAAATCCAACCAGAATATGGTTGGTTTCTTGCATGACATTCATACCATGGTTGTGCCAGTGGGCTGGTGTTGCCTGGCAGATCAGCATGCATGCGGTGTCCACCACAGAGTATAACCAAGGATGACAATTCTCAAGCGGCCTGCACTCCACTGTCTGCCACCATCAAATCCAAGCAGCCAACCCCTGGGCTTGTAGCTCCGGTCCCGCCTGACTTCTCTGTGTCCCACAGTCAACGCTTGTGTTCTCTTCAGTCATCCTCTTTACATATTCTAACCCACTCTTGACTATAGACAACATATTTTAACAACATATTTTACACCTGCCCAGCTTGACTGAACATTTTTACTATGAGACATCTCTTTATAGGTGAGCATCTTCCATCAATCCCTATGTAAACAGTTAACGTCAGAGTTTTCATGACAATAGTTTCAGGCATTTTACATCCATATTTCTAAATATTCATGTGAAAGTTGTGTCTCTTCCATACCAATAGGCTCTTACATCCAGGCTGACACAGCTCTGGATCATCGTTGGGCTCTCCGTCTGTGTTTGCTTCTGAAACAGGCTCTCCCAGGTAGCTCAAGCTGGATTTGAACATGTGACCCTCCTGACGCAGCCTCCACAGTTAATGATTACAGGCATAGAGCACCATGCATATCCTGATACTTTGTGCCAATCCACATTTTCATTCTATTTGCTTAATTGTAAAGCCAAATTAAAATGACTCCAAATGGGTAAAAGAGACCATTTTAGCTCCACTAAATCCACAATTACAGTAGAGTGAAACAGGCACCTGCTCTTGAATTCTTGCTGACCCAAAAAGTAACGACCACTAGAGGGGACTGATGAGCCAACTTGTCATTTTGAAATGGTCCCGAAGGAGGTAGATGGAGCCAAATTTTCTCCAGCATTTCCCACATAACTGTACATATGAGAGCATGGCAGCCAAATTAAATGTCTATTCTCCTCTAAGACCCAAAGAAAATATAGAGATTGCTTCTCAGAGGACAGTAGTTATCTGTGCAGCAAAGGTTCTCTTCACAACACTATCGCTACCGCCACTTTGGAACCCTTATTGAATTAATGGAACTGGGCAGTGCTGTCAGTGGCTGTTTCCATACAGAATAAGACCGATGGGTACATTTCTTCTGAGAGAAGAGTCTTGTGTTTCCCATAACACAGACCAGTCAACGATGCCCAGGTGATGACAACAACTGGATTCCTTCCGAGCGGGCCTCTAGATTAAGCTGACAGAGGACACAGAGGGTAGAGGGGCATCGTAGAGCATCAGTGGAATGACACTATTAAGTTCAATCCATGGGAAGTTCTACACATCTACTCTAAAAATAAGTGCAACCGACATCCTCTGCTTCTTCATAAACAACAGCAACAAAAAATAGTGATAGGAGGGCCCTGTGTAAGTAGAAGCCATCACAGATCCGAAAGAATGTCTTTTGAGCTGATTTAAATAGCTGCGCCAAAATCGCATCATATAATGGGGTCGTAGCACGTGTGGAAGCTGATGGATAGTGGATGACATCGGGGAATTATTTTCCCATTAGGGAATGGGAATGCTACTGGGCACCTTTCTAAGAAATAAATGCTTTACATTCTCGAGCTGCACAGAAAATACATATTAAGGAAATTATATGATGTTTGCAACTTGTTTTGAAATAATGCAAGGTTCTGGGTGCTGGGCTGAGGAAAGATTCCATAACACTTGCCCTAGCTCACTGAGCTGATTACTAGTGAAGCTGACTGAGTGGTACTTAAAGCTCACTATGCTATTCTGCCTTTGTGCATATTGTAAATTACCATAATCACAGCTGCCAGAATGTCTCTTTTCATATTATTTTTTTTCTTCCTGTAGAGGCAGAGAATCACTATGTAGCCCAGGATGGTGTCAAATGCCTAGTCCCCCTGCCTCTGCCTTCCAAGGGCTGGGACTTTGGGCACGCCTTGTGGCTCACATCTGCACACTTCCATGTTGGATGTTCTCCATTCTTTTCTTCCTAAATTTCTGTTTAATCAGAAGATTCTCCATTCTTCTTTGAACATCATCTCCTCTCTTGGACCACAGGCTTGCTTTGACAGATGTTGTGAGTCACAGAGCAGAGGCTGGGTCACTCATGCATTTGTTTTATTTTGTGTCCAAATTAAAAATGTTGCAAGATGCTAAAAGGTTAGGAGATTTTATATAAAATATGATTTATGACTCTGTTTCCAATGTTGGTGTTACAGTCTGTTCCACTGCTGTGATAAATCGTTGACCAAAGCCAACCTTGACAGGGCTGTCTCAGCTCGCTTTCTATCGCCGTGACAAACGATCCTTACCAACTTGGCAGAGGAGAGGGTTTATTTGGCTCAGCCATCCTGAGTCACAGTCTATTGAGGGAAGCCAAGGCAGGAACTCGAGGCAAGAACCTGGGGTCAAAAACTGAAGCAAACACTCTGCAGGAACACGGCTTTATTGGTTTGCTCTCCGTAATTTGCTTTCTTACATACCCCCCAGGAACATCTGCCCACGGATAGTACTGCCCTCAGTGGGAAGGGCTGTCCCAGATTTCACCGATCAAGAAAAAGGCCCCCAGGGCTATCTGGGGAAAGCATTTTCTCCATTGAGCATAGCCTGTGTCAAGTTGACCATAACAAAACAAAACTACCCAGGACAAAACTCCCAGGCCTGAAGGGCTTGTAACACACGGATACCTAATGTAACATTGGAAAGTAGGTTCCAACTCATAAGCAAAGGTGGTGAGCAAATATGGACTGTGGTATGACACGAAGCCACTGGTCACTTGGGTATAGGATGACCTGCGGGACGGCCACCACAGCCTAAGCAGGCAGCTTCAAAAAAAAAAGATTTATTTATTATGTATACCATGTTCTGCCTGAAGAAGAGGGCATCAGATCCCATTACAGATGGTTGTGAGCCACCCTGTGGTTGCTGGGAATTGAACTCAGGACCTCTGGAAGAGCAGGCAGTGCTCTTAACCTCTAAGCCATCTCTCCAGTCCCCTAAGAAGACTGCCTAAATATGATCTTTATTCACTGAACTATAGTTAAAACTGTATAGTCCAGTGATACACACTTGGGGATTTTCTCAAAGACTGTGGCCTAGTGGGCTGGTAGGGCCACGGTAGAAAGAAAATTACATATCCTCATAGGAAGGGCTATTTGGAACCACCACCCTGGCCAGAGGGTTGGATAGAAATAAACAGAGCTGTGTTGTACTCCCAGATGTCTAGGATTTAATTTGGCCTGGAGAGTTGTTAGCAAAAATACACTAGGTCAAGCTGGGAGAGCACAGAACTGATGCTCAGAAGACACGGAGGTAAACTTTCGACTTCCCCTCCCCACGAAAGAGTTCACCCGTGTGGTAAACACAGCAAAAGGAGAAAGAAAATTGAGGTCATCGACCTAGACTCCTAGCAACGCTGAGGGGAGCCAAGTAATGTCTCAGAGGGAGTGGGATGACCCAGTGCTGCGGGCCAGGCTCCTCACATCAGCATGGCCAGAGGGAGCGGCGGCAGCAGGGCTATGTCATGAAGCCACTTCGTCCCTACCCCAGGGGTGACTCTGACGAGGTACCCTGGGCACAGGGTCTCTCTGAATCCCTTCTGCTGAGGACTGCAGGCTTCCTGCCAACCCACCACAAGAGTCCCAATGAGGTGTGGAGACTAAAGACACTCCATTTTAAGCTAGGCATCCATTGGTAGCCACTGGCCATTTGTCTCTAACTCCAGTCCCTAAAAGATGACTTCCCAATAACCCTGACTCAGCAACTCCCACCCACGTGTCATGAAATGACCGCCCGCTCCCTTTGGGGATTCTGTAACTTCCTTACACAGATACCCAAGAGTTGTTTTGAGTCACTTACCTTGGCAGGTCAGACCAGTTTTTGCTTGCTTGCGTAGATACTGAAGGTCTTCTTGTGGTTTTTCTCCTTTATTACAAATCTTTCCTTCACACACATACACACACCCTTCTCTTGGCACTCTCAAATTTGGCCCAGAGATTTTTCATCCTGCTAGCAGCTAATCGATACATCTCTCTTAATTACAATCGGATCGAGTTCTTCCCAGGGGTCACAAACTCTATCCGTAACAGAGGCAGTGGCCACAGGCAGGCTGTAGCCCTGACGCCCAGGGAATTAGAATCCCAGCTGCCAGAGGTCAGTGACTCCCTAATTAACCACTGGAGGCTACCGGTCCCTGTTCTACCAGCTGCAGGGAATCTTCTCAAACAGGGTGACCCTGAAGGCAGGCATCTCCCTCACATTGCACAGCTAATGGGGATAAGAGAGGAGGCCAGTCCTGAATCTCTCTTCAGAAGACTCACATCTAATGTAGCCAGAATCTGCGCACCTGAAGTCTCACATGGACCCTGATGTCCACCCGTGTCCACGCTTACTCTGCTCCACTGCCCAGAAAGCCTATGATCTACAAAAGAGACAGGAACAACTGTTGTCCACCTCTCCGTGTTCCGCAGAGACCAGGCTCAGCAGCACAGGAGCCCTGGGAACGTGGATACTGGTTGTATGACCTTGGAGTAGCCCTGACTCTCACCTAGGAAAGGTAGGTCCAATATGTCATCTGTGGGGAGTGGGAGGCCATGTGGGTAGAGAGTGGGAGGATGGAGTGAGCACAGAGGGGACACAGGGCCTGCCTCAATAGGCTGGCATGTCCTGTCCTGTCCTGTGCCGATCATCCCTGGCCTTCATACAGGTCAGAGTTATAGTTTGGTGGGGGATGGGGGCTCTGCCGTTGTTCAGTACTGCAGGTGGGTAGGTGCATCTAACCAGACCACGGGGGACAATCGCTGTGCTGCATCAGGAAGGTCAGGGCCAAGGGGAGCAGAAGCTGTCCCTTCGTAGACATCGTCAGTCAGCTCTCTCACAGCGGAGCAGCATCCTTGACCCTTGGCTAGCTTCCATTCCCACCGATCCTGAAGGTGCCCTGTATCCTTGTCAAGCTGAGAGGCTACATTTGTCCTTCCTCCAGCAGGAATCCAGGGACAGCCTTGACGTTGGCACTCCCTGGCATCTTACATCCACTGTGAAGGGACGTGGGACCCAGCAGTGGAAGGACTCGGGGAATCTCTGAGAGTGTGAGGGCAAAGCTGATACATTCACACCTTTGAACGCGCAGCGGGGTAGTCTCAGCGCATGCTTGTCTCGAATGGATCCCTCCAGTCCACTCCCACTCCTGGACCATGCAGGGAAGCAGTAGATACATCACTGGATTCACCCAGCCCAGATCTCTGAGCCACCTGAGGCAGCCCAGAACAGTGGAGAAGATAAAGATCTCTCCCTAGCCAGGCCCCTCAGCAATGCAGCCTCTTGCATCCCTTTTGGGAACTAACAGAAAACGTGCCAGTCCACCTCACAGAGGACTCTCCTGGTTGTCAGTACTATAGTCACTATGAATAAGAGAAAGTAATCATGAATAGCCCAAGGACAGAGCAGGGACCAGATTTTTCTTGTCTTCAGTGGTAAAGAGTAAAACCCTATAAATCCCCCAAAGCTGAGGTGGATCAGGGGAAAGAGCTGCCAGTGAGGTGGGGAGTTATATCCATGTCTCAACTATGTCTGGGGGCCGATCCTGGATTCTCAGGACACGGTCCTAGGGTACACACACCACAGTCTCCAACACCTAGATATTAGCAGGAACCCCTAAATCAATCAACACCTAGATATTAGCAGGAACCTCCTTCAATCAATCAATCAATCAGTCTCTGCACACACTCTGGACCAGGCTTGGAGCCAGAGCTACTGAGCATTCTGCAAGCCATGAGACATGCAGCTTCAGGGTAGGGAGGGCTGATCCCTGCTCTGGGTTCAGTCTACAGATGGAACGGTCAGCCAGCACAAGGCCGGAAGGGCAGGAGGCCCTCAGAAGCGTTCTTTAATCGGTAACATGACATTTGGGAAATGTGGGGTGGGTCTTGGCAGCCAAGGGTACAAAAGGCAGAATCCTCTGCAATGGAGAGCAAGCAACCCAGCTGTGACACAGGGATGCTAAAAGGCTATTTGTTACCCAAGGGCCACTGGAATCTAGGTGCCTCTTTAAACCCTTAGAGCACGGCTCAGTCCCATTCACAAGGAGAGATTGTCACAAACTATGTAAACTAGAGGGAAATATCACTCTTTCAGGCCACACCAGCCCATCTGGCAGGAGATCAGAGCAGCTAGTGAACTTCTGCACAGTGGACAGCATGTCACCAACCCTTTCCTGCAGTCTGTGAGACATCCGACTGCACCCGTGAGTCCCTCCCCGTCTCTGCCTCCATCTACCTCTCTGCGTCTGTCCCCACCCATGGCCACAGCAGTCCACAGAAATGGAAACCTCTCCACAGTGTCCCTGCGGGTGTTCGTGCTGGTGGGATTTGGGGGAGGTGCAGAGACCCAGGCCCTGCTCTTTGCTGTCTTCCTTGTCCTGTATGTGGTGACCGTCCTGGGCAACCTCACCATGATCGTGGTCATCACCCTGGATGCCCGCCTGCACTCCCCCATGTACTTCTTCCTCAAGAACCTGTCCTTTGTCGACCTCTGTTACTCCTCTGTCATTGCCCCTAATGCCCTGGTCGATTTCCTCTCCGCTTCCAAAGCCATCAGCTTTGAGGCTTGTGCCACCCAGTTCTTCTTTTTCTCCTTGTTGGCCACCACTGAGACTTTCCTCTTAGCTGTGATGGCCTATGACCGCTTCATGGCCATCTGCAGTCCCCTGAGGTACCCCGTGACCATGTGCCCTACGACCTGTGCCCGTCTGGTCCTGGGCACCTTCTGTGTGGGCTGCCTGAACTCCATTGTGCAGACCAGCCTCACGTTCCAGCTGCCCTTCTGCGGCTCCAACCGTATTGACCACTTCTACTGCGACGTGCCCCCGCTGCTCCAGCTGGCCTGCGCCAGCACGGCTCTCAACGAGCTCTTCCTCTTCGGCCTCTGTGGGTTCATCATTGTGAGCACCACCTTATCTGTCCTGGTTTCCTACGGCTACATCACCGTCACCATCCTCAGGATGCACTCGGGGTCAGGGCGGCACAAGGTCTTCTCCACCTGTGGCTCTCACCTGACAGCGGTGTCTTTGTTTTATGGGACTCTTTTTGTCATGTATGCTCAGCCAGGCGCTCTGACATCCATGGAGCAGGGCAAAGTGGTCTCCGTCTTCTACACCCTGGTCATCCCCATGCTCAACCCCCTCATCTACAGTCTGCGCAACAAGGATGTGAAGGACGCCCTGCGGAGGTTAGGACAGAGACACGGCCTTGTGAGGACGGTGAGAGGCTGTCCTGAGGTCAATGCTTCTGTGTCAATCACTGAGCGGTGAGAAGTAGCCTTTTCTGTCTTCAAAATGGAAATGGGTGTGTGGGACTCATTTAACCATTGATAGTCTTCCTTTAAACTATTTCATGGACACAACATGGACCTAGTGCGAGCTATAAGAATTAGCGAAGCTTACTCTGCCTGCAGAACCCTACAGGCTGAAAGGAGTGAGGGCCCCCATGGCACTATGACCAACGGAGAACACCAACTCTTCCCAAGTCGAAGCCAGACTGGCTGTTCTATCCACCTGCTTCTCTGGCCATGTGCTGAGCTTCCTCCCTAGAAGAAAATCTAGGCATTGTTGTGTCTTGATCAAGTTTGTCAATCAACTTGACACTTACATGTAATTAATCCCCAATGCCACACCTGCTCTGGTGGCTCTTGATGACAGGTAACTCAAACTGCCTCTGTCCTCTTTTCAGTCATTTTACACACCGCCGCGGAGAGATCGCTTAAACCAATAGTTTAAGTCAATGGCCAAGGCATTCTGGGAGAGTGAAGCTTCTGTCAAGGAGTAGATTGGATAGGGCAGACTTATAACAAACAAATGATACCTCTTTTAAGAAAGAACCCCCACCCCCACCCCAGCTGGGTCTGGAGAGATGGCTGAGAGGTGAAGAGCACTTGCTACTCTTCCAGGGGACCTGAGTTCAGTTCCCAGCACCCAGGTCAGTCAGCTCACAACTGAGTTGTTACGCAGGTGTTGACTCTGAAACTCTAGCTCCAGGATGCCTGACTTCTGACCTCCTTGGGCTCCTGGATTACCTGTAGACACACATACATACAAAACATAACAATAAAAGCAATGAAAATAAATATACAAGAGAAGGATCCTCCTTAGAAGGGTCTGTGGGTGGTTGGGAGGCTCAACTCAAGCTAAAACTTTCCCCAGACTCCTGCCTCATCACGGGTCTCAGAGACGAATCCGCAGAGGACCCAGCTTCTTAAGGTGTTATGTGAGGAAGTGTAGACCGTCATTTCATATGTAAATGGATTTGTCCACAGTATACATACATAATGAGGTATACAAATGTAAATTTAGACTTGGCAGTATATAAGAACACATTTGTATCTTATCTGTAGCTCAACGAGGTCAATACAGTCAGGTCAAGAGAAGGAATTTAAATCTCACAGTGTCTTTGCACACTTCCTGGCATTGCCCGGCAAGGTTAACTCTCATCGTGAATCTAGCACACACTCATTTTGCACACTTCCATGCCACACAGCTAGCTGTGAATAGAAGCAGGAAGCTCCCCTCCTCTGCGGCTAGCTTGTGTTGTTCAATGATGCCTTTCTAGGTCCAATCGCTGGTTTTTATTTTTCTGTATAATCTTTAAATTTCTAAGATTATTTTATTACATTGATTCCATCACAGATGCTCCTCGGTTTAACAAAAGTCTGCCTCATGATAAAACCATCACAAGTTTTAAATGTTTTACTTTGAAACTGCATTAATACTTCTACTTGGCAAATATTCTACCATTAATGTCTACTTTATACGGTTGCAGTTGAGCAAAACAGCTGAACTGATACAAAGCCTACTTTATAGTAGAATGCTGAGGGTCTCATGTGGTTCAATACTGGACTAAATATGGAGGGTAACAGTTGGAGCCACGGGCCTTTATGTGATCATAAAGTTGAACCTTCGTAAGTTCTGGAGCCCATCTGGTATGGTATTAATTTCATAACTTTATTCATTTATCCTGCTGACACGAACACTTTGCCTCTGCGTCTCAATTTTGAAGATAATTTTTTGTTTAGCTTTGTGTCTTTTAAACTTTGATTAGCATACAAAGAAACAGGTTCCATTGTGACATTTTCTTATATGCACACATATATCCATATATATTTTATATATAATATGTATGAAAGTAAAAAGGGGACATATATTATATTATGCATATATATACACACAAACACATGAACTCATATATACACATGCTCATTTACATGTATGCTCTACATAAGAGAGAAAGATCGTCATAGTCATTTCTGAGCCTGGACTACCTGATAACATAATTATGTCCAATTCCATGATGTTCTCTATGAATGTCATGACTTCCTGTTTCTTGACAGCTGAATAGACTTCCATCGTGCATTCCATTGTGTAATTTTCTTTGCTCATTCATCTGTTGATGGACATCAGGCTGGATCTATACCTTGGTTATTGTGACTAGTTCAGCAATAAACATGATTGTGCAAATACCTCACTGGTACGTTGACTTAGAACCTGTTGATTATTTACCCACGAGTGATAGATCTGGTCACGTGATGGTTCTGTTTGGTTTTTCAGGAAGCCCCATTTATGTGCCACCAGCAATGCTTAAGGGGGGGTCCCCTCTCCCTCCACCCTCCCAGATCTTTTTTTCTTGATTACAGCCATTTGGACAGGGGTGAGATGAAATCTCTAAGCAGTTTTAATGTCTGTTTCCCTCCTGGCTAAAGGTGTTGAACTTTCCCCCAATGTTCATTCGCTAGTTCAGTCTTCTCCTTTGAGAACCGTCTGCTTCATTTATTTGTGTGTTTATAGCATAGATGGAGTCTTGGGGGTTTTATAGATTTTAGATATCAATCCTCTATGGGGTGTGCAGCTGACACGGGATTTTCTCCCATTCTCTAGCCCTCTCTTCACGCTGCTAATTGTTTACTGTGCAGGGGCTTTTTTTTTTTATTTCATCAAATCCCATTTGTCACTTCTTGAGGTTGCTTCCTGTGTTGTTGAAGTTCTGACCAAAACAAAAACAAACAAACAAAAAACCCTTACCTGTGCCTGCATCTTGAAACATCTCCCCAGTCATTTCTCTAGTGGTTTTGAAGTCTCTTACATTAATGTCTTTAATTCATTTTTACTTGATTTGGCTATAATATGAGACATACTCGTGATCTTTGTCCCTCTACATGAGGGCATCCAATTTTCCTGTTACCATTTGTCAAAGAGGCTGTCCTTTGACAAGCATATATGTAGACATCTTTGTCAGAGATTACTATGTGGGTATAGCTGTCTGGGTTCATTTCTGTGCCCTGTATCCTCTGGTTTAATCTGCCTGCTTTTGTACAAGCACCACAATGGGTTTTCCCTGTGGCTTGCTATATACTTTGATATTAGGTAATGTGGTGGGTCTAACACTGTTCTCTGTGTAAGGTGACTTTCACTCTTCAAGGTCTTCCACATTTGAGAATCCCTTTTCCAATTCTGAGAAGAACATCATTGGAATTTTGTGGGAATCGTATGGATCTGTAATGCTTTTGTTAACACAGCCATTTTATATCATTAATTCTTAGACAAGTTATGGACACGGGGGTCTTTTCAGCCCTCAGTGTCTTCCTCAAATTTCTTCATTGAGTTTTCAATGTAGATATTTTTACATCTTTGGTTATCTTTTATTCTTTGTATTTTTTAAAGCTGCCATGGATAGGATTTTTCTTGATTTCTTTAGTAAGTTTGTTACTAGTATGTAGAAAAGCTATTGATTTCTTTTTAATGTTGACTTTATACTCATTGTTTTGCTAAAAGTTTTAAGAATTTTCTTCTGAACCCTTTAAAGTTCTTTATGTATAGGAACTAACTATCTTCTGCAAATAGGAATAATTGACTTCTTTTTCTGATTTGTATCTCCTTTGTGTCTTCCTTTCTCTTGTCTTATTGCTCTAGCTAAGACTTCAAATGGCGTTGAATTAAAGGAGAGAGAATGGACCTTTTTTTTTTTTCATTTAGTAACGTGCTGGCTTTGGCATTGTTGTAGGTAACCTTTCTGGTGTTGGGACCTGTTCTTCTATTCCCCGATTCTCCCAGGCTTTCTTTCTTCCTTGGTCATTATTATTTCTTACCATCTACCCAGCAAACCCTTTAGTGTTTGACTTGTCCTTGTGTTAATTATTTGAGATCTCCCTGATCTGTTTTAATGTAAACACTTATGCTGTAAACTTTCTTCTTATTGCTGCCCATTCTGTACCCTAGAGTTTCTAGAAAGCTGTGCCTCCATTTTCATTTCATTATGGAAGCTTTACTATTTCCTCAATTCCTTACAAAACACACTGTTCATTTCAGAGTGTGTTATTCCAAGTACTTGTATAGTTCTGTGAATTCTCCTACTATTAATATCTAGCTTGATCCTACTATGATCAAATTATTTTAATTATTTTGTTTTTGTTAAAAGTTGCCTTGTGGCCTAGCATGTAATCTGGGCTCCCAAGAAGAATGTGTATTCCATATTTGTTGAATGGATTATTCTGTAGTGATCTGGAAAGTTAATTTGATTTATGGTATAGTCTAACTCTGGTTTTTTGTTGTTGTTGTTGTTGATGTTCTGTTCAGATATCCTGTCTGAAGATGCCAGTGGGTACTGCATGTCACCCACTATTATTATAGCAGGAATTTCCTGACCTCTTATACTTTTTAATGCCTTTTAAATGAAATTTATTGGTATATATTTACAACCATTATATCTCTTGACAAACTCTCTCCTTTGTTAATATGTGATGTTATTCATCTTCATCTTCTTTGGCTGTGGATTAAAACCCTACACCAGTTTGTTTATGGCTCCTCTCTGCTAGAGAAATTGACTTCCATCCTTTGACTTTCAGGCTATGGGTGTCTTTGCCTGTAACATGTTTCTTGAAGACTATAGTTAGATGGATGTTGGTTTCTTTTCATTTGCATCTTTTTATTGGTGGGTCAAGTCATTTAAATGGAAGGTTGTTACTCAGAGGGTGTTACTCTGATTCCTGTGCCTTTGTTGGTTGTCCTCCGTGTAGCTGGATGGTTGTATTGGGTTTTTTGTGGTTTGTTAGCTTATTTTATTGGACATGATGTATTCCTCCCTAGCTCTCCTTTGTTCGTCTATGCCTCTCAGGAAACTCAAGTTTAAGAGATAGTTTTGCTGGGTACTGTAATCTTAGTTGATAATTTTTAATTTTAGGCGTTAAATATATCATCCTACATTTTCCTGGGTTTTGTTGTTGTTGTTGTTGTTGTTGTTGTTGTTGTTGTCAAGTTGTTGATGGGAGCTCTGATGTGTGTTTGCCTTTAAAGTTAAGTTGCCATTCTCCATTTCAGTTTCTAGGTTTTTAAAAATACTTTTGACATCTTGACTATATAATATACCATGGAGAGATTTTACTCTGGTTGTGTCTACTTGGGATTCTAAATATCTCTTACGTGTACTTATTTTTGTTGGGATTGGGAAACACTGCACAAACCACCCAGACACTGATCCCAATGAAACAAGGCTGGCTTATTGAATGCACACCCCAAGTGAGATCGATCAGGGATGTAGTGCAGACTTGGGAGCTGAACCGTGATGCCCAAGCAGAATCCTACAGAGCAAACATCTGTGCCAAGTTATTCCACCAATTAGGATTTAGAGATAGAGGATTTCCTTAGAAACATGTCTTTGTTGTACAAGTATCCTGTTCTCATTGGTTGAGGTATTCAACTGTGGTCAGGGACTTGCCTTGCCTAATAATATTCATGTATTAACTTGCTAAACAGGATGTACATGTCTCTGTCAAGTAGGAATGTCACTTCCCAGGGAGGTCTTAGGAACTTAAACTTTACTTGACCCCTGCTTAAAATGGCGTCTTGTCTTAGTGCATATGTGTCTCTTATATTGGTCCATCCCAGGAGCAGCTTCTAAAAGCAAAAACCATAAAATCTCATATATGAGTGCAGCAAGTGATGCTGGGTGGTTAGTTTGGTTTCAAGTTTATTGTCATTAACTATACAAAGCAGTTCTAATTGACTTCTATTGTGATTGGGTTCCAAGGACACCAAATCACAGAACAGAACAGAATATGCAATAAACATGAGCATGAGAAAGTTTCCTAGAAAGAGCACATGAGGAAGTTTCCTTATAGCCTTAGTAACAGCACAAAATGGCTGCCTTGACAGGCAACAGTTACCTTGACCTTAATATCTTTTAATCCACTGACTAAAATCAGTGCTGTCCATATGGATGAGGATAAAGTTGGGAGAGAGAGAGATGTGTTAGACAAGTTAGAGAGGGGAAGAGTCAGGTAGACGTGATCAAGATACATTATATACATTATGAAATATCAATGAATAAATTAAAAATAGTATTCAATAAAACTAAATAAATTTATAAGGAATTTATACTTTTAGAGAAACAAATGCTTTTGTAGTTTTGGATTCTTTCCAAATTCTTTCTCTATATTTGGGGTTGTTTTGTTTTGTTTTGTTTTGCTTTTTAGTTTTATTTCTTTTGCTCTAATTTACTTGGCTTGATTCTCTAGGCCCTTGGTTTAATCTCAGCCTCTCCTGACACTGTGGTAACGCTCCTTGTTTTCTTTGTTCACGTTTGAGTGAGCTGTTTCTTCCCCTCATTCCTCATCCTGATTCTCCGTCCGCCCATCTTGGTCCAGCCTCTCGGGGATGGCTGGTTTCCACTGTGTTTTTGATTTGATTCACTGACTTTCCCATTTGCAGCGTTTCTATTTGTCTTTTCCTCCTCAACACCCCCCCCCACCTCCCCGTCAAATTTCAACGCCCTTGCTGAGATTTCTCATGGATTTGGTTAGCTTTCTCCTCTATTGTTTTGGGGTTCCTCTCCTGGTTCCATTTGGATATACTTATCATTCAACCATTTGTGGATTCTCTTTCAAGTCACAGATTTTTATTTCATTTGTTTGTTTGTTTGTTTGTTTGTTTGTTTATTGTGGTGGTTTGAGTGAGAATAGCTCCCATAGGCTCATATATTTGAATGCTTAGTCACTCAGTTTAGAAGGATTAGCAGGTGTGGCCTTGTGGAAGGAAGTGAGTCACTGGGGGGTGGGCCTTGAAGTTTCAAAAGCCCATGCTAGGTGTTCTCTCTTTCCCTCCCTCCCTCCCTTCCTCCCTCTCTCCCTCTTTTCCTTCCTCCCTTCTTCCCTCTCTTTCTGTCTCTCTCTCACTGTCTATGTCTCTATCCCCCCTCTCTCTCCTTTCTTCTCTCTCTCTCTCCCCTCTCCCCTCTCCCCTCTCTTCTTCTTCTTCTTCTTCTTCTTCTTCTTCTTCTTCTTCTTCTCCTTCTCCTTCTCCTTCTCCTTCTCCTTCTCCTTCTCCTTCTCCTTCTCCTTCTCCTTCTCCTTCTCCTTCTCCTTCTCCTTCTCCTTCTCCTTCTCCTTCTCCTTCTCCTTCTCCTTCTCCTTCTCCTCCTCCTCCTCCTCCTCCTCCTCCTCCTCCTCCTCCTCCTCCTCCTTCTCTCTCTCTCTCTCTCTCTCTCTCTCTCTCTCTCTCTCTCTCTCTCTTTCTCTCTCCAGATGGAGCTCTGAGCCATTGCTCTAACACCAGACCTGACTGGACACCTCTGTACTCCCCACCATGATGATAATGGACTACCCCACCCCACCATGATGATAATGGACTACCCCACCCCACCATGATGATAATGGACTACCCCCTGTGACTGTAAGCAAACCTCCAGTCAAGTGCTTTCTTTCATAAGCATTGCCTCTACCTTGGTGTCTCTTCACAGCAACAGAACAGAGACTAAGACAGAGTACAGAGTTTTATTCTTTAAGTTATGATCTCTTGGAGATGTGCTGTCATGCAGTTTCCTGTTTCTTGTGTTTTTATGTTACAATTTGGCTGTCTGTTGGTCTGGATAATTCCTCTTATCTTCCTTGGCGGTCTCCGTGAGCAAGCATCCTCTGGAGGAATCAAATCCCTGCACCACTCAGAGAGAAGAACACAAACTGCTGGAGCAGCAATATCAAACCATAGAGTTACACAGAAAACCAATCTGGCAGCAACACCAAACCGCAAGATAATTACACAGAGAACTAATGGACGCCTCCTGGCACGGCACCAGTTTCTATAAAATAGGAAGTGAAACAGTTACAGGAGAACTGGGAAGGCACCGTGGAGATGGTATGCGGATGAGATGAAGGGGGCGGGGAAGTACATGGCTAAAGAAGAAGGAGAAAGAGGAACGAGTAGAAGAGAAATGACCTAGAGGTTTGAAATATTTTAACATCATAAAAAATTCCCAATCATGAGAAAATTCATAATCAAAATAAGAGAATTAAAAATAAAAACATACAAGGTTTCATTTTAAACGTTTTGTTTGCTTGCTTGTTTGTTTGTTTTTAAGTCTTACTATGTATCCCAGACTAGTCTTAAACTCTCAGCAATCTTCCTGCTTTAGGCTTCTTAATAATGAGATTATACATTCAGGCATCATGGCTGACATATAAAATCTCTTCCTTTCTTTCTTTCTCTCTTTCTTTCTTTCTTTCTTTCTTTCTTTCTTTTTCTTTCTTTCTTCCTTTTTTCCTTCCTTCCTTCCTTCCTTCCTTTCTTTCTTTTTTCAAGTAAAGTCAAAATACTTTTTTTCCTTTTTTTAATATTTTTTATTAGATATATACTATATTTACATTTCATTTCCCTTTTTCTGGTTCCCTGCCCCCAAAGGTCCCACATGCCCTTTTCCCTCCCCGTGTTCCCCCATCCACCCCTTCCCACTTCCCTGTTCTGGTATTCCCCTGCACTGATCCATTGAGCCTTTCCAGAACCAGGGTCTACTCCTTCCTTCTTGTCGGACATCATTTGGTATGTGGATTGTGTCTTTGGTGTCCCAAGATTCTAGGCTAATATCCACTTATCAGTGAGTGCATACCATGGGTATTCTTTTGAGACTGGGTTACCTCACTTAGTATGATGTTCTCCAGCTCCATCCATTTCTCTAAGAATTTCATGAATTCATTGTTTCTAATGTCTGAATAGTACTCCATTGTGTATATATACCACATTTTTTGTATCCATTCTTCCGTTGAGGGACATCTGGGTTCTTTCAAGCTTCTGGCTATTATAAATAAGGCTGCTATTAACATAGTGGAGTATGTATCCTTATTGCATGCTGGGGAGTCTTCTGGGTATATGCCCAGGAGTGGTATGGCTGGGTCCTCCGGAAGTATCCTGTCCAGTTTTCTGAGGAACTGCCAAATACTTTTCAAAGTATAGTAGAAAGAAAAAAGATGGAAACACGGAAGATGGAAAGTTTAGCCAGCTTTCTACATATTTACAGCTGCGTGGGTGTCTGGGGGATATATGTATGGTGTCCAGGTGTCTGGGGGATGTATCTATGGCGTGTCCACTCTCCCACTGCATTGTTTCCCTCTTGCATAGTTATTGTCAAACCCTACGTGTGCCGGATATCAGCCCTTTATTGATTATAGTATCTGCTAACCTTTCTCCAACTCTACAGCTTTCATATTGATACAAGTTTGTTTGTTTGTTTTGTTTTGTTGTTATTGTTGTTGTTGTTGTCGTGAATTAATATAATGTCTTAAACACAGTTTAGTCTTTCTTCCATGGTTACTGACTTCTGGCGTCTTGAAAGAGTATTTGTCTCCACTGGATCTCAAGGAATACTTTTTGCGTGCTTTATGTTTTTTGTTGTTGTTTGTTTGTTTTGTTGTTGTTGATTTGCTTATTCTTTCATTTTGGTATCTATATACTTAGCATTGATTCTATGGGTTAAGTTTTCTTGTCTTTGCTTATCTGTGAGAAGTCGGCCATCCTGAACCAAGCATGCCATATTCCCATGCGGTATACTCAGATAAAATGGTGAGGCTGGTGTGTGCGAGCCTGGTGCTTGTGGTTCGAGGAATTCATCATCCTGGGTTAAGTCACTTTTGTCCCAGCCATTCTAGGAGCCCTCTTCTTGCACAGAGGGCATTCATGTGATTTGCTCTCAGAGCAACGCCACTCCCCAATACTCTCCCTGTGCTGTCCCAGCATTGTCCCCGCACTGTCCCCATTCAACCAGCTTTTCTTCAGACTCCTGGCAATCTGCAGCCAGTCCACACACAGCAAAACTGGATTTGTCCAGAACATTCCCCACTGACTTTTAAATTTATTTCCCAGTGTTGTACAGTCTGACCTGCCATAAACAAAGAGTCCCTGTATACACAGCCTATTTCTACCGTCTATGTACTATTCTACATATGCTATTTTATTATTCCATATTGGATTTTTAAGATAAGGTAAAATATAATCTTTTAATGCTTAAAAATAAAAGTAACATGAGTAAAATATTTAGAAGTCATATAAAATGATATGGAAGATATAAAGAAGGATTAAGAGGTGCAGAAGCAGGTCACAGGTGAGGTTTCAAGTTATGAAATAACCCAACTATAAAACTCCAGGGGACTATCACACTACCATAAGGTACTGGACGAAATATCTAAAGTACCTCTGCCCTGATCAGCTTTAAGAAGAGCCAGCAAAATCCTCCCTGCTAAGAGCAGACCGTGGAGGAAGAAGAATGTGTCTGCGAAGCAGGAAGATGCCCGCATTCCAGAGCTTTCCAGTTTGGAGGCTCTGTCACAGTCAGAAAGCACAAATTTGAGAACCTGCCTGCTGGCCAATGCGCACCCACATCGGAACGTGATTGGCTACCTGTGACCGTCTGCTCCCGGGTACAGGATATGTTAGGGGCCTGATTACTACTCAGCTGAGGCTCATTACAGGACTCAAGCACAGGATACCTTCTCATGCTAAACAAGCATGTGTGCTTCCAGGAGTATTATTAAAGTGTGTGTGTTAACTAGTTTTTTTTCATTGTTGGTTTTCCGTCCTGAAACCTTGGCTATTGCTAAGACACCTTTAAAACTCTATGTTTCATTTGTTTGCTTGTTTTTTCTGTTCTTTTTTAGTAATTTAGTAATGTAATGTTCTTTACATCAGTGATCCAGTCCAGTTATTTTTATGTTCTATGTGAGGAAAGGACCGGAGATGATGCTTACAAGTAAATATTTAGTTCAAGCACATCTGTTGAAAAGGCTGTTGAGGGGGATGGAGAGATGGCTCAGTGGTTAAGAGCACTGACTGCTCTTCCAGAGGTCCTGAGTTCAATTCCCAGCAACTACGTGGTGGCTCACAACCATCGATAATGGGATCCGATGCCCTCTTCTGGTATGTCTGAAAACAGCAATGGTGGTGTACTCACATGCATAAAATAAATAAATCTTTAAAAAAGAAAAGGCTGTTGAATGTCCTTAGCACCTCCACTGAAAGCCACCTGACCCAGCATGAGTTTGTTCAGGGTTCTGTATTTATGCTGCTGAGCATGCTGGGAAAGTCTCTGTGCCGTTCATATTCTTTCTCTTAGGGAATTTGGGTGTTCTGTGGATTATATAATCTAGGAGAGCGAAAGCTTTCTCAGTGTGGTTCTATCACATGGAATTCCTACCAGCCCTGGAAGTTCAGGGGTGACTCCATCATTCTGATGATGTCATCTTTTTAACTTTACACTTAGGTCATTGGAATCAATGTGGACTAGATCTTCACTGTCAACTTAATTTGCATTTTGCTGATGCATGATAGGTCCAGGCATCACTTAGGAGCTCTCTGATTATATGGAGCTATAGATATAAGTGAGTTATACACAAACCATCTTCTGTTACTTTTTCATTAGCTTGGACATGCTCACTCTTGACTTACAGTTCCTGATATAGACAAATTGTTCTTACAAAGCAAGCCAGATAGGTGGACGGTGAACATCTCTTCAGAGTCTCAGCTTGTCCGTTTTCTCGAGAGTATGTAGCTGAGCAGGGATCCTCCATGTCTTGAGGTCGCTATTGCAGTTGTGCCCCTCCGTGCAGACGGCAGAGTACAGGGCGAGGAGGCAGACACCCTGCTCCAGGCCACTGAGATTTGTCCCTGTCTTCCTCCCGTAGAGACAGGATGTGGAGGTCCAAAGGAAAGTCTACTGTGCTCCTTCCCTCTGCACTAGACTGGGTGCCCAACCTACCCTGAGAGCTCCAGCCTGCCCATCTGCAAAGTGGGCCCGCTGTGACCTTCCTCAGAATATACTTAAGATAGATAACAATTGCAATTAACGACATCTTTTGGGATCATGGTCATCAGTTAGATGTTAAATAAATGAATAGAAAACTGCCCCCCCAAGTGTGGCAATTTACTTTCACAGTGGGTCTTGTGCTTTTTCTGCCTCAGCAAGAGTTCTCACAGGTTTTTCCAACATTTATGTAATGGCCCTGGGCACAGCTGGGGACACAAGGTTGAGCTTTCCAAGTAGCAGTATAAATTAAGTCTCAGCAAAAATAAAACTCGAAGTCAAAATAGACAAAAGCAAAATCCAGGCAAAACAAAATGCCCAACCACAGGCTGCTGACCAGAACAAATATCCCAGAGAGAGAGAGAGAGAGAGAGAGAGAGAGAGAGAGAGAGAGAGAGAGAGAGAGAGAGAGAGACTGTGGATCTGCCATTTAGAAATTCAGGGGAGACTCCAGGAGAGTTTGATCTATCTGCTTTTCAGAGGAGACCTCCCTCCTTCTGCAGGTCTCTTCTGGGGCAAAAGCTATAGTACCCAGACAAAACTGGGTAGAAAAGTGGAATTGCATGCTTGCAGAGAAAATGTGCCTGTTCAAATGTAATTTATGCTTCAATGAATGCTAGGCTGTGAAGTCATTCACTCTTTCAAGGGATATACTTGTTAACAGGCCTGGTCCCTGATAGTCATTTTTGTTTGAGCTATAAATGGAACCAAAGAGAATGGAGTAAGACTCCCCCCACGCCCCCACCCCCGGGGCTGGGAAGGAAATCATCCAGGGAGCCAGCCTCCCCCTGGGACTGCCTGGACCACCCCAGGTGGCCACCCATCTTAATTTCCCATCCTCCTCCCCCTCCAGGCTATGTCCCTAAGGCTCCTCTCTTCTGCTTACAGGGGCCAGTGCCTGCTCCTGCTCTCTGCACTCCGGCCCGATACCTGACACATTGGATGTACACATGCTTCCTCATAGGGCTGGAAGCATGAACTTTAGTTACATTAGTATACATATACACATATAATCACATATGAATGTTTTGTGATCACATCCCATAGACTAACAAGGGATATATAGGTGATGAGTTTTGGATATATCTAAAAAGATACTCACCTCAAAAGCGTACACATTTATACATGGTATATAATTATTGTACATGTAAACAGGCTAAAAAGTCATTTAATGCATTTCTCTCTGTATTCCGCCTTTCCCACCCACAGGCTCTGAGCACTCCCCTCTGAGGTGAGAGGTCTAGCTCACTGTTCATAGAGTGCAGGATACTGCTGGGTGGCCGCATATCACTTCTCCAGCTCCTCTCTGGTCCACCATTTTACATTACAATTCGGTTATGTAAGACCTCTGGAGGAAATGTCCCCTAACCGCCTGCCGCATCAAGGGCACCCTCGCCTTCGGTGTCATCACTGTTGTCACCCGGCTTCCGCACACAGCAACCGAAGACACTTCTCTCAGCATGGGGGAAGGATGCTTTTACCACTGCTGCTGTGTGGGAGGCCCGGTGCACGCCTCTCGGGTATATCATCTTAGGTGGCTTTCCTTATAGGTTTTATCTGCATAATTCAGCCACTTGTGGGAAGGGAACTGGAGCAGTGGTTTTCAACCGTGGGACATGACCCCATTGTGTGTGTGTGGGGGGGGGGAGGGTGTAGTAGCTATTCCTGGTTGTCAACGTGACTATATCTGGAATGAACTACAATCTAGAATTGGAAGGCTCACCTTTGATCCTAAGCTGGAGACTCAGAGATATATGTTTCTGACCTGGATCTTGGCATGGAGATCTTGAAACATAGTGGCTATGAATCCCAGAAGATTAAGACAAGGAGATCTCTGAGTTCAAGGTCATCTGGGACACACTTTTGATCTGGGCCACACCCTCTGCTGGAGACTTACATAAGGACACTGGAAGAAGGAAGACTCACTCTTCCTTGCCTGTTTATTTTGTGGGACTGAGCAACAGCTAGATCCTTGGACTTCGTCCACAGCTGCTGCTGACCATTGTTGGGGAGTTGGACTACAGACTGTAAGTCATCGACAAATTCCCTTACTATATAGAGACTATCTGTACGTTCTGTGACTCTAGAAAACCCTAATACAGGGAGGAATCACATATCAAACATTCTACAGGGCAGATATTTACATTTGATTCATAACATCAAAATTATAGTTATGAAGGAGTGATGAAAATAATTTTATGCTTGGGGGTCACCACAACATGAGGAACCATATTAAAGTGTCTGCAGCCAGTAGGGAACCCTGAGGGGAGTGGTGCCCACTTCTCCCCCCTGAGCTTCCCGTGTGCAGGTGCACACTCACGGCACATCGTCTGTTCCCTCTTAACCACCAACACAGATGGGCTTCCATCTTCTTAGAAGTTTTACGTCTTGTTGGCGTCAGTGGCATTCTACCGACTGTTTTGAAGCATCTGCCATGTGGACAGGCTGTTTCACGCACTCCTCTTTACAGTTTTCTGTGCCCTTGTAAGTCTACTTTGCTGCAGGATATTGTCCTCTGGCTCTGACCTGCTTCCATCACCTGGCCTTGCTCTGAGGCGAGACCACAGTATGGGGCCTGGAACCTCAGAATTCTGGACGCCCAGGCCAGTGCTCATCAGTGTGAGAGGACCAGAATTTCACAGGGCTCCGGAGCTTACGGGGAACCCACAGGATAAGCACAGAGTTCTTGAAACCCATAAGCACAGATGTGCTAACGGCAGCTACAACTGCACAGTGCCGGCCTGCCGAGTGGACGGCGCTGCTAAACACCACCTGAGCAGTTTGCTGAGTCTCCAAGACCACGATGGAGGTGGTATTGCTACCTTATGGCTCAGGGATAGGCCAGCTGCGGACCACAGGGGCAGTTGGGCTTTGACCCAGGAACTGAGCTCCAGGATCCTGTTAACCATTCTCCTCCTCCTCCTCCTCCTCCTCCTCCTCCAACCTCTTCCTCCCCTCTCTCACACACACCCTGGACCAGGCAGCACTCCCCTTTAGGTTGCACTCCCCTTTAGGTTGGGGTCAGACAGTCCAGCATCAGGGTCATGTGTACACATTCTGCAATTTCAAGATTCACTGTCTGCTGTTGTGCTCTACCCCCACCCCCTTCACACTGAACCCCACCCCCACCCCACCCCATCATACTGAACCACCCTACCCCTTCACACTGAACCCCACCCCACCCTACCCCTTCACACTGAACCCCACCCCACCCCACCCCTTCACACTGAACCACCTCACCCCTTCGCATTGAACCCCACCCCTGCCCCTCCCCTTCTCCCCTTCACACTGAACCCCACCCCTACCCCACCCCTTCTCACTGAACCACCTCACCCCTTCACACTGAACCCCACCCCTGCCCCTCCCCTTCACACTGACCCCCATCATACCTCTTCACACTGAACCCCACCCCTGCCCCCATTCACACTGAACCCCCATCACACCTCTTCACACTGAATCCCACCCCTGCCCCACCCCCTTCACACTGAACCCCACCCCTGCCCCTCCCCTTCACACTAACTCCATCACACCTCTTCACACTGAATCCCACCCCTGCCCCTCCCCTCCACACTGACCCCCATCACACCTCTTCACACTGAACCCCACCCCTGCCCCTCCCCTCCACACTGACCCCCCATCACACCTCTTCACACTGAACCCCACCCCTGCCCCACCCCAGGGATGCATTAGGAAGCAGAGCCTTTGGAGGATGACCTAAGTAGAGCTTCTACAGATAGAATCAGGGCTTTTGCTGGGACAAGGCATGGCACCTCTCCCCCCATCAGGACCAGGCTTGCAAATCCCATGCACATCAGGCATGCTGTTATTTGGTTACATTTAGCAGGCATTTGCTGGGAATCTACCATATGTCAGATGTCCTGATACTGGGGACAAAGGAGCAAGGTCATCCTTCAGATACAGCGACTGCCCTTGGGGCTGGCAGCCCTGACAGCACACAGCACTGCTCAGATCATCCAGCAGCTGTCATAACCGTCTGGTTCTTCAGGGGACATACTATTCACACAGAGCCTGTGGCGTAGCCCAGAAACCCTGCAATAGCTGCTTCAGGGCTGGATGCTTCTGACACAGGGCCCATGCTCCTGCTCCCTAGAAAGGGGTGCGGCTAAAGCAAGCAGCTCAGCTGCCCTGGGCTGATGCCTGCCGACTGGGCCCGTAGACGTGGTGGATGAAGAACAGCACGGCCCCAAAATGCCAGGCTTTGGCCTCTGGAGGACAAAGGGCCTTTGTGAGAGTTTTCTCAGCAGCCCCTCTTCCTGGATCCCAGCAGTAATCATAGCAGTCAGGTTTCTAAAGCAGTAAGGGACCTTTTAAAAAAACATGGCTTATGTTAGGAGAGCGACTGGCTTGGCTTTGGATTGTCATGAACGTGGGTGCTTGCTGGATGTGGTGTCACACATCTTTAGTCCCAGTACTCAGGCGGCAGATCTCTGTGACTATAAGGAGTACCTGGTCTACACAGCAAGCACCTGGACAGCCAGGCATAAACAACGAAACTGACTCAAAAAAAAAAAAAAGAAAGAAAGAAAGAAAGAAAAGAAAAGAAAAAAAGAAAAAAGAAAAAGAAAAAAAAAAAAGAAAGAAAGAAAAAAAAGTGAAACGAAGCCAACCAACAAACCAAAAATCCGAAAACAAACTGAGGCTTGTCTCCCTTCCTATACTTTCCGGTATCTTGGTAACACATTGGTCTTTCCACTGATGTGACTAGTGGAAATCACAGGGAGTTGGGTGCTTTCACCCCACCCAGGAAGAAACATGAAGTCAGGGAAGGAAGATCTTCCTCCAAAGTCCTGACAGACTGCCACAACCGTTTCCTCTCCGCTGCTGTTCCAAAGGCCAAACAGCCCACGCACATTTCCCTAGCACCCTCCCTCAGAGTCGGGGGCTGAACAAGGACAAGATGCTCGGTTAGCAGAAAACATTCTCCAAAGAAATTGTGGCTGTCACAGAGTGGGGTCACCCGCAGCTCCCTGCCCTGGGAAGAAAAGGTCTTCTCACAGAATGTTGGCACTTCGATCTCCCACAGCAGAAGCACGGCCTCTGTTGGTTAGCTGTGAGACTATGTGGCCTGACAGAAGGCAGGCCAATCAGAAATGTCCCCAAGTGTCCCCCATGGGGTATAACCTTCCTGAAGGTGTATCACTGGGAAGAGCAGAAGCCAGCAGGCAGGACATCCGCTAAAGTCGCTTTCACTTGGAGCTGACCCTGGGAGGTCAGCTGTGAGTGTGTGTTCCTTTTCCCTTGGTACTGAAGGAGCCGTGAGGGTGCTGGGAAGGGAAAGGTGGCCACCGCGGAGCACGCACAGGCTCACAGGTATGCAGACCGACCACTCTGCTGACGCTGCTCCGGCCTCTGGGCCACACCAGGCCCTTACAAGGTTCCCTGTACAGTGAGTAGTTGCTGCACAGCTGACTTCCCGTCACCTCACATTCTCCCACCTGCTGAAGCCTGGGGACACCTCAGACCCCGGCATCCTGGACTACCAGGAAGGAGACGAAGGCATTGGCAGATCCTGCCCTGCAGAGCAGCCTCCACCGGGACAGATACAAAAGTCATCTTAACTGTCTCTGCCGCTTGTGACCTCGGCCAATACATTTTTAACACCATCCCCCACAGACTCTGTACCCTCCTTTGAGGAGAACCAGACCACGCACTGCTCATGGGGAAGGCACCTCCTTCAAAGTCTCTACCCTGGGCACCCTGATTCCTCCACCTGAGGTCTCATAATAGCAGCAGCTCTGATAAAGAGGCTAGGGAAAAATATATCACCTTCTGTGGCGTGCAGTGGGCTTCTGTTCACGGGGCAAAGCTACCTTTAGTCAGGTCCTCAAAGTGCTGTGGCGGGCACGTGCACACGGCTGCACAGGCCACTGCTGACCCGGACAGCCACCCCAGTCACCGCACATTGAAAGCAGCGCGGTGTCCCTGCTACGGTGACATGTCTTATTCTGTGTTCACACATTGGGGAGTGGAGTCACAACCTGCATCTCAAAGCACAGGAATTAAAACCACCCTGCCTGTTATAGTGCTCTTTATTAATTTAAACAAGGACACGGACTGGCATTCCCAGAGACATCAGTATCCAGTTGGCTCAGACGGTTCCACTATTGGTTGAGAAGGTCCTGATTTCTAGCAATATTCACACGATGTCTACAGTCAGCTGGTCCTGTCCCCAGAGACTCCTGACACATCACTGACATGGAGCATGTATGACGGGACGGCTTCACTGGACATCATCATCATCAAAGAGATCTTCAAAATCTGTGAAAACAAATCAAAATGAAGCATTACTGGGTAATGAATTTTCTGACAGCTGGAAATGCAGAGAGTGTGGTAAACAGTGTAACCTGGTAAAGGACTCCCCAAGAGACTCAGCTTTATCCAGCTGGAGGAGCATATGGAACTCTGGGGGACGCATTGCCCACAGTGTATTTATTCTTAATCACATTCTAGTACAGAGGGCATTTTTTATAAAGCAAGGGGTACTGTGGACACATGGACAGCCTGGCAGCCATACTGAGCATGAGGACAGCAGGGCCATGCCTGCACCAGGAGGGGGGAAGTGTGGGGAAGAGTGGCTGGACGGAGCCCGAGATGACCGCCTTAGTGAGGCTGGGCAAGCCGGGCTCCAGATACACAGCCTCAGCCTGCTCTGGCCGGTGTATTTACAGTCAGTATCCAAACGTGCCACTGGTGCCCACAGCGATGGCTGCCCATTCTTTTGTTTACACATCTTCCATGTTTCTATCTACTGGGCAGGGTTACTGAGGACAGGAAAGAAGCCAAGTCCACCTAGGTGTGCAGAGTTCATCTGCCTGGAAAGCCTCCTGTGCTCCCACACGAGTCCTCTCTGGGCAAAGGCAGTGTCTATGGTGCAGCTCTGGCCACGCAGGAGACTGCTCCACCCTCCCCACCTCTATGTTTAGGGAATCACAAGCCTTGTGGAAGCCCTAGCCAAAAGTCTCACGGGCCTCTCACAATCACTGTCCTCATAAGCTCTGAGTTTGCCAAGACTGTAGACAGCGCCCACTCCTGCTGAGCTCAGGCAGTGAGCAGGGGACAGAGCCTGCCTGTCCCTTCCCTGTCCAGTATGGGTCACAAGGTGCTCTCTGATGTCACAGGCCAGGCCACTTGCTCCCTATAGAACCGCATGCACTGAACACAGTACACAGATGCTCTCTCAAGTACCACGAGCTGACACAGATCAGTGGACGCTCCGGCCCTACCAGCCCTCCAGGCGGCACACCCTGCATAGCCGGGAGTCCCCCCCACACACACACACACACAGTGCCATAGGCTGCACTGGGCAGCAGTCAGCAGCCCTGTACCCTCTACTCCCTGAACAGAACTTAGAAGTGACTTTGAAGGCTCCAGTGTTATGCCCCCACGCCCAGTTCTGACACCAGTTGGGGAGAAGCAAAGTCCCCAGGAAGGAAAGAGCCCTTTGACAGATGGCTTCCTCACTCAAGCTTCAGCCACACGCCAATGAGCCCCCAAACCCTTCTGGGCTTGGAACTTGAGGGGGGCAAGTTAGAAATCAATATGGGGGTTAGCCACGGCTCTTTGGAGAGTTGTGCACTAGAGTTTAGCTCTGCGTAGGAAGCTTGGCCCCGATTCCCAGCTGCCATTTGAACCCAATGTAAGGGTTAAGCAGTAGGCACGAGGCCTTCAGAAGCAGAAGGACAAGAGGTTCAAACACGCCCTGTCACGTGCCTGGTGATTTTCCCGCTGGCTTTCACCGTCCAGTTGGCACAACAATCTAACCAAGAACGCTCTTAGCCATGAGACAGAAGTGTGTCCTCCGCCCTGACCTCACTCAGGGGAGCGGGAGCAGAGCACAGCTGTCACTCTGCAAAGGCAGCAGCGGCCTTGAGTCCAGTGACAAACAGGTGTGACCCAGGAGAGAGGGATACACACCGTCACTGGGAGAGACCAAGGGGACAGAGCCATGCAGGCCTCTGTGCCCAGGCCTGGGAGACAGGCCAGAGTCATTATGTCCATCTGCACATGCTGTTCATACCCCTGCTCAAATTCAACCCTGAGCAGGAAACTGGGGAGAGACGTCCTTCCTGTTCTCCCCTCAGACGGGGCTGCCAGGCAGAGCTGACCTCCAGGGCGAGCACTCCACACACCTGGCACAGTGAGAGGCCCTGAGAGAGGCACAAGGTCTGGGCCACACTGTTCCACGATCCACCGCAGGGGAAACCTCTCATTAAGCCTGGCACCCACTCCGGGCACACTCACCATTAAAAAAGTCTGCGTGGACTGCCTTCTCATTGGCTGCCAAGTCCATCAAGAGCCCGGTGCTGCCTCCAGCCTGGGGAGAGAGAGGGGAGGTCATTCCAAGTGTCTGTTTCCCAGAAGCAGGCAGTAGCTTCGCTACCAAACCCCTCCCAGCTCCCTGGAACAGAACACTGGGGGACAAGAATGCTCAAGTTGGGAGCCGGAGTTTTCCAGACAAAGAAAGCAGTGTGAATGGAGAAGCCAAGCAAACGATTTCAAAGCTCTCTCAAGGTCCTGTGTCCCCCGAGTTTTCCCTGGCGAGGCCTTGCGTGGTACTCTCTTGCCAGAGTCTTCAATGCCAGAATGCACAGAAGTCCGTCGGCAAGCTGGACGTCTGCTCTAGAGCCGCTCTTCGTTCTGAGACTACAGCCATCCCCGTGGGAAGCTGCTCACCCCGGCACTGAGGTCTTGAGAGGACCCTCCAGGGCAGCCACCATATGGGGGTGCTAAAACCAGACCACACCCAACCTGTGAGATACAAACGCTCTCAAAGCCTTTGTGCCAGTTAGTCACCCAGAACAGCTGGTAGCAGGGACCTGTGGTGGCAGCACATAGGACAGATGGCACTGGCGTTCTCCTGCCTGGGCCTCATCTCCTGAAGGCTGCTGGTTCAAGTTTCCCTGGCGTGACAAGTATATGAGCATTTCCTGTATTCCCCTTTGAATACTCCCTCTGCCTCTGCCTCTGCCCCAGCCCCAACTCCTGCCACTGCGGGAAGCCATACAGACTGCTTCTGGAGCCCTGGCTGAGCCCTCACGCCCGCCCTCGCTGCCTTCGCTGCCTCAATCGCAACTTCCTTACGGCTCCGTTCCCCTTCTTTCCATTTCTCTACCATCTCCCGTATAAACCCGAAGCTCCAAACCCTCGGCAGGACCAACCCCCACAGGAAGCCAGGCTTCCTTACCGGGAGGGATGCCCTCGGATCACCTGCCGCAGGGCTGATGGGCGAAGGCTGAGAGCAATCGTCTCATCAGGGGGGGTCTCAGAGCCCACACACCCATTCTGCGGGCTTCATTTTGTGGACCTGCTTGTTCCTGCCCCCCTGTGCTGCACTGTGGACTGGCTGGTTGTGTGTGTGTGTGTGTGTGTCAACTGGACACAAGCTAGAGTCGTCAGAGAGGAAGGAGCTCAGGTGAGGAAATGCCTCCATGAGATCCAGCTGTAAGACGTTTTCTTGATCAGTGATCAATGAGGGAGGGCCCAGCCCGTGGTAGCTGGTGCCATCCCTGGGCTGGCGGTCCTGGGTTCTATAAGAAGGCAGGCTGAGCAAGCCTGGGCAAGCAAGCCAGTAAGCAGCATCCCTCCATGGCCTCTGCATCAGCTCCTGCCTCCAGGTTCCAACCCTGCTTGAGTTCCTGTCCTGCCTTCCCCCTGTGATGATCTGGAAGTGAAGGTCAAGTAAATCCTTTCCTCCCCAACTTCCTTTTTAGCTATGGTGTTTCGTCAAGGCAATAGAAACCCTAAGACAAACTACAAGCCATTCCCCTAGCTTTGGTGGGCCGGGGGAACACGGCTCTTCCAGAGCTCTGCTATATCCCAATATCAACACGATACATCCATCAAAATTTGCTTCAGGGCAAGCACCTCTCACAGGCCTAATCTGAGCCAACCAAAACCCTATGGATATGTCTGTAGGGCACCTGGCCCCACCCTTGCTTAGGATTTGCAATCGGCCTCTTCGGGCCACTTGACATCTCATAGGTCCGGGAATGCACTCGCGCCATCTCCCTACTGATTGAGCTTTGGGGAGGAACAGGAAGCTGGCACACAAGGGCTGGCTGACACTCCTGATCATAGCCACCTCACTGGAGCGCCTATCTCAGATAAATATCTGTGACCATGATGGAATTCAAAAGCACAGGATCGCTCCAAAACTCTGTATCTACACGAAATAACTGAGTCCCAACACAAAGCACACAGCTGCCACACACTATCAGGGCTTGGGGGCTGGAGGCCTTTCTGTGCGTAAGCCTCGCTCGAGCCTTCTTTGGAAGATTTATCAGGAGCCACAATCAACTGACGGCGAGCAAACCCTACTTCCTCGCTGCAATTCACGTAAGTCTCGGGACCTGCAACTCCCGCTGTTTTGAATCCCCGAGGGCCTGGGCTCCCGCGCAGGCTTGCAGGCGCGTTCCCACCCCCACGCACAGCTCCGCGCCGCCACCGCCCCACCTCATCCAGGTCCACATAGGGCCCCGCGCCCTCGGGGAACATCTCATCCACGGCGGGTTTCATCTCGACTCGGCGGCGTTGCGCTCACTTCCGGCCAGCCCCTTCTACTTCCGGCCTTCCTCCGAGCAGGTCTAGACCTCGGCGGACCGCGCCTCGGTGGCACCCCGCTGGCTTGGCTGCAGGGCAGCTCTCTCGGAGCCTACTCGGGCAGCGGATTACTGGTTAAGGACCAGCTACACCACACAAGCGGGAGTGGTCGGCGGAGAAAGGAGATTCTCCATTTCTCAGCAGGGTTGCAGTTCAAAACCATCAGAAAGGCTACTGTACGGGAATCGCAGGCAGTAATGGATTGGATAGAAGGTGGGAGTATTGGATCCCCAGGTTCTGTTGGGGGAGCAGTGGCCACTCGCAGGGTCACCTCGGCCAAGAGGAGGAAGCAGCCCAGGGCACGCAGACAAGATGGGCTTTATCTACACAGTGGGATAGCGTGGAATCTTAAAACTAAGATTCCTAACTTATGGGCATGGAGAAACCGTGAGGATAAGTGAAATATAAACAGTGTGTACCACTCATATGCGGTCTCTAGAGCAGTCAGACTCATAAACGCCGCAGTGTTGGGGAAGACGGTTGTTCAGATCTGCAAAGCGAAGTGTTCTAGAGGTGTGTGGTGGGGCTCGGGGAAGGGTGTCCATGTTATCACTGAACTGTCCACCGAGGGGTGATACATGTTAGGGTGCTATATTGTACCACGGGTTTAAAAGAATGAGTGAGGGGCTGGAGAGATGGCTCAGCAGTTAAGAGCACCGACTGCTCTTCCAAAGGTCCTGAGTTCAAATCCCAGCAACCACATGATGGCTCACAACCATCTGTAACAAAATCTGATGCCCACTTCTGGTGTGTCTGAAGACAGCTACAGTGTATTTACATATAATAATAAATAAATCTTTAAAAAAAAAGAATGAGTGAAAGAAAAGAGATGGGGAAGGAACATGGAGGTAAATCATTGTAGGAGAGGGCCTGAGAGTCTCTGGCAGTCTGGAATACTCTAGTGAGGCTCCTGGATGTTCCCCTAGGAGCCTCTGGGCACCTCCTGGTAAAATCCAGGTTTGACAAGCATCCCGCTGCAGTCAATGTAGTAAGAAACCTGAAATCCAACTGATACCTGCCTGCTCTCCATGTCTGATAGGGCTCCTCACCCACCACTGTCCCCAGACGGTGTCCTCCGATCCCGCCTTCAGCAAAGCATCTGTTACCCCTGAGTTATTTCCCATCCACCTCCACCCTGCTCCTTCACTGTCAGTCCCTCTCTCCAGCAGTACAAGG
Organism: Apodemus agrarius; assembly: GCA_964023405.1. Classification (NCBI taxonomy): domain Eukaryota; kingdom Metazoa; phylum Chordata; class Mammalia; order Rodentia; family Muridae; genus Apodemus; species Apodemus agrarius. The sequence goes on from OZ030014.1 coordinate 92,384,843, forward strand.
CTGTTGCTCCTGCACCTGTCCTGATGGTTTTGGATGTTTTCCCTTACGCTGCTTTCAAAGCGTTTGGGAACTGTTGGTTGGTTGGTTAGTTGGTTGGTTGGTTGGTTGGGTAGGGTTGGGGTTGTGTGTGTGTGTGTGTGTGTTCCTTTAACAACTTTGAGGCATCAGGGTCTTGGGGTGTGGGCTACTAGAGTGAAATGGGGGTCAAAGGTAATGACAGATCCAGGGAAACTGACTCTGCCAAGACATAATGGGAATTGAGCCTTGACAGTCACTCCTACCCCTAAAGCCTGAGTGTACTGTGCCGGATGTGTAAGAAATAACCAGAGAGCCTCAAATGCCAGGTCAGTGTCAACCTGAGATACCCACGGGAAGATCAAACTAAGGAAGCGGGGACAGCCTGGCAGCCAAGGGGAGCCTCTTATTAGTTTCTCTTCCTGTTGGCCCGCGCGCGTGCGCGTGCGTGCGTGCGTGCGCGCGCGCAGGGGGATTCACCAGTGTGTTCTTGGCTCGCATGCCTTGTGTGTGTTGGGGAGGCTCACCACCTGTAACACGGGCTGCCTCTGTATTATGCCACAGTGCCTTCATATCCTAACGCAACCAGAGGACTACCCGGGAGACCCTCCCCTCCCCCCAGCAGCCTCAGTCTGGCAGACAGGGCTCTGGCTTCCTGATTCCTGCTACTCCCAGAAACTGAGTCCTGAGCGTGGGTGCCTGGCCCCAACGTGACTGTAGTTCGCCTGGCAGCCGAGGGAAGGCTGCCTGCTGTCTGGCTTGCCTCACTAGGCACGTGGACTTAACAAGTGAAGCTGCACTGGTGTCTTTCTTTTAGCTTCCTTACCTGCGATCTGGGGCCACCATAGCGCACCCCCAGGTCATTGTGAGAATACAGTGACAAACTGACACCTAAGGCTGAAAGCCCTGATTGACGCTGATGAGTAGACAGAAATGATGTATGTCTTCATTAAAGGCGTGCTCCGTGGCCATTGGAATAAAACCTAGCTGATTCACAGTGCTACAGCACACATCGGCTCCTTGAAAGAAACCCACGGGGGCAGTGTGCATCTTCAGAAGGAATTTATTGAACATGAGCCACCTCCCCCCATCCCCCGCCCTGCCTCCCCCTACTGGGTCTCTGTTCCACCTTCAGCCCCAGGCAGTGCTGTGCTGCCGGTGCAGGCAGCAGACGAGACAGCGCTCAGTCCTCCTGGTAGGGAACATGGAAACCTAGGGTACTCCCCAGAGGAAAGTGTGCAAAGAAGGTTCTGGCCATGTCCTCGATCTGTGGGTAGGCACCCTGGGTCTGGAAGTATTGCACGTAGTTCCAGAAGTCAGAGGTAGAGAAAGGCCAGTAGGGCATGGCTGGTGGCTGCGTGTTGGGATCTGAAAGACAAGACACGGGCCATCTTCTCAGTGCCTGTCCCAGTGTCCCTGCTAGAAGAGCACCCCTATACAGCCAGGGCCAGTGGATGGCGCTCCCAGTGCCTGCCACTGAGATTTCCCCTTCCCAGCCAGGGGTGGAGTCTGAGTCACTCTGAGTGTACCTCTTGCCCCTTTACTCCGAGTACCTGGTCTGGTGGAAAGAGATGAAAGGGGGAGACGGCAGAACAAAGCAGGGCCTTGGCATTGTCTGGGAGAGGATGGGGAGAGAAATGGGCAGCGGGGGATGACGTGTGGACTCAGGCGGCAGGCCGAGGAGGCCTCCAAGAACACGGCACCCACGTTCTAGAGCACAGGCTAGGCCACCTCTGTGGCATTAGGTCTCCTGAGAGTGCCCAGAGTCTGAGCTCAAACTGAGGCGGGGGTGGGGGGGTGGGGGGGTTGGGAGGGTGGGGGGGTGGGGGGGAGGAGTTGGGGGGTGGACTCAGAGCTTTTCTCCTTTCTGCCTGGGTGTTCTCAACGGCAGAAGACAAAGCCAACCTAATGGAGTCCTGGGTCCTTCAGCATGCACAGCTCCTTACTGGCACCAGGACCTGCGTCACCTGCGTCACCAACCTTCAGGAGAGCTAGGGCTCCTACTGTTCTGTCTGGCCAGAGCTGAGCAGCCTCTGCTCCCCCCACCCACCTTCTGCCAGCGAGAGGAAAGACATGGAAAAGTGTACCTGCTTCCTCGGGCATTGGCTTGGCTCCTGCGAACGGAAAGGAGAGCCGTCATCTCCAGCGAACCCCCATTAACCACTGCAGACCCGAGCAAGGACGCTTTGAAGGAGAGCCATGGGAGGGTAAGAGAGCTATGGCGTCCTCCAGTCCCAGAGCGGCCCCTCACCTGCAGGAATCGCCAGCAGAATGCCAAGGGCCAGCCACCACAGCACACAGGCCTGCATCCTTGCCCAGGGCGGATCGGTATCCTCAGGACCACCTGCAGCAGAGGAAGCCAAGGCTGCTGCTGCCACCCAGCAGGATGAGCCCATCCGGCCACCCCAACGTGGACCACCCTTAGGAATGCTTTTCGGAAATGCTCTGATTCTGTCTTCCTACGCCATTATTCTGATGTGAAATCCTATCAGTTTTGACTGTTTGAGGGTAGACTCTCCCGTTCCCACCCCCATCACAAACACCAGGTCCGTCCTGCCTGCTAGAAGGCAGTCCGAACCCTCCCAGAGGGCACCTTGTCACTGGTCTGTTCCGCGCAGCCTGCAGCCTTGTGGGGCCACCGCCAATGCGCCGGCTACCCTTTATAGTGGGGCAGGGACAAGGAAGGAAGCGTCTCCCTCCTGAGCCATCAAACTGAATATTTCATCCCCCAGCAGAGGACTGTAGGTCTCTGTTTCTCTGCTGGCAGGAGGGCCTGTGGGAGCAGCTGGGGGCATCAGACCACAGATCAAATCTGCTGTCTGGCGACTTTCGAAGCTGAGTCCAGCGTGGGTCCATCCGATACCCCTCCTCCTATGTCTGATCAGGGGCTGCTGAACTCCCCCTGCTGTGCTACAGCACCCTGTGTTCCCCATGGTCGCTCCCTCACCCAGGACACCACACTGGTAGAGCAGCCATGGAGAGGAAGTGTGGGCCAAGCTGGACCCCTCCCCCAGACCAGAGCTTTCCTCCAAGTCTCTAATGGGGAAGGCCAGGGGATAGATACCAGTAAACATCAGGGACCCTTAAGTTCAGAAAACTGTGATTATCCCTTGGATAGAACCTGTGCCCTGGGGCTGGAGAGATGGCTCAGTGGTTAAGAGCACTGACTGCACTTCCAAAGGTCCTTGAGTTCAAATCCCAGCAACCACATGATGGTTCACAACCATCCGTAATGAGATCTGACGTCCTCTTCTGGTATGTCTGAAGACAGTTACAGTGTACTTACATATGATAATAATAAATCTTTGCGGGGCGGTGGTGGCACATGCCTTTAATCCCAGCACTTGGGAGGCAGAGGCAGGAGGATTTCTGAGTTTGAGGCCAGCCTGGTCTACAGAGTGAATTCCAGGACAGCTGGAGTTACACAGAGAAACCCTGTCTCGAAAAACCATTAAAAAAAAAAAAAAAAAAGAACCTGTGCCCACCTGTCAGAGGAAGTGTAGCCTCATGGACCCGCCCCTGAGGTCTCGACACCCTGTTGGATGCAGAACCTACATCTAGGTTGATGATCTCCATTTTGCCCTGTGAGGTCCTAGCACCCTGCTGGATACAGGGCCTATGTCGGGAATAATGGTCTCCATTGTTTCTCTACACCCCAGGACTCTCAAAGATTCTGGCCCAGGGGTCCCCTCACACCCCCCCCCACCTTTCCTCAAGTAACAGCCTAAATCTAACCAGAGACCCAGAGAGAGGGGGTAGGTATGATTCAGTAGTATTGGAGTGCAGTCATGTAGCAGAGAGCCTCTGGCTTTCATTTCCAGACCCCTGGCCCCTGTACTGCAAGAGGTGCGGCTGCTTTAGGGCAGCTGTGCCAGGGTCCCTGAACCACCTCCAGGTATAGGATTCATGAGGACAGACTGCCCTGATTGACAGTGCAGCCGTGCTCACAGACACAGAGGACCTGGCAAAGAGAAAGGCTCTAGTCAGAACCCAAAGGAGCAGACACCCTGAGCCTGACAGACAGCCATAGAGGGCCACCAGGGTGTGGCAATCAACTGTCCACCCTGATGAGCCCATATCTGAAGGGAAACATTTTTAAAAAATGCTAAATACCTTCCCGGGGCCTTGCATACCCACATTTGATGGGAATCCCAAAACAGTGGATTCCCTCAATAATAGCTAGGGTTCCTTCTAAAAATTCAATACTGACGGCAGGGAAGGGCTCGCAATCTCAAAAGCTCCCAAAGCTTAGGCCTAGGAACAATATCATACAGGACGGGCAAACTTGAAACCTGCCCCGTGACTGCTAAAGAAGCCTGGATGATATCCAGTCCCTGCTCCCCCAGCCCCACACAGGACCTCACAGGAAACATCCAAGCTCTTAAGGGTCAGTCCGCTTGGATTCAGGAGGTGCTTAGATGTATAAGGCCACTCTTGCTAGACAGAGGTCCCATTGTTACATCCTGTGGCAGTCAGCTTGAAAAGCACCACCCCCTCCCCCGTGGTTGTAAGGAACACCATGATTGGGAATGATTCAGAGGTATCTGGCGCCCCCTGCTGTCTATCCTAGGATACCACATCTGACTGTAGATTACTCTCTGAGCTTGGCAGATGCCCCTGCCCTGTACTCCCAAGTGCCAGCCCAACCCAACTCTATTCAGTATCCGGAAGGCAGAAGCCAGAGTAGCTGGCCACCATCCTTTGAGCTGCCCCAACATGGGCCCAGACACATGCTCATAATTTAAAGTCTCAAGGCCACCGTTCGTCGTGTCAGTGTGTTTCCTGCATTCGTCTCCGCCACTAAATAGTCTGCCTGTGTTCACACATCCCCAGCCCCGCAAAGCCTCGGGAGTGGCTTCTAACTGACCCTAGGGTTTCTTCCTGCTTCCTGGACTGTGGCCAGTGTAAGTACTGGGGTGCGGGGGCAGGGAGGGGAGGTCATGGCTCACAGCCTGCCTTCCCCTCTCATCTCCCAGACTGACATCTGCCCGAGTCCTCCATCCCAGATGGTAGCATTGCCCTCCAGCCTGTCCCTGCAGGGCACTTGGGCGTCCCCAGGACTGAGCAGTACCTGACTGACAGGGCTGGAGAACCTTCTGGCTGGATTGTACCCCAGGAGGGTGGTGTCACGTGACTACACAGTGCTGGACTTCAGAGGCTCTAGAAGCCAGCCATGCTGCCCCCTCTCTCTCTAACCTTGCCCTGATAGACACGTTTCCCTCAGGAAGTGCCATCCCTGCTCCTACAAAGGGAGGGGCAGCCTTCTAATGTCACCCATGTTTGCTCTCAACACATCCCTATCGGACTTACTATGTTAATGAAAGAGCTTAATTAAACACGATACCTTGGACACGAAAAGGGAGAATTCTGGGAGAGTGTTGAGCTGACTTGGAAAAGCCTGCCAAAGTGGCAGTCCCAGCACAGTTGATGCGGGTGTGGCAGCTTTAACAGTCAGGGAATCTAGAAGGACCTGAGGTGAGACAGCAGGTCCCAGGCTGCTTGGAGTACCGGGCTCAGAGCATGTTTCTGAGATGACCTCCAGGGGGCGCCATGCTCACAAGGCTCCTGTGCAGCTGGCCCACAGGACAGGGGTTGTGTCCTCAAATGATCAAAGCTTCCTTCCATGTCACAAGACTGACCGCATACAGAACTGAAGCTGAAATGTGTAAGCATGTGATCACCTTCTTTTAGAATACCTCGTTCCTTCCCTGAACTGACCATAGACCCTGAAAAAGTCCCAGGTCAGCCCCAGAGTGCCCCTTCAGAAACCACAGGGACATGACCTGGGGTGGGATGTGATGGGGTTGGCGGATCCTGGGCACTCCAGCGTAGCTGGAAGAAATACAGGATGCATGGTTACATTCGAATTTCAAGCAACCAGTGAATACTTTTTCTAGTGCAAGTTTCATGTCTCAGACATCTCCAGGGATCTGTTTTTGCCCCTGCCCCAAATATTCACTTTAGGTAAAACACGCATCTTCCCAACACCATAGGCATGCACATGTATGTATACACTTATCATGTACACAGGCAAACGGGCATGTATTCCTGGCATTCCCATAGAGCAGGGGAAGAGAAGGGCTGCTTTAGAGGCTGGGATCAGAAGGCAGGAGAGCAAGAAAGGTTTGGAGCTGCCTGAGGCCACTGTCCGGAGTCAGTACTGCACCACACACACACACACACACACACACACACACACACACACTCCTCCAGAGAGCATCCAGGTTCCTGATGGCCACGCCCAGGCAGAACTGGAGGATCATGTTGAAGCCAAGGATCCAGGTGTGGCTGTAGGCCCTGCCCTGGCACCGCAGGAAGCTCCACTGGTGGCCTCTCAGTGACACAAAGGGTTAACCGAGCCACTGAGCGAGGCCTCTCACTGGGAAGTTGCCTGGTTCACCACAGCTGACAGCTGCCTCCCCAGAGGTGGAATACCGTTCCCAGCAAGGAATATTTAGCTTGTGGTCATTTGTGACCCCCTCCCCACCCCACCCCCAACAGAGGGATGGGTCTCACACAGCCCATGCTTTTTTTTTTCTCACAGGATTCTTTACCCTCTGCATCATGGGAAAAGATTCCCAGGGACCCAGGAAGGGCTGGCGTTGACCCTGGGCTGTGAAGGGTGTCATCTGAGCTTTTCCCACACAGGCTTCACCCAAGTCGGGCGTGCTGACACAAGTCCAAGGATCTGCCTTGGCCTCCAGTCAGGGGACAGGATACTAGAGCCACAGAGCAGCAGCAGGAGGAGTGACATCAACCCAGCACCACGCAGGCCCGTTTACTTAGAAGAAGCCTTTAGGAGCAGGCATGGCTCTCCCACCTCAGACTTCTGCAGAGTGCTGATCTGCTCTCCATAACCCAGCCTTTCCCACATTGTGTTTTTAATGGGGAAGGTTAAATGTTATCCAGGCCTTGGCCAAGAATGTCTCTAGGGCTTGATAGCCTAGGCTACAGGAGTCCCAGAGCCAGCCAGGCCCTGTAGAGAGGGCTAGAGAGGTGTGGGGAAGGACCTGCTAGCTCAGATTCCAGCCTAAGAGGAATGTAGATGGATTCATCCTGTTTCTGGGAGGAATGTTTTCCTGTCAGCAGCGGTGGCGTGGACTGATGGGGTCGTCACGCAGTTGGAGTGCTGAGCACCAGTGTCTGGCCTGCGACTCACTGCCTTTCTCGCATGCATGCCTGGCTGATTTTGCGTCAACTCAACACAAGCTAGGGTCATCGGAGAGAAAGGAGCATCAGTTGAGGCAATGGCGTCCAGCTGTAGAGAATGTTTTAAATTAGTGACTGATAGAGGAAGGCCCAGCCCATTGCGGGTGGGGTCGTTCCTGGGATGGTGGTCCTAGGTGCTAGGAGAATTCAGGTTGAGCAAGCCAGTAAGTTGCACCCCTCCGTGGCCTCAAAATCAGATCCTGCCTCCAGGTTCCTGCCCTGCTCGAGTTCCTGTCCTGACTTCTCCCAGTGAAGGACTACAGTCTGGAAGTGTAAACCAAAAGAACCCTTTCTTCCCTAACTTGCTTTTGGTCAAGGTTTCCTTGCAGCAATAGAAACCCTGACTAAGACGCCTGACTAAGACTCCAGGGTCACGGTGTGGACCTTTCCCGGGGCTGAGTGTTCCTGGTTCAGGACCTCAGTTTCTAACCAAAGCCACACCTAGCCGTGCCTGCTTGCTCTCGGGTGGGATTTTCTTTGTGGCTGCCCTCAGAAAGGACATTTGACTGAAGGATATTTCCCTTTCTTTGTCTCCCTTGGAGGAAGGGCTGCCAGGCCCAGCGGAGAGGGCTTTCTTCTAGCTCTTTCTGGAGGAGGGACCCAAATGCATCCGACAACAGAACAAGCAATGGGCAGCCAGCACCACCAGACTGCAGCCTCGGCCCTTCGTGGTCCCTACCTGGGTCTGCAATACCTGGCAATCAGGTAGAAACAGACAGGCCATGATGGTATGCTTTGGGGCAGGGAGGGTTTCTCTCCTTGGGTGATATGACCCTAAGCCTAGGGCCAACAGTGCCCACATGATGGGCACCCTCCGCCACATTCTCCTGTGATTAAGATGGGGCCTGGCCAGCAGCAGACCCCAGAACTCACGACATAAACTCGGTGGCGTTTGCTTCCTGAGGCTCTGGGCAGGGCCAGGTTCCAGAGCCTCTATGCAGAGCCTCCTAACTGCAAGAGGAACCCAGGGCTGGGCCATTTTTTCTGTGGCCTGAAATAGATCCATTGTTTGTCCTATTCAGGACCACATGAAAGCCGGGATTTATGGGAACCGGGGCTCAGTGTGTTTCTCAGCCTGGCTGAGGCATCTGGGCAGCCAGCGTGGTCAGTCCTGTTGCCCTCGGGGAGCCCCAGGCTCAGCCTCTGCAGGTCTAGGCTGGAGTTGGCAGCGGTATCTCCGAACTTCCTGCTGACCACCCACCGTGTTCCTCTTTGGCTTTTTGGCTCTTTTCTCCTGATGCTGGTAGAACCCGGGAGATGAAAGAGCAGGGCTCCCGTCTTGCTTTGGCTGACTGTCCTAGATTTTTTAGCCCGTCGATTCATCCAAGAAGCAGGTATTATGAGCCCACAGCACGGGGCATCGGGAGGCTCATTCTGGGCAGAGCCCTGCTAAGCCAAGACCCATGTCTGAGAATTAAAGGGCTGGATGCGCTTTGAAGCATGTGCTAAATCTGTCCCTGCGGAGGGCCGGGAGGCTCCTGTCCAGCCCACAGCCTTGAAAGCAGAATGCTTTCCATTTTGCTCCCAGGGAGACAGCAGCATCAGCTGCCGGCCCCAGAAGCAGGCTGAGGGGTATGTGGGCACTGCGAACGGAGACGTGCTTGTAAAGTGAAAAGAAGGAATGAATCCCATTGCCTTCCCCGTGCCCCCGTCTGAACGAACGCTCTGTGGTATTGACTTAGCTGGACCTCTCCATCCCTCTGGACTGTGTGCTTGGAGCATAACCAGGCTTCTCTCACGATGGCATTTCTCACTGCCTGAGCCATGCTGCATGGCTACTGGGTCAATATACCTTCAGATTCACGCGACTGGTGATAACACTTCACTATGGTGTCCCAGTAGCTTGTGGACCCCCTAGGTGGACAGGTGTCCTTTGGACACTGCAGTGTGTTGCCGACCCTGGTTTCTAGCCTCTGGATGCCATAGGCTCCCTTAGTGATAAACCTAAATATCTCAGATATTGTTCACGCCACTGGGGGCGCTCTGAGGTTAGGAACACTACGTCACCACGTGCACAGCACACTTCCGCAGCTGCCCCGGGTGTTTCTACCGTCTCTCTGCCCTGAGCAGGATGCCGCGGTCGGCATAAAGTGTCTTGGGTACTTGGTTTTCCTTTGTGTGGTCAGTTTCCTGAAATGGGAAGTCTGGGAACAAGAGTCTCACCCTGACCTCTTGAGACATAAGCCTCTGTGGGAACCCACCTGATGCTCTAAAAAGTCATGAGGTGTGTTATGAGTCACATGGCTTTGTAACGTTTTCAAAGCAAACCCCAAAAAAGTCTACACCTTGGTGTTTAGGGGGAACCAGTGATGCCTATTATTGAATCACCATCCTGTCCCCATTTTGCCCATTAAATGCTGGCACGGAAGTCTGGGGTAGATGGTGCCTTTAGCGTAGATTTGGGGAACTCATTTATAGATTTGCAACCTTACCTGGCTCAGGGAGAGCTGGCTCAGGAAAGCCGTCATCAGTCCTGGGTGAGCACCGTGCTGTGGCATGTGGGGCAGGGCCAGAAGTTTCTTCCCTGTGCAAAGTAGCTCACAATTCCATAAGGACTTGGGTAGGCAGGAACAGGGCGAGGCACAGGGCCTGAGAACTCTGGAAAAGAGCTGAAAATCGATATAGCTTTCTTTCATATGTCTACAAGGGAAAGCTATGTCTGCATGCCACAGGGCAGCCCATGAGAAGAAGTCTTTCACTGTATACATTATGGGAAACATGAGACACGGCAATGCAGAATCCTTGTTTGGAGACAGCCTCATAACAAGGGAAGTGTTCCCCCAAAGGCAAAGGTTGTTCACGAAAGTTGATGTCGCTGTCTCCCCACTAGAGAGTCACACCTCTGAGTCACTGGTACAAACTGTCCTGGCACCCCAAGACTCCAGGATACATGAAGTCATAAGGAGCCTTGAGATCTCCAAAGCCTTCTAAGAGAGCTCAGTACAAGCAGACTTTGGCTGTGAGTAATAAAATGTAAATAGTATACAAGCTAGGGACCCTCACCATGAAGGAGATGCTGCCCGACTGCCCCCCTTGCCATGGGGGTGGGGTCCAGTATGGATGCCACTGGCCACCTTCTGAGCCTGTGGTCCTCAGATATGACCCAATATGGCAGGCTCTAGGGTAACCTGGTTCTCTTATGTCCTTGATGTTCCCCCTGTGGGACAGGGGCAACCTCAGGCCTAGATGGCACTTCAAGGTCTATGGGAGTCTCCGGGATGATGTTTCTAGCCTGCTTTAATTCCAGTAGTAAACCCCAGGCTACCCTAGGTTGGCTCTTGGCTCAGATCCTGCCTGAGGTCTTAGACAATTTTAAGGCAGTTTTAATTTTTCAGAGTTTAAGTGAACAGTGCTCTCCTCCTGCCCTGGGAGAGAGGTAGGTCTGGCAGAGCAAGAAGAAGGCCTCTGTACAGCCATATCGTCTAGTCACAGTCTAGCTGTCTTCCAGGGAGCTGGCTGAGGCAGACAGATGAGAGCATGGCTGCCACCAGGCCAGCATGGTCAGGAGGAAGTTGGGCCTATACCTGGCTCTCTTTCTGAAGGCCTGGATCAGAGTCACCTTCAGTTCAGTGACCCCCACCACTCTCCTTCCCACTGTGAGGAATTCTGGGATACCTGTATTCAGCCAGATGTGTTTGAGAAGTCTGTGTGTGCTAATAGACTTACCAAAGTGTATGTGTGGTCCCACTGTCAGGCAAACTGAGGCAGTTGCCATGGAGATACGGAGCGGTCATGAGAAGCTGAACCTCTGAATGCCTCCCATTTGTGCCCAAGGGATCCAGCATGCCTGGCGCATTCTGCTCAGATCTGTGGGGAGACTGACCAGCACTGTGAACCTATAAGGTGGTCCCGAGGTCATGGGGAGAAGCCACTCAGAGCCAGGAGACCACTGAGGTCAGGATCAATTGAGCCTTTGCACAGTGGTTGTGGGTGTGGTCCTCACAAACCTGGCACTGCGCACCCTCAGAGGACTAGCTTTGCTCTGGCTTCAGGAACCACTGGGGTGTCGAGCTGAAGTCAGCATCGCTGAGTGTAGGACACAGGCGTCCCAAGCCCCCCACCGCCGCCCTGGCTCACAGACTGGGACCTCAGAGCACGCTCCTGACACCCACCAACTAGTCCCATGCTAGGCTCCACACGCAAGGTCCAAAGCTTAGGGCTCAGGGCTTGCGCCCCCAGCCTACTTGGTTTGTCTCCACATATGCTTCCTGCTGGCTTCGATCTTGCATCTCTTTCAGAGCCCTCCGGGCCAGCAGTGTCCAGGAAGAAAAGCCACGGGATGTGGCAGAGCATCAAGACGGATGCCAAGCCGGCACAGGCCATTCCTTCCATGTCGTTAGCCAGAAAACGCCAGGCCTCCAGCACGCCAGTGGAACATTGCAAGGCCTCTCTGCCACAGGGAAGCAGCCTGATCCAAGATGGCCTTCCCTGGGAGTGTGCCTAAGCACACATTCATGTAGTCCCACATACACAGACTCACACATATGCACGCACATATCCACATATGTGCACACATGCACATATGTATATTTACTCATCATAGACATGCATGTTCCCTGACCTGTATGACTCTTTGAGGAGAGCCCTATTGGTTTGCCCACTGTGATCCTGTGGTGTCGACCCGTCACTCATGATGTACACAGATCTGGTTTTAGGGAGAAGAAACAAGACAACAGCTCCGTTCTTCTGTGCAATGAAACGTCCAGCCTCGGTCATCTGCATGAGCTAACTCTTCCCAGAATGAATTTCTGCTCAAGTAACAGGGCAGCCCCCAGCACATAGAGCTACCCCCACAGAAGCCGGGCTCCCTCAGGTTCATGGCTGTGCAACAAAACCAGGGCAGGCTAGTTGGAGTGGACATTCTCTACCCAGGTATTGGCTATGATGCCAGGTCCTGGGATCTCAACCATATGTTGGGGGTGGGGAATGTCACACAGAACCAGGGGAGAGGTCCCAGGTGTTGGGGACCAGGTTCAATATCATTTGTCAGGCTTACACCGCCCCCCCAAACAGCCCAGAGCCCCCAACCCCCTTTCACAACTGAGACACTCTGCTTTGGGTTTTGATCCCCTGAGAATTGACACCATATTTGAGGCAACTCAAGAGAGTAAGCAGGCTGAGGCTTTCCGTGCAGCCCTGCCTTGGCTAGCCTGGGCTCCACAGCTGAGCTGAATGGCCACCCAGAGAAGCCTGATTCATCCTGCAGCCCAGGCTAGCCCTGCTCAGCCTGGAAAGAATGACTGAGGCTATCCAAGTTCTCCCCTGGAGGAGGCGCCCTCTCTGGTGGTGGAACCGAACCGTGCTCTGAGCCCCAAATCTGGTTGGGGAGATGCTGCTGCCAGGGACCAGCTCGATGCAGAAGAGGTTGGATGGAGTCTCCACATCTGGGAGAAACTAAGACGCTGGGTGCGGGTAGCTCTTTCCTAGGAGGGGGTGGAGGCTGAGTCGTCTGCTGCAGACGGGGGAGTCTGAGCGGGTTTGTGTAGATAGGCACAAAATCCAAGAAAGAAGTGGGATGTATCGTGTCATGGGTAGTCATATGGGGAGAAGAGGGGACAGAGAATGGACCAGTCTGAGGTGGGGCTCTGAACAAAATGGCAGGAAGACAAGAAGGTTGGGGGTCTCCTCTCTAGGACTTCTCTGGGAACCCTCTGATGCCCAAGGTTTTTCTTGGGACCAACTCTTGGTTCTCAGCCACCTTTGCCAGGTAGAAACCCCATGCTCATAGTTAGGCCCTTACTCCGGTTTCTGCCAGCGAGGTGGGGACCACCCTTTGGATCCCCTTTCTTCTTTCCCATTATCTGGGATTGAGCTACACCCCCCCCCCCAGTACACAGAGCAACAGAGTGGGCTGGGGGGGGGGAGACCTCAGAGGGCCCTAGCTCATCGCTCATTTGACCACCAGCAAGATGTCTTTTAGAAAATTGATTTTTGGCCAATTTGTCTAGACCTGATGGTCGGTGTGGTGACTGATGGGCTCCTCCCACATGACGGACGAGGCTGGCCTTCTCCTGAGAGGCAGGCAGCAGTGAGAGATCAGCGGCACCGCGGCATCCATACAGACAGGGTTCCCTTGTCCTGGATGCCAACGGAGTCCTCACGCACAGCGCACCCCGAGAATTCTATACCCGTGGTCTGGTGTGAGTCATTACAGAATCCAGGCTGAGGGTGGCAAGGGACCAGGGCTGTAAGGGATGAAGCCACAGGGTCTGTTAAAGGGGTGGAGGCCACGGCCGGAAGGAAGGAAGCTGACGAGGAAGAGCGGTAAAGAGAACTACCTCAAGGTTACAGACAGAGCTAGAGACATGGCCGGCAACCTTCCAGACACAGTTGGGGAAGGGATGATGGAGGAAAGGCCCCAGGTTCCTGAGCTGAGAGCCTGCTTCTTTGTAATCCTTGATGGAAACCTTAGCAGGCTCGGAACGGCACCCATGGAAATGAGGTATGGGATTGGGAGCTACTCAGGCTGCAGAGGCCATGACCTTGCCTGAACTGAGGTAGTCTGGAGGCCCTGGACAGGAGGCAAATGCTCAGAATCGGTTGCACATGAGCTAGCAAGACAATGCCTCCTTCTGTGGGATGAATTGTGGCCCCCAAAAGTATTTGGAGTTCTAGGCCCTCCCATCGGCATTTCCTGGCCAGACTCTCCCTGACCTGCCCAAAGCAAGCACTCTCTGCTGCTCCGGCCTTGAGTCACTCCTCCATCCCATAACCGACTAAACCCTCAAGTGACGATCTTGAATAAGCTCCTCCTCTTCCTCAAGTTGCTTCTTGTCAGGTGTCCGGTCACAGGGACAGGGACAGTAAATGACACAAGGACATTTGCAAATTTCATGACTGAGAGCTTCAGAGGGGAGCACTCTGCAAATCTCTAGGCCCTGAGCCAGTGACGTGGTGAGGTCACTCCAAGTGGTGAGGTCACTCCCAGATTAGCGCTGCTCTGAGAGATCAGGAGTGCGGGACCTGTCTGACCTTTGACCTTTGCGCTCAGAACCTCTCCTGCAGGCTCCACAGCAGGGTAAACAGGGCAGCCACCTGCTGGGCAAGGGGGGGAAGTGAGCTCAGTCCTGTAGTGTGGTGGCAGCCTGTAGCATGTGGCAGAAGCAAGAATTTCTGAAGTCACAGATAAATGTCCAGAAAGGATCCTGTGGACATCAAGTTTAGATGAAATCTTAGGGTCTCCAGTCCCAACATGTCCAGGACGGGCCCTTCTCCACAAGCCTCAGCTGCCTGGGATGCCCACCCTGCATCCCACCGTTGAAGAACTTTCTACCAGGGCTTTCCTGAGCCTGCCAGGCTCTGTGGATGGCTCTGGAGAAGACGTGGGTTAATGGCACCAGCCTTCTCTCTCCCGAGCTGCCACCAGCCTTGACAAATGCAGTCACGGTGAAATTGCTCTTGTGGCCTGGGGCCAGCAGAGGGAGGAGAGCCATAAATCCCAGGTGGAGACCACTGCAGGAGGGGGAAGACAGCTCTCTACTAATGGCACACTCAATCCGATGGCACGTGTCACTCCGGCACCCCTCCCCCCATGACTGACCGACCTGGGGTTGAAAGATCAGAGTCAGGCACAGCCGCACAGTCGGTGGTGGGTAATAAAGGGCCTGCCGGCAGGGACCACCCAGGGCAGCGTTTTTATTGTGTGGTGACTTTGCTGCTCAAGATGCTTCATTGGCAAGGATGTCCACCAGAGGGGATAGCGCCCCAGGGCCAGTGGTGACCTCCGGAGACCTGAAGTTGTCCCAGGGCAGTTCTCTCCACAGGGACAAGCCTAGTCACAGTGGCCTAGGAGGGGCCTGCAGAGCCAGCCGTCCCCATAGCCAGCTCTCTCCAGGCACGTGGCTGGGCGGAGGCTACTGGTAACAAAACTGGTTCAGTGTCAGAGTGGTGAGTGACCTCACACCAGGTCAGGGCTGAAGGTCCACCTGCTGCCTGGGGCGATGAGGTGACGGTCTGCCACTTCCAAGCACCTGAGCCTGAGGACCACATTTTTAATTTTTTCAGAGTCAAGGTTATCCCATGCAAGACACAGAGATGGGGCACACTGGCCTGGGGTCCCCAGGTTTTCTCCATAGACACACATACTAGAGGTAAAACTGAGTTTTGCATAGACACCTCAGAGTGCCCTGATGCAGTAGATGTCTGTCCTGCCTGAGGAAGAACAAACTCACTACACCTCTTTAAATGAGGAAATGTCAACCTCTTGCAGGCCGAATGCAGCAGGAGAAAAGGATTGAGGCAGACTCAAATGTCCCACAGGGGCTCTGAGGGTGGAGTGTGAGACAGACCTGGGGAATAGGTCAGAAGGAGCAGCCTCGGGCTAGCCCCACCCCAGAGTCCTCCACTGGCCCCATCCTGGCTGTGAGCCGCGAGCACAGCACCAGAGCTGCTCCTTTTCTTCTCAGAAGTTGAGACACGCCACATCAGGAGCAGCCCCTCGGGGCATATAAGCCACAGGGATGTGGGAATTCCCACCCTGCAGGCCTGATTCATCCTTAGGTAGCCTCCAGGATGAGGTCTTAGGTATAGATCAGGCTATAAGATCTCAGGTGGGCCTAGGACCCAGGGTCTCTGGCACAGTGGGGGTGTCACAGAAGCTATGCTTGATATGCTGAACCATGGGTAGTCCAGCCTTGGGGGTCTTACCTCAGCTCTTGGGGCCTGACACTATTCGGCAGGGCCAGTGTGGGTGTGGCGAAGCACATAGAGCCCCTGGGACGTGGTATGCAGTAGGTAAACACCTTCTGATATCAACCAATATGAGGTAATCGGGTACAAGAAAAATTAGGGCTCTCTCTGGGTTCTGGCATCACAGGAGACCGTTTAAGAGGCACGGGACACAACAGAAGACCCATAAGCACACAGCAGAGTCTCCTGGGATTGCAAAGTCACTCTTCCTCTCACCCACCTCCTAGGGTCTTAGTTCAGGGTAAGTCACAAAAATAGAAAAACACAGGGTAAAACTAGTAGGAATTCATTTCTCGCGATGCTGGATCCAGCAAGCACAAGACCCAGGAAAAGGGAGGACCGCTTCCTAGTTCACAGCCAGAGCCTCCTTACTGACGCTAGACTGATTCCCAGCTTGGGTCACAGGTAGCACCCCTCAGTGCATCCTCATCACTTTCTCACACGGTGGGAGGTACAAGACAGAGGTTAGGGGTCAACTGTGTGAGGGCCTAAGTCCATCCGAGGGCTCCTTCTCACAACCTAATTACCCTGCAGAATCCCCATCTCCTGTGCCTTGGGATAAGAACGTAATCAGAATTGAAGACACAGCTATTCATGGGTCCATAGGCTATTTCTAGCCTCTCTTTGCATTTCTTTGCCTCCTGAGATATAAAAGCCTGGGAGCAGGGAGGGCCCCATCTATTCCAGAGAGGAGCCAGCTCCCAGCCCTTTGCTGCTGTGTTCTATGTTCCACCGCAGGAGACTGGGATGCAGGAGGCCCTGGGACCTAGAGGAGGGAGTACCCATGCTCAATACACTCAGTCCTACCTCTGCCCCATTAGTGAGGCCAGTCCCTCCGCAGGGCTGCTCCTAACACAGCTGTACCAGGGACATAGGAATGAGGCAGCGACTCCAACAATGGGTCTCTCTATTGGCCTGTGGAAGGTGTGCATAGCTCTGTCCCCGTGGGCAGACCTGCAGGCCGTACGCCAGCCTGGTTACTAAGACTCACTCTTCACTTTCAAAAGTGTACTGGTCAGTTGGGTGACAAGTTCCACAGTGTCTCTGAGGCCTGGGAATGAGGAACTTGGATGTGATGGCCTGGTGAGGAGCCAGAATTGAACTGAGTCATCTCTCCCCTTGAAGTCCTTGGACGGGATGAGAGCCAAGCTTCCCTCAAGCTCGTCTAAATTCTTAACAGGGCTACTCTGCCCACACAGGCAACCTCAGGACAAATGGCCTGAAGGTCAGTCTCTGGGGTGAGTGTGATACCAGGGCCCATGTGTCTTCCTTCTGCTCTGAGCTGAACTGCAGGGGCATTACAGAGATTGTCCGAAAACGCCAAATGTTTGATTTCCTTCAGTTGTAAGTGGAACGTGATTTCGAGACTGTTTATTAAGTTGAGATGCATTTCACCATTTTATTATGTCAACAGTTCTGAGTCAGCTGAGAATTTGATTTTGAGAGCCAAGGAAGCAGTTGTTTATATAACTAAGTTAATTATATAGTTTTTTTTTTTAAGTGTATCTGTGGTTAACACATTTTCATTAACTCAGTTTGGGTTCAAGATTAAAGACACAATGGGGATCAAACTTTGTTTGGGTGGCTGGCCTGGGCTTGGCTGGTGCCTCCCTGAATCTGACCACCAAATCCAGCCATGTTAAATCCCATCTTGGTGTTTCATTTAAATTGCAGGAAGCAAATTATGCTGTCAACCAGATCTTGTATGAAACGGTGGGTCTGTTCTCATTTAGCTAACAGTGATTTCTGGATAGCCCTGCCTGTCTTGTGTAGGGGACATACAGGTTGGCTGTGCTCATGAGGACCCAGATCAAGTCACCAAGAGGGAACAATCTCTGAATCCATAAAGTTTCCAAGTTGTGTAGGTTGGTGACAAGATTGCCCTGTGGCTGTGGACTTTACAGCCAGCAAGTAGGTCTCTGGCTCCAGAGGGGAGAGACTCAACCTTACATATCACACAATCATGGGTGACATCTCCTCCCCAGTGCCACACTGAACCTTGTACGAGCACCTAGAAGCAAATGGAGGCTTCCAACATCCATGGTGGGGAGGAATATTCAAAGGAATATGTGACTCAGCACATGCCACCCTAGGTTGTCACATGCAGGATTTTCAGCCAGAGTGGATGGGGTATTTAGAAGGCCAAGGTCTCCAGGGCCGGGGGTCTGCAGGGCAGGTGAGTTGCTGCTAAGGGATTTGGGTATAGTAGCAGATTGAAGAATTTAAATTTCATTTTAGAAGTAGTGGGAGGTGCTCATAGATTCAAACAGGGCTGTTTGTTTATTTCCAGTGCTGGGGGATTGAACCCAGGACCTTGCACATGACTTACACGCCAGCCTCTGGAGTTTTGAACATACTGTCACTAAGTACTCCAGGCAAGCTTTGAACTCCTGATTATCCTGCCTCCCCCTCCCACATGCTAGGGTTACAGGCATGCACCAGAACATGTGGATTTGTTCGCTTGCTTGCTTGTTTGGCACATTACTATGTAGATAGGTGACAAAGGTATTTTAGCCAGTAACTTAACATCCTCTTTTGTTTATAGTACTTCACGAAGGCGGTTCTACCTTTCCCAATGGAGGTTTATGCTAGTTCGGTTACCTGCTACTACTGCCCTGGTTAGGATCTTGGGAGTAATCAGGTGAGGCAGGGCCCATGGCTTCACGTGACTTTTCTGAGTTCTACAAAGCTCAGGGATATGAGCCATCAGACCCAGCAACCGGAAACTCACCCTCTGGGACAATGATCAGCTGCTGGCCCAAGGGGCTTCCAGTGTCACATACCTCTGACGGATGTGCCCTGACTGACAAACTTCCCAGCGTCTCACACAGCACACTCTGCTACCTGTCACTCACTGCTTCCTGGGTCAGCCTCCCTAACAGGAACAACTTCCATCAACAGACGGCAGAAGGGTGTCCTCGGATGCCACTGTGATCCACATTTCCCTCCTGGGCTCCTGTGGGAGAGGTTGGGCTTCCCTCCATCCTGAGATCATCTCTGCCATGTACATATTTGTTGTTCCTGACTGGACCCGTGTGACCATGCTTACCAAGGGCAAGTCAGATATACCGAGGAGGGTGTTTTAATATGTGTATTTCAAACATTCTGAGGTTGAAGAAGGTGCTTGATATACACGGAATCTTCTATTTAAAAAACATTGTGTGTAAAGGTGTTTTGCTTTCGTCTCTGCACCATGTCATTTCTGGTACCCACAGTAACCAGAAGAGCACATTGACTAGTCTTTAACTGAAGTTTTGGAAAATTACAAACCACCATGTAGGTTCTTGGAATCAGACCTGGGTCCTCTAGAAGAACAGCCAGTGTTCTTAACCAGTGAGCCATTTCTCCAGCCCCTTGTCTTCTGTTTCTCATCTTATTCATCTTCATATGGTTGCTTCCTTGGGGTGTTTGGAAGGTCGAGCATAATTACACTTGTCTTCTTCCTTCATTTTGCTTCCAGAGATTTTTCTCTTTATAGGGGGAAAAATTGATTACTCGGTGACTGTAAATGTAACAAATGCCTCATTTGAGACATCCAAACTTTAAGGGAGTGTGTAATAAAAAAAAAAAATGGAAGTCCCCTTCAACCCCATCCTTGTCTGGAAAAGCCACATGAACCTTGCCAAGGTATTCTTTTGTGCATGTAGAATTTATGTTATGTAAATGAGCTCCTGCCTCTACGTTTGCAGCTTTAAGCAGTGCTTTAAGAGTCTATCTGGGGTCTACGAGAGGGCTCAGTGGATAAAGGTGCTTGCCACCAAGGCTGATGACCTGAGTTCAATCCCAGGGACCACATGGTGCAAGCAGAGAACGGACTCCTGCCAGTTGCCCTCTGACCTCTACAAGTGCCTCAAGGAGTTCATATATGCAGATGCTCACATGCAAAATAAGTGTGAAAACTAGTTAAGATTCTATTTGGGCATCCACTGGGAGTTTAAATAAAACTTAGGGAAAGAGCGGCTGGAGAGATGGCTCAGCAGTTAAAGCCATGTGCTTCTCTTTCAGAAGACCTGAGTTCAGTTCCCGGCATTCACATCAGGTAGTATACTACGGTCTGTGATGCCAGCCCCAGGGAATCTGAAGACTCTGAATTTCATGGGCACTTGCAGTCATGTCCACTCTCCCCGCCCCCCACACACACACAGAATTAAAATAAAATAACTCTTTAAACATTAGGGAACTCTGGGCTTGGACATGGCTGAGAACAGAACTCTAATGGCTGTGAGGCCCTGGGTTCATTACCCAGCACCCCTAGAAAGAAGTACGGAATAGATTTTTCGCCCGAGTGTGGAAAGTGTTTTGCTTAATTTTGTTTGTTTCTTAGCAATGCTTAGCGTTTGAAAGCTAAGTCATAGCAACTCTCTGATTTATTAAAATTTTCTACTTAAAAAAAAAAGATCAGTAGCACCTAAGATGAGGATAGATCCACCCTTCCATATTTCCTGCTGGTGCGTTCCTAATTTAACCTCAGCTTTGGTATTGGGATGTTGTCGCCTTCACAGGGTGAGCTGGGAGCTGTCCCCGTCCCTTTGGTCTTCTGGAAAAGTTATGTAAAAAGATATTATATCTTTTCTGCACATTTGGCTAAGTTTCTCCGTGAAGCTATTGGACTTGAGCCTTGTTGAAAAAAAAAGCTTTTTGCTGTAAGTTCAATCTGTTTAATGAACAAGCGGTCACTCAAATGCATTTTGCCTTGAGCGAGCTTTGGTAATTGCAAAGAATTTATCTATGTCATATAAGGCGTCAGATTCATTAGCATGGAGTTAGCCACGGTGGTCCCTTATTATCCTCCGATATCTGTGGAATCTGTCATGATGACACCTCCCCATTCCTCATATTGATAATTTGTGTCTTCTCCCCGTTTTTCCTGATACATCTGACTGGAGATTTATCACTTTTATTGATTGGCTCTAAGAACCAGTGTTTGCCTCTATGGATTTTTTCCCCTCAATTTTTTGTTTTCAAGCTCATTGATTTCCAGTGTGATCCTGGTCCCCCCCCCCTTTTCTATTCACACTGGGCTCACTTCATCTTTTTCTGGTCACTTAGTGTAGGAGACGGGGCCGTCAGCCTGCAATCGCTCTTCCTCCCTGTATCAGGTGTTCCGTGCTGAAAAGCCCTGCTTAGCAGTGCCGGCACGCCACCACCCAAAGGCGCATGTGGACAGGTTAGACCTCCATTCTCACCACATTCTGCTTTTCACTTCCCTTTCAACTTCTTCTCTAAATGATCGGTTATTTAAGAGTGCTGTTCAATTTCCAAATACGTGTATATTTCCAGGTGTCCCCGAGGAGTCTGAATTTAACTCCATTTTGTCGGGGTGCGTGCCTTCATCGCTTTGGGGCTTTGCTTTAAGGTTCAGCATGTGGTCTGCCTTGGTTCAAATGGTCACTTGAAGGGAATACCTATTGTGTGGCTGTCTGGCAGAGCAATCCACACGTGATGGCATGTTTTCTGATAGTGGCATTTAAGTCTATTTTGTCCTTTTGACTGTTTTCATTATAGAAAAAAAAAGGGGGACAATTTTTGAAATGTTCACAAGGTGTTTTTACCTCTGCCAGCATTACACATAACACAGTAGTGAAAACCTTGGAGCACTCACCCATGGCTCTAGGTGACTGGGAAGTACTGCTACATCCTATCTTCTAAGGCCCGTGGCCAAGGTTTAGTTGGGTTTTAGGTTGAGTTAGGCACTATTCCAAAACTGCTGCCCATGCGATCTTCCTGCACTCTTAACAAGTTCCAGACCGCAGGGTGGGATCTAGGTATAGGACAAAGAGGTTCCTGTACACGGGGGAAGATTGGTGTGTGCCAGTGCCCATAAGAGCACCCAGGAAACAGAAGGACTTTGGAAAGGGAAGCTCATAACCAACAGAGCGCCTTTGGAAAGGGGCTCACACAGGATAGGAGACAGCATCTGCCTGGCATTCTCTAGCGCCACCTGCAGCTCAGGAGGAACGCTGCAAGATGGGAGGGAGCCCCTGTCTTGTGTCCCAAAGCAGGTGAGCTTGTCACCTTGAAAGTTCAGTCCCCTGCTCTTGTGGACGGTGCCTGCAGCCGACCTGAGGGGTTATGACCTGTCTCTGCTAAGCCCAGGGCTGGAAATGCTGACAGTCTTGCGGGAAGCCCAGACAGAGATTTATGCAGAGCTGTTTTCACCAGTGGGAACCGCACAAAACAGGATCCATAAAATATTGACTGGAACTGTAAGATTGCAGACAGATCTGCATTGATTGCTTTCCCCCACTCCGTGCATGTCCTCGTTTCTCCCCTTTCTGTATAAGAAACTTCTGTATAAGAAATGTCCCTTGTTCTTGGAAGGGTCCCAATGTGGGTCCTCTTTTCCAGAGCCTGTTTCCGACGTTACCTGTGGTATTCCGTGTACTTGTATAACCCACGTGGGAAGACTGACTCACTCCTGGGGGCATCTTATCCTCTCTCCCCCCTCTTCCTTTCCTCTTCTCTCCTTCCCGCCCTCATGCCCACCTGCTGACCCTCCCCTCCTCTGAACCAGTGTCCAATGGCTGTAAGTGAGGAGCCACCCTATATAAAGATGTGTGTGGAGAGGAACTGATGGCCTCTCTGGTGGCCAGCAAGGACCGTCTTTTGAATGGGCTCAAAAGTGAACCGTCCCCCACGGAGCCTTGGGCAGTGCCTGGATTCTAGACTGACGGAGCCTGAGCCAGGGTACCAGGCTGAGCTGTGCTGGGAGTGTAGGTGTGTTGTTTTATGATGCTAAGTTGAAAGTCATTCATTATACAGCGTAGACGACTAAGACACAAGCACCCCACACTCCTGCTTCCCCTTTCCCCATTCTTCCCGTGCGTCTTTACATCTTTACTCTTTTGGGGTGTCCAGTTTCTTGCCTTGATTTCTCTATGTCCACCCTTCGTGGCTCCCTTCCACCTGGCCGGATCCTCCTAGCATGACTCTTAGGAACCTCTAGGCTCACAATACACTGCAGAGAGTTGGCTTGAACCAACCCAGATGTATTCTTTCACAGTCCTGGAAGCCGGGAGTCTGGATCAAGCCGTCACAGGGTCCCCGAGAAGGGTCATTCTGGGGCTTTCCCAGAATCCCCGGTGTCCTTAGCTTGCGGCAGCATCCTCCCAACTCCTATATGTGTCTAACTGGGTACAGATTTGCTTCCTCTTAAAAGGGGGTATGGGTCACTCTAGGCCAGTGATGTCTTCTCAGCTGATTATATCTGCACTGACCCTATTTGCAGATAATGTCACGCTCACAGGACCCACAGATGACACAGGAACGGCTTGTGACGCTGTTCAGCCAGGCACAGACCACTCTAGGCCTCCCTTGTCTTCAGCTGTCCCTGTCTCATCTCTCAGGGCACCGAATGACAGCCCCCAAGTGGAGAGGACCTACCCGCTGGCTGACCTCTATGCTACATATTGTTGCTTTTCAGAGGTAAACCTCCTTCCCAAGTCCATCCCCAGCACCAGCCTCTCCTCAGCACGCCCCTCCAGGTCTCTAGGCTTTGTACTCAAAGCATCAGCTATGGTTATGATGGTTGGGCCCATGACACCCATCCGGGAGGAGATGAGTGCTCCTGGTGAGGTGACCTGAGACCTGATCATGATAGAGCCCAGACTGCATGGACAAGTTTGGGAGGGAGGGCACTGGGGGAAAACAGTCTGCAGCCGGGACTAGTCTGGTTTGAAGACACTGGTCCCGCAGTGTCTGAGGCTTCGGGAAGTCCTCTCACCTCTCTGAACCCCCATTTTCTGGACTGTCCTATGAGGATGATCAGATCCCTGACCGCTGTCTTAAGTTTCAGATAGAGGGTCTCCGAAAAGCCTCAGGAGGCTCAGTCTACAGTGCTCTGCTGCCCGGAAAAGCCCCAAGTACTTCTGCCATGATGCCCCTGAGCCCATACCCTGAAGGTTATAGAAATCAGACCCTCTTTGAGAACAGGCTCCAAGAGGGAAGAGTCTAGCTAGAATCCATGAGTGCCCTGGAGCAGTTGTGGGGCACTGGCAGTGTGCCCTGTGGGCCGCTAGGTTCAGCGTGGGCTCTGGACCACACTCAACTGTTTTTAAGTGTAGTGCAGACAAGGAGGCAGTGGGGCCTCTGCCTGGTGCTACATTAGGACCCGAGGCCGCTGTGGGTGAGGATGGAAGGAGAGAGGGAGCCAGCTGGATGGCGGGGCCTCATTCTCCCCTCTCTAATGGAGCAGAGCGGGCTGGCCACCATGCTCTCCTGGAATGTCCTAGGTTATAACAAAACCTGACCTCCCTGCCCCTCATCACCAGTTCCTGGGGCTGAGCACCTCAGTCACCCAGAGGCGAGGGCCCGGGCCCCAGCTGGGCAGGCCACTAGGCTCTAGACACATGCCGGAAGCTATGGCTTTTCCTCTCTTGGTTGTTAAGGGCATGCGATCTCCCTGGGTAGTGCATGAGGTCTTGTTTGATGTCCAAAGCGGCTGCATGTGGGACCGGGGATGCCATCAAGTGCCGGCAACTTCTATGGTCGTTCTGGCTTCATCTGGCTTAACGCCCAGTTCTGCCCTGGCATCCTTCCCAATACACTACCACAGCCCTTCCTGCTAGTGAGCACCTGGGATCCACTGAACTCCCAAGTGCCCACCTCTCTTGGAATCGTGCCTTCCCTATTATCTTGTCTACACTCAGTCTCAGTTCTGTCTTGGTCCCCATGAGAGTGCTAGACAGTGTTCTGGGTTTCAGAGGTGACCCTAGGGGAGGTAATTTCCTGCCTTGGGAGACAGGATGCAGTCAGGAAGGAGAGCGTAGACCTGGGAGGTAGGGGAGACTCTGGGATGGAGGGTCGTGGGGTCTACTGGGGCAGGGAAAAAGAAGAAAGGCCAAATTGGGGTGGGGGGAGGTCTGAAGGACAGAAACCACAGAAACAGAGGGGGCTCATGGCAGCTGGAAACAAAATCGTTCCTGCTACCATGCAGAGATGCTACGGGTGGACCGCTACCCTTGTGCATGCGCATGCGCTGTGCTGCTGCGGGTGGGCGGCTGTCCTTGCGCATGCGCTATGCTGCTGCAGTCCCTGTTGTGTTTTCACAGGATTAATTAAGTCTCCCCAGGACTTGGGACTGTCAAGCGTTCTTCAGGATGACCTGGCAGGTATTCCTCAGAGGATGCCATCTTGATTAAAAAGAAAATTGAAAATCTTCACACCTTTTGCCTCATGATAATGAAGACTTGAAAGAAAAGAAAAAAAAACCCTGAAGGTCTTTTTGTTCAAATACCACCAAGCCCCCATTCACACGGCCCCTCATCCAGTCGGGCCCTCAGGAGGTTCTGAGACTCAAGAATAAAGATAGCAAGGAGGCCATCATGAGCAATAGAGCTCCTACCAGTGGGACAGAGTGGGATATTAAGCCCACGATGTCTATACCCCCCCCCCCCATGCAGGGACTCTCAGGAAAATTCTAATATCAGGAGCTAACCACTCTTGGAGGAAGCAGTTACCTGGGGGTGAGCTATGCAAACGCCATGTCAGGCCGTGTCCCAGTGGTCAGCGTACTGCTCAAATGCTCAGTGCGCCCAGGACATGACTTGCTTCTCTCAATGGATAAAGCACTGAGTGTTAAAGTCAACGCAGAGTCTGTTTCATTTGGTAACAGTGTTGAAGCAGCGACTGCAGTGTATGCGGAGTTCCTCAGTGAACCGAGTGTGTTCAAAGGGGGAGTTTGATCGGCAAAACGAGATATTCCAAAATAAATTCACAATGATCGATAACCAGAGTGGCCCTCGTCCGCCACCTAGCATATGAAGACCTAGGTCTTCACAGAACGGCTTCTTACTTGGGCAGCCGTGGCTATCTCCGTTACTTTTCTACTGCTGTGAAGAGACAGTGACTTGGGTATGACTCATCATCTGTCATGAGTCTTCAGATGAGACCACAGTCCGGGCCAGCACGCCCGGCTGGAAGGGCCCATGAGCCTAGATGCCACCCCGGCTAACTTCCACATAGCCCTGGCCTAGACTGGTCGAGAAACCGGTGCCTTACCAACAATCCCCTCAGGACCGCCCAAAAGTAGTAGGAAAACACAGGTCTTATGGTTTAAATCTAAAATGTCTCTCATAGGCCCATATTTTCAGAGGTCGGTTCCCATTGGCTGAAGTGGGTAGTAGGGGCGGGCCTTTGAAGGTTTCATCTGCCCTGCCTTCAGGCCTGTTCTGCTTTTTCCCCTGGGGTATCCAGGCACCTTTGTGCACTGGGCCAGACCGGAAGGAATGAAGGTTAGCTGGATAGGTGGGTTAGACCGGAACTCAGAGTGAGTGCAGGAGACATAGCCTTTTTGGAAGATAGTTTCCCAGGAAAAGGGTGAATGAGAGCTATTTAAAACTTGGGAAGTGGGTAGGGGTTTTCTAGGTGTTCGTGACTGGCGGGGACTGATGTACTGGGAATGGTTCATTTGCATGAAGAGGTGTTCCAGGTTCTGGCTGGACGAGTCTTGAGAGAGAGAGAGAGAGAGAGAGAGAGAGAGAGAGAGAGAGAGAGAGAGAGAGAGAGAGAGAGAGAGAGAGAGAGAGAGTTAAACCTGTAATCTGGCCACCAGGCTCC
The DNA here is from genome assembly GCA_964023405.1 of Apodemus agrarius. Lineage (NCBI taxonomy): Eukaryota > Metazoa > Chordata > Mammalia > Rodentia > Muridae > Apodemus > Apodemus agrarius. Next base: position 92,411,312 of record OZ030014.1, read on the forward strand.
CTGACTACCTCAGGGTGGCAGAGATGGGGGGCGGTAAGGCTTACATATGCTGGGACATGCAGGCCCAGAGGATGGGGGAAAGCAATCCTACTCCTGATGGTCTCAGGACAAGATTTTTGGGGTTTGGACTCATCTCAACCGGCTCCCCAGCGGCACAGCTTTCCGGCCCCGCAGAGCAGTCCGCCCTTTCTGCTCTGCCAAACTGAAAAGACCCAGTGACTCATGCTCCTGGTGCCGCGAACCACGCCGTGTGGATGAAGGGATTGTGAGAGCGACGGGGCCCTTCACAGCCCAGCTGTGCATGGCTCAAAGACCTCAGATGCTAGGTAGTCTCTGCAGTCACCAAAGATCAACCCAGGGCCCAGGGTAGTGGCTCAGTTTGTCATCTCACACCAGTGAAGACTAATGACACTGAACTTCTAATGACACTGAACTTCATGGGAGTATGTTAGGGAGAAGCAAGCCTTTTTTTTTTTTTTTTTTTTTTTTTTTTTTTTTTTTGAGAATCATGGTGGCTCAGATGAAAATGTCTATGTTCGTTTTAGCACTTGAACATTTAGTCCCCAGGTGGTGGAGCTATTCGGGGAAGTCTAAGAGATGTGACCTCACTAGAGGAAGTTCCCTGGGGGGTGGGCCGTGAGGCTGTAAAGCCTGTGCCCTTCTTGGTCTCTCTCTGCTTCCTGCTTGTCATCCCAGTTGTGAGCTCTTGCCTTGCTGCTCTGGCCGCCAATACGGCTCCTTCCCCGCGATGATGGACTCTAATCCCTTGGAATCGTAAGCCCAAATAAACCCTTCCTTCTCTAAGCTGCCTTGGTCATGGTGTTTTTTCCCCCACAGCGATAGAAAAGGAATAAATGCAAGAATTATTATAGAAAGGTGAGAAATTAAGGCAAAAGGGGAGGAACTCTGGCTTGGGAGAGGTTTCTAAGAAAGGAAAAGCCATCGGATTCCTTTGGGAGTTACAGAGAGACATTGGACAAAGACTAAGGTATCCACACCGAGGTTCTCTGGGGATTGTTGGACAAGCCAATGGCCTGCCCACACACTGCACATCCCGAGGCCCGACCAGAGCGATGACTGTGTGCCGTCCTGGGACTGTCCACGCGCTGAGGAGTGGCTGAAGCTCCCCGTCTTCCCCAGCTCATCTCCGACCCTGACTGTCTACAAGCCGTTAGTCCTGCCCACTGTTTCTACTACCTGCCATGCAGCTGTCTGGACATCTGCTAATTAGACTATGTTCTCTTTGTTCTCACGGCTACTTGATCAGCTTGTAGGCTGGCAGAGAGCTGACCCTATCATCGCCACCAAGATGTAGCAGCGATCCTTTTTGGTTACTTCCTTGTCCGTGAGATGGTATGGGGGTCTCTGTCCTGAAACAAATGCAAGTTTCTCCTTAGAAGCCATCTTTACTTGTTGCATGGTTAGTTACCACAATCCACATTAGTAGCAAAGATATATGAGTGGAAATAGTGCATGGTGCATGTTCGTAAGGGTGGTAAGGGTAGGGGAGTGGGGACGGACAGAAGACCTGTGTTCTCTGGCCAACCCCGCCCCCCCTTATCCAATTAGCTTCATTATCTCATACTCAGCTAAAACCTTTCTTACTCATCGTCCTCCGGGCTCCAGACATTTACATTTTAACCCCTAGTTTTCCTCTAACCCCAGCTTCTGTTCTCACTGCAAGCAACATAACCATTTCCCCATGAGGCCTTTCATGCGTGATTTACAGAGAGCTGGGCCCTGGACTGAGACCTCCTGGGATCATAAGGACCTCCGTTCTCTCCCCCTCAAGTTGTTCCTGTTGGGCATTTTGTCAGGCAAAAACCAGTTTGGAGCGTTGGTTCCACACAAGAGAGGCTGTGGCTGTGACTTAGTCCCACTGTGTGATCCTCAGACTTTTGGAACTGGTCTGTGGGAGAGTTTGGAGATGTGGCCCAGGGAAGCACCCCACCTCTTTCCTGGACCAGGGGAGAGGTTGGGAGGTGGCTGCTTCTTCTTCTTCAGCAGTTCTCTCTACCATCTCATTCACTGAAACTTAGGACATTTGATTAAAATAAGGAAAGGAATGCGTTTCAACACCTTCTGCTGGGAAATCATAAAGTAAGTCTGTGTAGTGTGGATTTAATTAAGATTGGATTGTGAGTGCTGGGGGTGAGATCAGCGTTCAGCGCTTGGCCTGGGAGCTCTCAGATAGCCATAGTGAAGATGCAAGGTTTCTGGTAAGTTCTCCCTGCTGTCTTATTGGATTTGGTGAATTCTGGAAGTGGCTTACTTCCACTGTGATTTTCTGTATTGTAAGTGTCTCAGATGGAGGAAGGAACGGCCACTACATGCCAGAACAGAACAAGAAAGCAGAGAGGGATCCTGTCTCTACTCTCAAGCTGTGACCCCCCGCCACCTGGCCTCTCTACTGGCAGGATGCTGTCTTCTGAAGCTGGGAAGGCAGTGTGTACCAGGAACCCTAGGAGCAGATGGGGGGTCCTGGATTGGAAACAAGACCTTACTTAGTAAATGGAGTGTAGTTGACAGTGTCAAGATGAACTTGTCTCGGGTTTAGAGCAGCCCCTGACTCCAGGACAGGCATCCACATAAGAGAGGGAAGGAAAAAGACCATGTGGTAACAGAGGCAGGCTGGAGCAGTGCAGCCAAGGCCAAGGGGGCCTGGGGCCCAGAGGCTGGGGGAGGGAGAGCTATTAGCCTCCTGGATTTCAGACGCACAGATCCTAAACCACAGAAGGACAAACCTGGGATATATTCTCTATACCCTCGAGTCCTGAGTAGGTCTCCAGGATGCCAGTCAGTGTCTTAACACAAGCCTGTCTGTTGCTTTTCCAACAGGCCAGGCCAGCCTGTCATATCCACAGCCAAGAGCTGAACCAGGCCCCAGCCACGGGCCCTCTTTGTAGCCTCATGACCACAGTCTCACGGTGGGCAGACACTGCACCTGCTTGCTCCGCCCAGCTTCTTGAGACCCGGCTTGCTTTCTGCTTGCTCCTGGCCTTTTTCTGTCCTGTATCCACCATGTGACTAGGAGCCAGCCATGACTGGATGTTGTCGGGGTACGTGAAGAATAGGCTCTTCCCAGCTCAGTGCTAACATGGCTGCTGCAGGCACCAGTTCACTTACTACCTGGTAGTCCTGGGGACCCGCCTGCTCATCCCCCAGCTGCTGAATGCCATGGCTTACGAGTCAGGATGGCTGTGCTCGGTTAAAGACATGGCTTTCAATTCCTGGCAGTGCACAGATAATTTGATTATCACCCTGGAGGAGGCAAGCTGAACTCTATGTATGGAGACCAAGGGTGCTCAGAACAGCCGTACCACAATTTGGATAGTCTGTGGGGAACTCCGTGAACCCTGCGAAGGGACTCTGGCCAGCTCGAGAGCGGTGAGCTCTGTCTTGCAGGCTTTGCTCTTCTCCATCATTCCTTCTGCCTTGCTAAAAACCCACCAGCTAGCCCTAAAGCTAGCCAGCACAGTCTACACCCTTAGTTGCCCACTTCCTCCTCCTGAGGCTGACTACCAAGGTCCAGCTATTAAAGTATTAAAGTCCAGCAATCAAAAGCCTCCTTCAGCTCACCTAATTAACATGTTCAATCAAAATCAAACAGTCATCCTAACACACAGTTTCCTCTTCAACTTTATAAACTGCCATTTTCCTGTGTGCCATGTCTCCTATCCAGAGGCAGTCCTTGTCCTCCAGGACAAATATCCCTTCCCCCTCTCCCTGGTTCCTTTTCTCTTCTCCATCTTCCCCTATGTCCCGTCTGTGTCCCTTATTCCCCGCCCTCTGTCCCTTTAGAGCAAATAAATTCCTTTGTTCTGAGATCTTGGTCTGAGAACTTCTTCTTGAGGGTCCTGAGCCAACACTTTCTCTTTTACCCTGGCTTCTCTCAGGCACCTGGGCAGGATTGCTCTTAGGGTTTTACTGCTGTGAACAGACACCATGACCAAGGCAAGACTTACAAAAGACAACATTTAACTGGGGCTGGCTTACAGGTTCAGAGGTTCAGTCCATTACCATCAAGGCATGAGCATGGCAGCATCCAGGCAGGTGTGGTACAGGAGGAGCTGAGAGTTCTACATCTTTATCCAAAGGCTGCTAGCTGAATACTGACTTCCGGGCAGCTAGTATGAGGGTCTTAAAGCCCACACCCACAGTGACACACCTACTCCAACAAAGCCACACCTCCAAATAGTGCCACTCCCTGGGCCAAGCATATACAAACCACCACAGTTGCCATGCCTGTATTCCTAAGTCTATGCCATGCTCCTATAACTCTTACAGACTTTGACAGTCCCTTACTGGGTCCCAAGGGTCAGCTCAAATCTACCCAGATCTCTGTCTCCAACCATGCAGGCTCCCATGAAAGAACCATAGTCCATGGGTGTCCTTGGTGCGAGTAGGGGTACTTCATCACATATCCCCGCCCTCCAGCCTGGAGACCCTCCCCCCCACTGATGTGCTTACTGCCCTCACCCCACCCCTGCTTCATTGTCACAGGCCATCCCTTTTGTCCCATACCTCTACAGTGTTTTCTGGGTAGTTTATCTGGAAGAAGGGGGGCATGCATGGCTAGTAATATAGCTGTGGCTTAGATCTAAGGCTGCCTTGCATACCCCAATACCCCCACACTGCCTGTTTTGATGTCTGATGCCTCATGGGACAGTTGAGCAGGAGCTGGTACAGACCTTGAGTGACCAGCTGTATGAAGAGCTGTCATTTGCCTGGATTGCCCGGTCCTTGTCCCACAGAGACCCTACTCAGCCACATGGTGATCAGCCTCTCTTCAGCTTTAGCATCTACAGATTCCAGGTAAATCAAGCCTTCCAGGGACCCTGTGGGTAGCTATGTGAGCCCTGCCTAGTCCCAGGTATATAGGCAGGGTTTGCATGGCCCCATGCTCCCTACTGAGTAGGGGCACAGATGGTCACAGTCACTGACACCCAAGTCTTTGTCTCCAGCCGCCAAGGCCTTCCACCCTGGCCAGGACTGCTCTCCCCACAGTGGAGACTCACCACCCACCACGCCTCCCTGACAACCAACAGTCGCACAGAAGAACAAGACCATTGGGCCCAGGTCTGGGCAGGTGGCTTTTGCTTCCCAAGTCTCCCCATCTTTCCTAGGTAGTTTTGCTGAAGGATGGAGGACCTGACCCTCAATATCAAGGGCACCACGAGCACAGGAGCTTCTCCAGAACAGAAACAGACTTCTGCCTTACAAAGTGTCACCCCCACCTCTGTCTACTTTCACGCCTGCCTATGGCCCTGCGCACCATGCTAATGGGATCCGTGCTGTGCCTTCAGGTCACATTGCTTTGCTAAGCAGTGTGCTGCCTCCCACTCCCAGCATGCATTTGGTGTGGCTTTGCTGCTGCTTCCTAATATAGGTGGCGGTTCATCTCCACTGGTGACTGGATCGGTGCTCACTGAGGAGACGCGTCTCCTAGTTGTCTGTGGAGAAGCTTCCTTCCTCTTCTAAGTGGCCTTCAGTTGGATATTTTGGTCAAAAGCTACAAGAAATAGATTGAGCGATGTGTAGTCCAGATTGAATTGAGAATGGTCCTCTCACCTCCTACTTCTTTCGGGAAGTGTGGTCAGCAGAAGCTGTGGGGGCGGCTTGGAAAGAGTTCCACAATCTTTGAGGCACTGCCCAACAAGCAGAGTTACTTCCTGTCTGTTGAATGTGGCTGGCCCCAGAGTCCTAATTCTCACAGAAGCAGGAAGCAGCAGAATTGACCGCTGAGGGAGAGGATCCAGAAAGACTTAGCTCTGGTCTCGGCGGTTCCTGCTTCTTTTATTTGTCATCTCTTGTTCTAAGCCTCAGATGCACCCTGTGGAGAGGCCCCGTGTGATAAAGACTGCAGAGACCCAGACCCACAATGTGTGAGGACCCATGGCTAGCTGACCACTGTGTCCAGCTGACCCCACAGCACAGCTGTGTCCAGCTCAGCTGTCCCCACAGCTGAGAGGAACCTCTCTGGGCACACTCACTGAGACCTACTTTGTGCTGGGGGCCTCAGAGGACAGGGAGAGAGTCCCCAGAGAGAGGCTCAGGATCCTGGAGAGGAGGGCAGGACACCCAGCACCTCGGTAACCAGGACTACAGACACATGGGACCTCCAGGCACATAAGCTCGGAGTGTCCCTCAGAAAGTTCCTCTCCATGGTTCACATATGTGACCTCTGTAAGGTGACAGGGCTCAAGGACAGTGGTTGGTCTACTGACCAGTGACACACACAAATACTAGAGGATTCACGAGCCAACAGGAAAACAGAAATATTGAAGGGAGTTTCAGGGGGAGAGGCATCAGGCAGGGACCTCATCAGGGAATCTTATTAACTACACAGCTCACAGCTGTTAATTACATAAAAATTAAATTGGCGATAACTCAGGCAGAAACCTCCAGTTTGACACCTTTCTCATCCCATGCTACAGAGCCAACGTAATCTTAATTAGCAGCAGAATCTATTTCTTTGTCCTCCAGTTCCCCCTGGCCCATTTCTTTGGTCGGCCTGGATCGGCTCTCCGAGCCCCAGTACAGAGTCCATCTCAACTGTAAATCCCAGAAAGTGGGAGAAGGGAGCCTGGGCAGAGAAGGAAGCTGGGTGTATACCTGTTCTTCGTGGTGGTCAGGGATGGGTTGTGACATGGTGGTGTTCCACACTGCCCACTGGAGGGCCCCGTGGCTCCTGTCACCCCCTCTGTGCTGACACTTCGCCCATACCAGGAGAAAAGCCCATTCTCTCTCTCTCTTGCCAATGGTGAGCCTGTGATACATGCTCAGCGCAGCACACACCCAGGACTTTGAAAAATTCAGTTCTCTGGGTTCCAGGAGCTGCAGACAGTGGAGGTCAGCAGTCAAAACCTACCCCTCCCACCCACCCGGGCACAGATAATCCACCTCACTGCTCTGCTCCTCCAGCTGCTTCCTGGAGAAAAGACTGCAAGAGCAGAGCCTCCTTCCCTCTGAGGATGCTCCCCTACTCTCTGGGATGTTCTTTCCCTCTCTGGGATGCACTTCCATGTACTGCTTTAGAGACCTAAGTCACAACTCAATGAGACGCTCTCCTCTTCTGACTGCACACAATAATTTGATTATGGATAATGGAACTGTCTTTAATAATTAAGCAGCTGCTGGAACCTAGGTGAAGTTCTGATGCCTCCTCTCCTTTAGAGTTAGTACTGGGAAGGCAAACGCAGGTATGGTTGGGCCCTATGTGTCCCAGGACTCAGTATGTCGTCTGACTGGGCTCTGAGGTGATTGTCGCAGCAAGCCTATTAGAAACCCCCATTCTCAACGCCTCTGGACTTGCACCCCACCCCACACAGTTCCCTAAGCAAGCTCATTCTCAGGGCTTTGACCCTGGAGGTGCCACCTTCCACCTCCCTCAACAGGCTCACCTGCTGAAGTGTCTCCAGCCCACTGGGAAGTAACAGGTAAACAATTAGAAGCCATTCATGGAAACCCCACAAAATTCCAATAAAGTAAAAGGCACTTCTCAGTCCTTAATAGAGGAAGTAGATTTAAGAGCAATTCGGAAATTCAGCAGGTGAACATTTTAAAATTAATGATAACCAAACACCTTGTATTATATATGTATGCTGTGTACAAAAACAATATATTTGGGCTGGAGATATGGCTCAGCAGTTAAGAGCACTGACTGCTCTTCCAGAGGTCCTGAGTTCAATTCCCAGCAACCACAAGGTGGCTCATAACCATCTGTAATGAGATGCAATGCCCTCTTCTGGTGGGTCTGAAGCAAGCTACAGTGTACTCATATACATAAAATAAATTATATATATATATATATATATATATATATATACTCATTTAAACATCAGGGGAATGTTTACAAACATGAGCTTGTGTGCTGAATCGATGAGGTCTCAACATTTTCCTTTGGCTCTGTATATGGATATCTATTGATTTGTCTATAAATTATTAATCACAGTATGACACAGAGGTAAAACATAGCATGCCTACTGTAGCTGTAACTTGTGTCGGCACTTGTAGGCATGAATTTCAACTCCACTGCAGGCCCTGTACATGGACTGCACACGCCTTCATCTGATATAGACTTCTTTTTGCAGCTGAGATCACTTTCTACTTAAATCTATTGAGTGCTTACAGAAAAGGAAAGCCCCGGGCTTTTGATGAACACATCTTAAACAAAGTATTAGGATCTGAGATTTACTGGTATGCTGACAATCTAAGTCCTGCCTTACTCATCCAGAGAATGCAGGGATGGTTCAATGTTAAGACGTCTATGCAATTCATATATTAAAGGGTAAAACGGAGGAAGCCACGCATCCATTGAAGCCCTTCTTCGAGCCAGTCAAAAGCTGTCTGTGAACCAAACACACATCAAAAGTGGATGGAGCGGATGAATTAGTGATGGACAGTCCTCGGGATGGCCTGTTAAGCAGCCATCTGAAAGAATTAGATAGATCCGTATGTCCTACATGGGAAGAATTTCAGCATCAATTATTAAGTGAAAATAGAAAGCAGAAAGGCAGGAGTATATTAATATCTAAATACATGAGACATAAATATGAATAAAGTATTTTATGTATTTATATAAATATGATGCATAATTTATATACAAGTTATGTATGTATAATTCACAAACAATTGATACATAACACAAGATGTAATTTACATCTATAATTTATACATGCGCATGTGTGTTTGTCCCCTGTGTATTTCAGGCCTCGACAGCCTGGGTATTCAGAAGAAACTGCGCATGATGTTACACCAGTTGTATTCCACCCCAGCCCCCATGCAAGGATCTGCCTTCCTTTTGGAGAGTTCCTAGGCTACCTCAGAGTGCCACAAGTTACACTCTCCAGAGTCACTGCAATTGAAGGCGTCACCCAAGGGGGTGGGGATGGAGGTTCTCTCCTCTCATTCTGCAGCCAGCCCACTGGTCTCTGTGCCATCTTCAAAGGCATCATTGCCAAAGAGCATCCATTGGAAGCCAGAGCGGTATTTCTTTTTACCGCTTCACCTGGACAGGCAGGTGATACCCACACACCCCTGAAGCCAGTGGAGGCTCGTTAGGCTTCAGACTTTGGATCCTAGCCCTTCTGAGCCCAGAGGAAGAGAGGGTTGGTGGGGGATCCACCAGTCCCTCTGACGCTCAGATAGACATTCTGGGTCTGGAGCATGTAAGCAAGGATGCCCTTGCCTTTCTGGTCCTGCCTACACTGGACGCCACAAAGCTGATGGCGCAGAGCTTGGCCAGGTAGAGTGATTCCTTCTTCAAAGACTTTCCCCCCTCTATCCTACACACACACACACACACACACACACACACACACACACACAGAGAGAGAGAGAGAGAGAGAGAGAGAGATGTATGTGTGTGTATATATATATATGTATATATATGTATGTGTGTATATATATATATATATATATATGCCAAATATATATATATATATATATATATATATATATATGCCAAAGTGCATAACCAGCCTCTAGAATGCCGCCTAAGGAGCGTCTCCTGCGTCTCCTGCTCCTCCACCCCCAGACCTGAGCTCTCCTGTATATCACCAGTTGGGAGTAAGGGTCTTGCCTGGGGAACGGGCAGGGACAGAAGTTTCTGTGCAGCTTCTACATCAGAGAATTCCAGATTACGGCCTATGTGTAGATAGGTCTAGGTGGATCCGTGGGGTCCGCAGTCTAGAGTCCAATATTTAGCAAAAGCAGAGAACCCTAATATAGGATTGCTCAACCGAGATCCAGAATCTCACTCCTGTTTGGGAAGCAGGCACAGTTTGTATCCGTGATCGATTTCAGGCCCAGTTTGGATCTGTGATCAATTTCCCGGCTCCTTCTTGGCTCTTAAGCATTTACTTCCCAGAGTGCTACCTTGTGCCCCAGCTGGGCGAGTTTTCTACGGATGGGATGTCTTCTGCCCCGCAATACCCCATTTCACACAAAGGGGCTGCAGCTGTGAGTCCCCCCTTCAGCCCCAGCACCACCATCTAAAAATAGTTTCTGCCTGGGCGTTTCCGTTCAGAAGCCACCAGAAGCTCCATGCCTACCCCACCTCCATCCCCCAGTCCAAAGATCGTAGAGCATCTGGGGGATCCTGTGTCTTCACTCCCCTAATCAAAATGTGGAGAGATGGAATTCTGGAGCGGACAGTGGGCGGGGCCAGCTGGGTCAGGCAGGGCAAAGGGTGGGGGGGAAAAATACACCTGCAGCTGGTGCCCATAAACACCACTTAAGCGGAAGCTCATTAGCATGCAGCCAATGAAGCTGGGATCCATCATCTCGCTGCTGTCCTCCCCAAGGCGGGACCATCAAAAGCAGTGTGACTGCTTTTCATCTGAATTTACTCCCTGACAATGCAAGATTATGAGGCTTCCCCCGGAGCAAAAGAGGTTGCTTGACAACCTTCCTTCCCTCCCTACCACATGGGCAGCTGCCGCACTCCCCCGGGTCTCCTGGGCCGAGGCCAGCTCCCCCAACCCCCTCCCATGGTCAAGACCTTTCGACTAGCAATGGTAGTGACTGCTGCATGCCTTTGGGTGGCCTGTTCCTCCTCCCAGGGAGGATGGACTTCTTGACCGTCTCTGCGGAGGTGCTTGGGGACATTTCCTCTGGGTGCGCCTTGGCAGGGTTCTGAGCAAGGGTGTTTTGGTCACATGCAAGGTCCTTCAATGGGCTACCGTGTTCTACACTGGCTGTCTCATCTTGTCTTGCCTTACATTCTCCGTAGGTTTCTAGAATGAGATAGATCTTGTGCTTTTCACCTGGGACCCCCTGACAGCCCACAGTCCCAGGCCCTGAGCTACATCCAGACCTCCAGCCTGGCCTGAGTGCCAAGAAGCATTCTTGTGTCTTCTGCTCCGTAGTAGGTCTCGTGGCTGCAGGGTACAGGAAGGGTGCAGGGCAAATCCCTTCTTCAAAACAATGGACAAGCTTTGAGCAGCAGAAACCTGCTGAATCGAGAGAAAAATCATAAAATCTGTTGCCCTGATTTAAGCCCTTGGTCAGGATGCCCCAGGACATATCCCTTGTCCATTTGTCCTTTGGCTTTACTGTCCTGGCAGGCCCTGGGCAGACCACCACCACTCTCTAGCCCTGTGGCCACACCCCATCCTTCCTGCCATCCATTTGGGGTACATCTTGACTTGCACGTGGTAGACACGTGCCCACTGACCTCATTCTGCAAGAGTCCATGTGCACCCTCACGGTCCTCACCCGACAGGCACCCCTGCCCCTGGATCCATCAGAACCCCATCTCCTGCCACCTCCACCCTCATCAGGCAGGGATCCCTTCTCCTGCTCTGTGTTGAGTGGGTCTGGGCCTCTGAGTTCCATCAAGGGCCTGGGAGCTGGAAGATGGGCATGTGCCGAGTCCAGGAGGGGAATCTGTTGCCCAAGTCAGTGTGAGCTGGGCAGCCTTAACTCCTACCCACAGCTGTGGTAGAATGTGCTCCTTTAGCAAGTGGGCAGCCAGACTCTTAAAGGAGACCCCACTGGCAAAGGGTACTCACCCCCTGGAGATGCACAGAGCAGAGGCATGGTCTCTAGAATGGGGAAGGAGACCTTCACAGCAAAGCTGAGCAGAGAAGACCACCAGTAAAACTACAGATTTACAGCAAGAGCCTGCTGTCCATCCATGTGCATCCGATATGTGGCTTTGGGGAATGTTTGCTTCCCTGACCATGTGGCTGTGTCCACTTAGAACCTTACATTTCCTAACAGAGTAGACCCCTGTCTGCCGCGGTGCCTCAGGACTCTCCAGCCTTAGCCAGTGACTTGCTAACATCCTTCTTTTGGCCTCGATACAGCTTTTCCATCCTTTGTGTTCAACTGTCTTTCTGGATTGGATTTTCTCCCAGGACCCCAGATCTTCTAGGAGCCTCAGCAGCACCTCGCTAAGAGTTCACAAGGAATGGGAAGAACAGACAGCTCACAGAGGCGAGGCTTGGTGGCCCTCAAAGCAAGCCCATCTGTCCCGCTAAGCTCATAGATGATGGCTCCATTGCTCTAGAGAGAGGAATGAGGGGCCTCCAGGAAGGTAGGCACACACACACACACACACACACACACACACACACACACATATATATATATATTGAGGTCACCCAGCCAGGTTGCCCCCTCTCCCCCCATCCCCATCTTCTGTCAAAGACTTCCCAGGCTCAGGTGGCAAATGGCTATTGCAAAGGTTACATACAAGAACTCTGAGATGGTCAAGGCTACAAACCCACCCACCACCCTGATGATACAGGGGCCTCTGCTAACACACTAGATATCTGGGCTTCTGGACCGTGTGGCGCCTTTCTGCTGAGTGGTTGTCTTTCTTTCTCACTTTCTTTGCAGGCTCAGGCCAGGTCTCCAGAGAGAAACTAAGGGCCGTCCGTGCCTCTGGGTCAGCACAGCCTGAGAAGAGGCTAGTCCCAGTTCCACAGTGTTATCTGCCCAGCGACGGAGGCTGTGCAGCTGGCTCTGCCTGAAGCTTCCGCTGGCAGACTGATACCCAGTCACAGCCCCGGCCTACCCACACAGTACGACGACGTAAGTAACAGCTGTGTCTGTCTGTGCCCCAGCCTCCAGCAGAACTGTGACTGTTTTCCTGGAAGCTTTGCTGATGACTAAGCAGAAAGGGCTGGGGCGGGATGGGACACGGCTCGTCTCTACGCTCTGTATGACACCGCTCACTCCTCTGCCACTGCAGGAAGGATCCCTCCGCAAAGCCAAACATGGTATAGTTACACCAGGGAGGTAGGCCTTGGCAGGAGCTTGGAAGTTCTCCTGGGGCTGTTTTGGATATCCAGCTGTTCCAGGGCAAGAGGGGAAACGTGAAGAGCTACCTGAAGCCTGTGCCGAGTCACGGTAGCGAGTTTCCCCCTCCGTAGTCAACCCAACCCTCCTACCAGAGTGTTGCCATCAGGGGTCCAATGGGCCTCTGCATCCCATAAGCAGGGGTTGTCAGAGACAGCCAAGGACACTCACACCCACACTGTCCAGGACACTTGGGGACTACAGAGGCATTTGAGAATCTAGAGCAGGGACACTGTACTCCTTCCTCAAAGCCAAACTCACGGACGAGCCCTTTATCCTGAGCTCACAGCTCTGTTCTAAATAAGCAGTGTTAAGTCACCCTATCCAGTCAGGGAACCAAGAGTGGGGTCTCTCTGGAGTATCTGACTGAATGCTCCCTTCTCCCTGAACATGCAGCTCAGGTAGTCACGTAGTAGTTGTGAGTTGAACTCCTGGTCAGACCTGCACTTGCCAGACCACGGCTCTGAGTCTGGTTTATATCCCCCCCACACACATACACACACCGATGAATTATTCTAGCACTGTTTGCCCAGTGGGTTTTTCTATTAAATTTCCTTCTTGACTGTGTCAAAAAATCAAGTGGCCATAAAATAGAGACACAATTTCTGGGTTTTTCAGCCTGCCCATTGACATGTTTAATTCTTGTGCTAATCTCTCTCTCTCTATGTTGGCTAGTTTTATGTCAGTTCGCCATGGCTAGAGTCATTTGGGAAGAGGAAATCTGAATTAAGAAAATGCCCCCACCATGCTGGCTGGTGGGCAAGTCTGTGGTGGCAAATTAATTTTCTTGATTGATAATTGATACAGGAAGGCCCAGCCCACTGTGGGTGGCACCATCCCTGAGCAGATGGTCCTGGGGTGTCTAAGAAAGCAAACTGATCAATCTAAGAGGAACAAGACAGTAAGATGCATTCCTCCATGGCTTCTGCTTCATTTCTTGCCCTGTTTGAGTTCCTGTTCTGGCTTCCCTCTGTGGTGGACTGTTAATTCTAGAAGTATAAGATGAAATAAATTCCTTCTGCCCCTTAGTTGCTTTGGGTCATGGTGTTTCATCCCAGCTAACTAGGACACAGTCTCATAGTAATTCCAGCCTTATAGTAATTGTCTGATCATTGGTAGGGGAGAGAGTGTACAAAGCACACTGCTTCACCCATGCTAATCATGTGCTATAGCGCAGAGCTCCAAACCCAGCCCTGTAATAATAAGCCTTAAATGACTATAGGGTCTCCTAAGGTTCTTTTCCCAGGTTGCTCTGCGTGTTCTAGCATGTCTAACCTGCCCTTGAGCCACACGTGCCCAGGACGGCTATGAATGTAGGTCAACGCAAAACTGGAAACTGACCTGGAACATGGGATTTTTTTTTCCCTTTAAAATTCTTGCATTTATTGAGCGTGTGTAGCTTGTTTTCTGGCCCGGGCACACACAGGGCAGCAAGCCCTGGGACCTCCTTGTTTGCACCTTCCCTGGGATGAGATGTGGGCGAGCATCACTACGTTTGACTTTTACCTGTGTGCTGAGGATACAGACTCTAGTCCTCACGTGTACACGGCACGCTTCACCAATACCTCCCCAGCTCCTCAAATGCTTTTAACAGCTACCGGGGTCATTTGGCTCCTCGATTTATTTTGCAATTGAGTTGATTAGTTTCTACTGTTAAACTCTGATCATATTTTACACATACAGGAATCACATGCATGAAATGTGTATTCACATATGCATAGACATATGTTGGGTACACATACCTATAAATAAATACAGGCACCTATCTCTGGAAGACTTGGAGATGGTTGTGAGCCACCATGTGGTTGCTGGGATTTGAACTCAGGACCTCTGAAAGAACAGTCGGTGCTCTTAACCACTGAGACATCACTCCAGCTCCAGAGTACTTTTAAAATGCACATTTCTATCTATGTGTATATGTATTTAAATGAACAAAAGAAACTTCAGGCATATTCTATTTATATGTGAACAATGCAGATATGAATGTATAAGGTACATAATTTTATATAAATTTAACCTAGATATTTTGGGGTGTGGCTTGTAAATCTTATATTTAAAAAGAGAGCTATCAAACTGGGGGCCAGGGACTGAGGTAGAAAAAAAATTTAAAGATGCACAGAAGAATCTGTCTACTCTTATGGTGCAGAATTATCTAAATGTCTGAGCTGCTGCTGTTCCTCTCAAAAGCCAAAATGTATTTTCCCATCTCCGATAAGACCTTAGGCAAGTTGGAGACAAGTTACAGCAAGTCCAGCTGTAACGAATGTGTGCCATTTCAAAGCCCAGCTACAGTGTGCGTTCTGTCTTCCCTGACATTCGCTCCTGCATTGGCCAGTGATTCACATGGGGCTTGCTGTGCACACCAGGCAAGACACATGGGTGAACAGATAATTATCCGTGCAACATTACGTGTTTCCTATTTATCCATATATCATATGTAAACTATTTATACACTTACGTTGCAGGTTTATTCATATACATATATAAAATGTGCATACACTTAAGTATTATATACTTAATATGTATTATATATTTAATACATGTAAGTAAACATGTATTTTATATACATATACAAATGTAAATATACTGGATACGGCTGGGCATATTTGCTACAGTGTTGCAGGATATTTTAAATTCTTTCCATGGGGAGACTGACCTTTCCCTTGCTTTGTGGGGTTTGGTGTTAGGGTTGTGATGCCTACCAGAATGAGTGGAAGATTTTTGTCTCCCCCTCTGTCCCCCCTTGTCTACCAGCCCCCTATTCCCCCATCCCCCCCCCACCTCCCTGACCCCAGCCCCCTGTTTCCACAGTGTTATTTCACCTTTGAATGCTGTTTCAGTCTGTCGATGGAAGCCGTCCTTGTGGAAAGCGGTTCTGACACACGCATACCTTTGACCTCTCCTTTAGGTGGACACCTGGTCTGGTCACATTTTGTGTTTCCTGTGTGCGTTTGGGTGCAGTGGACTTTAAGTAGTTCGTCTCCTCCATCTGACAGTGGAGTTATTGGCGTAGAGTTGTTTTGGAAGTTCATGTCTTTAGCATCCAAAGTACTCCTGCTTCCTGTGGCAGGTGACTCATGGGATTTTTTTTTTTTTTTAATAAATGGCTGGCCATGGCTTGGTCTGTCTGGTGGGCGAGATTATTCATTTTGTTCTGAGGAAACCACCCGTGGTTCCATTAATCCCTTCCATTATTTACGTTCTATTTTACTGGTTTCTGTTCTTTCCTATTTACTCTGTTTGCTTTGGTCTGGCTTGCTGCTATTTTTCTAGTTTCTCGGGAGGGGAAAGCTGAGATCAGTGATTTATTTGCCTTTTTTTTGGTATAATATAGATATTTATTATTTATACTATAAATTGTGTTTCGTCACCAGTTCCAACTATTTTCTGGTGTCCCCCTTACCTCCTTTGGCCCATGGGATATTAATAGCTTCCATCTATTTGGAAGTTTGCCATCAAGGGGCACACCTGTCCTGTGTAGGGTCCGAGAGGGAGAGCCGGGACGGGACTGGAGAGGGCAGCACAGCATTGGGGCAGGAAGCTGGTTGGCACAGGCCTGGAACCACCCCTCACCTGTGTCATGTGTAGCCAGGCTTGCATGGGAACGCCCAGGATTTACAAAGGAGAGAGATGCAGCTGCTACAGAAATGACCCACAAAGGGCCGTGAGCCTCAGGCTCCGGTGGTTTCCTTCTGATTTCTTCCCAGCTCCATCTCTAGCGCACTTGCTCTCAAGCGCGGATACAGCAGTTCTCTCTCTGACGGGGCCTCCATATTAAAAAAATGTTGTAAAAAAAAAATGAATCAGCAGAAAACAGAGACTTGCTCTACATTGGCTTCTGCTTGCTTTTCTCTTCTTCCTCTTCTTTTACCCACCATATTGAACCTTTATCTAGCTGCTTCTTCTCTGTTCCTTGAAGCCTTGTAGGACTCTGACTAGATTTATATCCTCACCTCAGGGGTCCAACATCTCCTGAGCTGCTGCCAACTGTCAGCCTTGCCCCACACACCCTGTGCTCTGTGTCCATCTGTCTGCTTTGGGACAGAGCTGGGGACTCAGTAGGAGCCCAGTGAGTGGCTAGGTGAATCTGGGACACAGAGGCTCACAGTGCACTTTGCTACTAAGTGAAGACATTGTACGCCAGCAGCCACGGAGGAGGGAATGGGCCTCTGCCGCGGCCATCTGAACGCCGAGTTACCTTGTTCACAGCGGTGACAAAATACCTAAGGAGGTGTGACTTATATATAGCAAGGTTTAATTCGGCTTGTACTTTGAGGAGAGAGATTAGCTGTATTTTTGCCTCTTCCGGGTAAAGCTGAGCTCATAACCACTGCCCTTTCTGAAGAAGCTGTGATAAGCACAGATTCACTCTCCCTCAGCAAAGTAAATACAGATGTAAGAGGCTGTGTCAGCGGAGGCTCCTCCGCACCGCTGCTGTCCCCAGGGACCAGCAGCTTATGGCTGGCTACTCCCACCTCCCGCCTCGCCCTGTGTTTGTCAAAGACGCACAGGCTTTTCCCTGGAGAAGCTCTGCTTTTCGCCACAATGACATCACTGGGAATGTGTGGGTCAGCCATTCTCAAATGTTTGGTTTCTCCCTGCGCCTCGAGATTACTGCCTCGAGGAGTGAGGAGCCTTTTCTCTCACCCTCTTAGCAATTCCGACCTGCAACTTATAAAAATAAATGTGTGAAACGCTGGTGCTGGGACTGAGAGGAATCACTTTTACTCGTTAAGGTTTGCAGCAGGGCCTTCGGTCGCTCTGAAATCTCATGAATAAAAGGCAGGCCGGGGCTGCCTGCTCTCTTGACAACGCACGTCTCATCTTGCTCGAGTCTGTATGTTCCTGGTCGAACCTCCAGAATATAAACCTCGGAAGTGCGTACTTTGGCTGGGCTGGCGGGCCAGGCGCTGGGAAGCATAGGGTTGGGCCCACAGTGAAATGATGACCTGTAGTATTCAGAGTCCTGAAGGTAATTCTTGTAGTGTACTTGGTTCTGGTCTGTCTGGGCCTTGGTTGGTTGGTTGGTTGGTTGGTTGGCTGTTTTTATTTATCAGGTGACAGGGAACTTCCGATGTGTGTTCATGACGTCTGGGGCTAGAGGTGGCCTATGCTGCCTAGCCATGGCAGCCTGGGAGCCATGGAAACACCTCTTCTCCTTAGTAAAAACGTCCTGGGTGGAGACAGGAACACCGGAAGTTCAAGGTCATCCTTGGCTACACTGCAAGTTGAAGACTAGCCTGGGCTACTTGAGACCATGTCTAAAATGAAGAAGAAGAAGGAGGAGGAGGAGGAGGAGAAGGAGGAGGAGGAGGAGGAGGAGGAGGAGGAGGAGGAGGAGGAGGAGGAGAAGGAGGAAGGAGGAAGAAGAGGAGGAGGAAGAGGAGGAAGAGGAGAAGAGGAAGAGAAAGGAGGAAGAAGAGGAGGAAGAAGAGGAGGAAGAGGAGGAGGAAGAGGAGGAAGAAGAGGAGGAGGAAGAGGAGGAGGAAGAGGAGGAGGAAGAGGAGGAGGAAGAGGAGGAGGAAGAGGAGGAGGAGGTGATACATTAGGCACTTGTCGCTGCTGCTTTATTTTACGTCTATCTAGCTTTTTAAGATGTTAGAAATGACCCTCAAGCCTCTAAAGTGAATTTTCACCTTCCAGACACCGTCCCCACTCAAGGGTGAGGCTCTGCTAACATCCTCTGTCAGCCAGCTGCTCTCTTGAAGGGTAGTCCTTGTTCTTACCCTGCCCAGGGGATAGAGTCCCAGTTCTAGACTTCTGTACCAGAAATCACCCTGGAAACAATTCTAAGTCATTGCCAGTGATGGCCAGTTTTATGTCAACCTGATATAAGCTAGAGTCGTTTTAGAAGAGGGAACCTCAATTGCAAAATGACACCCCCCCCACCTGTTCGTCACAGGGACAAGCCTGGGGTGAGTTTTCTTGATTGATGACTGGTGTGGGAGGGTCCAGATCACTGTGGGCGGTGCCATTCTCTGGGCCGGTGGTCCTGGTGCTATAAGACATCAGGCTGAGCAAGCCACGGGGAGCAAGCTGGTAAATACTGTTCCTCCGTGACCTCTGCATCAGTTTCCGTCTCGAGTTTCTGCCCTGACTTCCCTGGATGAGGGACTATAAGCTAAAAGCTGGAATAAACTCTTTCCTCCCAAGTTGGTCGTGGGGTTTATCACGGCAATAAAAAGCTAAGACACAATCTGTCTTGCCTTAATATCTTTTCCTACCGCTGTGATAAAATACTCTGACAGAAAGAAATTAAAAGAAGAGAGCATTTGTTCTGGTGCACAGTTCAAGGTACTGTTCATCACGGTGGGAAAGTCAAGATGGCAGGAGCGGGGTGCGTCAGTTCATCATATCTACCATCAGGAAGCAGAGAATGCTGTCTGCACTCGGTGTCCAACTCCTTTATCTACCTACGCTGGTCAGGGTCTGTTGCCCATAGAATGGTGTTGCCCATAGTTGGAGTGGGGTCCCACCTCAGTTTAGGTAATCAAGATAATCCCACAGGAGGCCTGTCTCCCAGGTGATTCCAGATTCTCTCAAGCTGACAGTTAGCACACCCCATAGCACGCCTCCTGCCGCCATATGTCCAGTATGAGTTCCTAACAGCTTCTGCTCCTGGGACAATCTCAGGATAACTATGGCGGGCCCCAGGTCGGGCCCATAGGCAGGACAGGTGGAGATACTCCTGTGACACACGCCCAGCTGGTCCCTCAGATGCTGATGGGAAATCAGAGATGAGTGCCGGGGAGGGGCGTGGCTTCCTTTCTCACACACCACCCAGGCAGTGGGGTGATGTGAGGACTGAGGGAAAGTCCCGACCCCCAGCAGGGAGGTCAGGAACAGCTCCGTGGCGAGTGGGCCATTTCCTTTGGTTCACGGATACTGGCTACGTCAGCTCTGTGAAACATGAGAGAATGCAAAGATAAACTCTGTAACTACAGAAAGGTATGGCGACGGTTGGCGGCCATGGCGTCTTGGCAGGTTTCAGCTTCGTCTGCTTAGTACATAACGGATATCAATGACTGTGTAATGAAAACGAAGCTTTTGAAAGTTCCTTTGGAAAATATTGCCATGTGGATTTTACCCCTCTGACTTCCTGCAGAGGCAGGAAGTCGGCTGCGACATAGGGTGGTGGAAGAGTTGAGGTGCCCCGCCCTGCCTGCAGACCCCAGCGGCTCTCTCCTGCCACACTCCGCTTTGGCAAGTGTCAGACCCCGAGAGCCCGCCCTGGCTCAGCCATCACCTCCAGTGGAGCGGCAGCCTCAGCTCTGTCCATAGAATCCCATCTCTAACCCCCGCTCGGTACCCTAGTCACCCCAGGCCACTAGGCCCAGAGCGGCCAAGGAGCTGAGCTGCTCCCCGCTCAGCCTGGAGGCAGCTCTTCAGGAAGTGGGAGTCAGTCCTTCTGACCGGAGCCCCAAGCCTAGAACAGATCCTTCTAGAGTCTCAGTTGCAGTTGGAAAATTATCCTCCAATCACACAGTCTGTCTGCACCTCTGTGAACTGAAGCCTCGCCTGAGGGAGGGGAGGGGTCCCTCTGCTTCTCCTCTGATGCTCACTGCTCCACCGTCACAGTCTCTACCCTCCAGAAGACAGGGGCAGGGGTGGGCATTCTAGCCATCACTGTCTATGGTAGGCTTTGGGGGTTTCGGAAGGCAGGGTACATGTGAGCCTCAGATATGGAGATGGGTTCTTCAAAAGGCATTCGGTCTCTATAGTAACTTGAGCTTGGGCCAGGAAGACCCCACCGTCAGCATCCCCATCCGGGACCATTCCCGTCTGACAGATCCCTCCACCTTAGCTGAAGAGAGCCAGCCTCCCGGCTGTTCTCCCAGGCCTCACCGTCCAGCAGCGCTCTGAGGAGATTGCAGTTCAGGCTGCAGTTCACTGCAGCATCAGGGTAAAGTCATCAGGGAGCCCGCCTGCCCCTCCCCCATCCTCTCACCACCACCCCCCCAAACCCTGGCCTTGCCAGTAGCCCTGGAACCATCCCTCCCTGGGAATTAGAACACTGACAGTTTAAGAGCCAGCATCCTACTATCAGGAATCTCAATGCCCAGATGGGACCTGCCACTTATGGTTCCCTCTGGCACAGCTGCCCTAGACTGGCATTGATTCCCATGGTGCTGCACCTGCCTCTTACCCACTACCATGCCAGGGCACAGGCCGGCTCCCAAGCCCCAGCCAGCCCATTCCCACCCAGAGGCCTCCACTTCCTGAGTAGGTAGGGAGATCACAGGCTGTGCCAGCATGCCTGGTTTATGTGGAGCTTGGGATCAAACTAAGCAAGCTACATCCCGGGAGCAGTTTTTCATTTTTATATGAACATATAAAAACTACCAGCTTAGAAAACTCGAGATTAAAATGTAGGCAACCGTATCTCACCGCAGACTCAGCACGTGTTGGCATCCGGCAATTCAGCTAATGCCACAGACATGTCAGCAAGAAATGACACCACAGAGCCAACCGAAGACAGCATACTCCTGCAAGATACGCCCTGTCCTGGTCTTTGCTGTGTATGCAGGTCCTGGCACAGTGGACTACAGGTACTGGCACGAACTTTGGTAATTAGTGCCTGAAAATTTGACTAGCAGGTTCTCACCGTCCGTTCTGAGGTGCTGTGTGCATTCCCGTCTCCGTGTGATTGGATAAGTCTGTCTTGAAAAACCAGACTGCAGGCCTGAACCGTGGGCAGATTATGCCATGCTAAGCTAATACACAAAAGCAAAGTTCTCACCAGAGGCAATTACATCCCAGCTCTCTGGTTCCTAACAATGTACGTGTGTGTACTCATACATGTATGTGTGTGCACGCGGGTGTGTTTAGGGTGAATCTTATGAATACAAGTTTAGAAGGTCAGCATTTTCCAGAAGTAGAAAGAGCAGCATCCCTAAGAACTTCACATATCAGAGAACATTAACCTAAAATAATTGTTTCAATGGCTATCTTTTAAAATGAAGAAATTTGAATCTTGTGAACCACATAGCGAATGTGTGGATAAGATCTTAAGTAGAACCAAGCAAAGTTCTGAAGTTACTGTGGATAGAAGGTATTTGGAAGTGAAACTTAACAGAAGACCCAAGGAGCAAATTCATGGGGCTGAGGAGACGGCTCGGTTGGTAAAGTGCTTGGTGTGAGAATGAGAGCCTGAGTTTGGATCCCGAGAACCCACATAAAAAGCTGTGCATGGCAGAACCCACTGGGAACTCCAACACTAGGGGCAGGGGCAGACAAAAGCAGCCATCTTGTCTACTGAATCAGCGAGCTTCAGGTTCAACAAGAGAGCCTGACTCAGAGAATAAGGTGGAAAGCCATGTCAACTCTTGTCATTTCCACACACACACACACACACACACACACACACACACTCATCTCCACCTACACACACACACACACACACACATCTCCACCTACACACCACACACTACACACACACACACACACACACATCTTCACCTACACACACACACATCTCCACCTACACACACACATACACACATCTCCACCTACATACACATACATCTCCATCTACACACACACACACACACACACACACAATTCTACTAGGGAATAATTGGGAAATAAACAGTTTTGATCAAGTTGTACCCCTCCATGATTTATATTTTCAAGTCTTAACCCCCAGTGTGTTCACGTGTGTGTGTTTAGGGGGAATCTTAATAAGGCCAGTTTAGAAGGTCTGTGTACTGGCTATCAAACTAAGCTCCACCAGGACATACAGCACTGAGGCTGTAGGTATTCAACCCCATAGGTTTCCTCAATAGCTCTATACCTATTGTGCCTGCTTGTCTTGCGGCTAACAGGACACTTCTCGGACTGCATAGGTCAACAGTCCCTCCAAGCACTCTGCCTGCTTCTTAGTTGGTAGTGTGGGTGGCTGTGGGTAGAGAGGAGGGTTTTGGGACCCAACAGCAGAGGCAAAGCTGCTTCCTCAAAGCTCCATTAAAACTATATCTCAAGAGTTCCCAGTGTGGGTGGCAGGAAGTTCCAATGACAGCTGGCTTGGGTGACTTTCTAGGCAAAGATCTGAAATGAACTAAGAAACAGACTTTCCCCAGTGTGGTTGAAGAAAGAATAATGGGTGGTGGTGGTGGTGGTGAACTGTGAACTGTGGACAGGACTGGTCCAAGCAGCCACTGTCTGAACCAGGAGGAAGAAGTGACAAGGTCTGGGCCAGGAGGAAACTGTGACAGAAGGAAGCTGGTTATAAGAATCCTCTGGTGAGCGCACACCATCTCAGGGAAGGACAAAGTCTATGCATGGGGAGGGGGAGACAGAACCAGAGCCTTGGTAAGTGTCACTGCAATGGCCAGGAAGGCTGCTGCTTGGAGTCTCAGAGCAGGGCCCCCAGTGTCTGGGGAAGGGACAGATGAGCAGAATAACTGGAAGATTATGGGATGGAAGCAGTGACTCGGCAGGGGTCAGGAACAGCAACATAACAGCTATAGCAAAAGAGAGCTCCAGCGCTGGAGGAGAACCCGCCATTCTGCATTCAAGAGGTAGGGAGGATTCCTGGGAAGGCTCTGTAGTTTTCCATGGAGCAACTGCTCCCCCTTCCATGGACTCCTGGATGGGTGGGGCAGGCAGTGGGTCATGCTGCATTGGGTTCAGGAGCAGGACAGGAGACAGAGGAGCTTCTAGGAGGGGAAAGAAGCCAACTCCACCCTGGATGGGCCAGGATGGTATAGAACATCTCTGGCTGGGACAGCATGCTTTTGGGGCAAGTAATCAAGGCACAGAGGAAATATCTTCAATAGGAGGATGCCCATCCCCTTTAAACAGTGCCCCCTTGACATTGCATCCCAGAGAAGGGGCCCTTAAAATCTGTAAGTGAGAACACTCAGTTGCCAACTGCATAACTCTCTCTCTCTCTCTCTCTCTCTCTCTCTCTCTCTCTCTCTCTCTCTCTCTCTCTCTCCAAAGTCTCATGTGTCTGGGCTGACCCCAAGTTTGTGATGTGTCGCAGAGACCTTGAACTTCTAATCCTTTGCCTCCACCTCCCAAATTCTGGGGTCACAGGTATACCCCCCACACACACACACACTGGTTTACCAATTGCATAATTCTTGAACTCAGCAGCACAAGGAGGACAGAGGCAGGACTGGTGGAGGAGGGTTCTCAGTGAACGGGAAGCAGGGAAAACCCATTACCATTTTAAGCCTTAAAACAATTGTCAGAAATTTCAGGGTTAATAAGAAGTTTCAACAAAGAAGTAGGGTGTGAAAAGAAACCCAATAACCAGAGACACTCCCCGAGGCTGAGGCTGCCTGGCACAGCAGATAATAAGACACAAAAATAACTCATAATTGCATCAAAATCCCCAAATGAGCAGAAGCAAGCCACAGCACTGTGAAGGGTCCTATCCGGGGGTGGGGTGCACTTCAGTATAAATGGGGACAGGTGGCATTGTCACGTCCCTGAGTGGCAGACTAAACAGGTCAGAGTTGCTAATTCTTTGCAAAATAACTCACATGTTGAACTCGCCTATTCAACATATTAGGAGAAAAAAAAAACAGGAGAAAATATTTAAAAATAAAACATCCTAAAATTTATTCAGGAAAAAAAATATTAAGCAAAATACTTTGTCATGCTGCTAAGCTATATCCATATTTAAAGCTATAAGGAATTATGTCAGACATACACTGGGGCGCTAATAAAAGACCAGTGAGACAAACCGCACACTGAGGAAGCTTCCAGGGATGAAATTCAGGCTCTAAGGAAGCTGGACCTCACCGCAGGCTGTGTGAGTGACATGGGTGACTTGGGGACCACCCACCAGCTACATGGGGCAGGACACTTCACACCACACAACAGAAATCCTGAGGCACGAAACTTAGGCTGTTAAACAAGACAGCAGACTGAGGCTGAGGGTGAATTTTCAACGTGCAAAGTATTGGTGGAGGGCATAGGGGAGGGGAAAACGGGGTACTGAAGCTCTGTGATACAAGCCCATCAAATTAAAAGAATAAGATAATGAATGGACCTATTAAATTAGGGGCTGGAGAGATGACTCCGTGGGTAAAGACTCGCTACATTAGTGTGAGGAACAGAGTTCAGAACCCCAGAACCCACAGTCTCCCAGGACAAGTTGGCTAGAGGGACTAACGCAAACTGGTGAGTTCCAGATCAAGGAGGGTAGAACTTTGCCTCGCAAAGGTAAAATTGATTTGGCATCATTCTCTGGTGCTCTCTCTCTCTCTCTCTCTCTCTCTCTCTCTCTCTCTCTCTCTCTCACACACACACACACACACACACACACACTTGAAAATCAACAGAATGATAAAATATATTAATCCAGAAGAATTTGAAAAGATACAATAAGAATAATAGTTTAGCTGGCTACTTCACAAAGTGCCCTGTTGGACAAAAACTGAACCTTTTTGGAGACGTCAGTGGTCTCTGAGCTTTGTTTGCTGGTGAGGACTGGAAGAAACAGGCACTTCCTGGAAACCATGAGAACAGGTGACACAGTGGCCCGTGACTGCAGTGCCAGTACTCTGGCCACAAAGTGAGAAAGGAGGATTGCCACAAGTTCAAGGCCAGCCTGGGCTACCTGATAAGTTCAAGTCTAGCCCAGGCTATATGGTAAGTTCAAGTCCAACCTGGGCTATAGTATGAGGCTTTAACTAAAACAAAACAAAACAAACAAAACTAAAAAACAAAAAAACCACAAAGCCAGCAAACAGAGGACAGTGCTGGAACTCATAGGAATCTACTCTAAAGAAACAGCGACAAGCACGGAACCTCTCTCTCTATGCCTGTCTCAGTCGCTGTTCTATTGCTGTGGAGAGACACCATGACCAAGGCAACTCTTGTACAGGAAAGCTTTTAGCTGGGGAGTTGTTTACAGTTTCAGAGACTTAGTCCATATCACCAAAGTGAGGGCCATGGCGGGACTCATGACAACAGAGCAAGAACTGAGAGCTTCATCGGGATCCACAAACCAAAAGACATGGCCGGGCAGGGGCTTTTTGAATCCTCAAAGCCCACCCCCAGTGACGTAATTCCTGTTGCAGACCACGCCTACTAATCGTTTTAAACCTATCAAAGAGTTCCTCTCCCTGGTGACTAAGCATTCCCCCAAATGAGCCTTTAGGGGCCATTCTTATTCAAATCGCCACAATGCCCCTCAAGTTAGTTTTCACAGTGAGTGCTCAGCAATCCCAGAAGTTTACAGAGACTCATGAGAAAAACAATGACATCACTCAGAATTAAACACAGAGGCACAGCTCGCAGTAAACAGAGGCAAACTGATCATAAACACTAACCCTGAGAATCGCCACACTGGACAGGAGATGCCCAGGAACCAGGGGGGAGGGGGATGGCCGAGGGTCTGAGAGGCCTTGTCTGGATGCCCCTACCCACCATGTTCAGAGATTTTCACATCAGAGAAACACCCACAATTAGACATGAGTGGGTGAGTTTAATACCACCCTAGGACCCCGGGTGCCAGGCTGGTCAGGGTCCTTTTTAACCAGTAAGCCCCAGTCTTCATTCCCCACGTCGTCGTCGTATCAGCAAGTTCAGTGGATGTGAGCCCGGCTGTGTGACCAAAGTCCAGAAGACACCCAGATCAGCCTCGCACCTGGCCAATAGCCTCTCCCATATGCCCCTCCAGGTGACCCTGTGTGGGGCTTCTCGTTTCCAGGGAGAGTCACACAGGGACAGGTGGAGCATGCCCTGGCCTGTGCATCCAGAGTGACAAGCCACATGTCCTGACACACCTGACGCACACCCCTCCCCAGGCAACCCTGTCGTTAGGCTGAACTTCGCTCAACACCCACAGAGAGCAATTCCAAGTCAACTGGCAGAGAAGTGGGCCGGGAAAGGGGACTCCAGGCTTCCTCTGTTCCGGGCTGAGAAACGGTGGTCTGAGGCTGTTTATTCTTTAGGATACCCACCCCCTCCCCAGTTTCTGATTGCAGGCCCAGGTTCCCAATCCCTTCTCGGGTGTGAGGTTCCTAGTAGAGCTCAAATCCCAAGACCCAGTGAACTGGGGGAGAATGCAAAATGTTGAAGTACCCACAGCCTATTGTAAGTGATGGCCTCCCACCACCAGGGGGCGCTGAAGCTCAAGAAAGAGCGGTGGACGGCTCAGACACACTCCATTAAGAACTCTGCCAGTCTCAGGATCCCTGTTTACAGGCCCAACCCCGCCCTTATCCTAGCTGCCAAAGTTAACTTGCTAAGGAGCTGTACCCCAACTTATCTAGACTGTCTGGAACCCCTCCCCTCCCCACATTTACATCCAGGCTGGACAAGATCAGGCCTTCTACCTGGCTTGCGGATAGAGGCCTCAGGACACAGCACACAGGCCCAGCGTGACAACAGATACAAGACTCAAGTGGAGCCCATCCGTTCCATCCTGGCTGTGTCGCAGTCACCCAGGCTTCACTGGGGTAGAGCGTGGTACCCTTTACAGGCAGGCATTTATCTAAGCGGTACCGCTCCCTGATCTGAGAGTTAAGGAGCAGCCCTGAGAGCCAGTAACTTTGCAAACCCACAGCAGGCAGTAGGTCGCCCCAGGCCCCCAACCGTTCCCTCTGCTTGGAACCTCCTTGATGATCCCAGAATCTGAGCTCTCCCGGCTGGATGCTGAGAATGAGGGAGGTCACATGAACACACAAGATCGGGGCTTCTAGGGTGGTATCCTGACTGGCCAGTGTGGGCCCCGATTTACTGCTTTAGCATGCCCGTCGAGGCTTCAGGAAAGACGTGTGGAATCCTGCAGCCTGAGAAAACACACACCGGATGCCAGCCTTGGGCAGTGTGTTTGAGTTCCCTTATGCACCGGGCTCTTTCGGTGTCCCTTGGGGCTCCAGAAAGATTGGCGGATCTGTGTGCTCTTCCAGCGTGGCTTTTCAGAGCTCAGAGGCTCCATGGGCTGTGAGTTCACCTCTAGGTCTCAGTCATCCACTGAGCAGGATGAGACCAAAGGGCAGATGGGGGAGCACTGTGGAGAACGAGGATCCACAGATACAACACATAGGGACACATCCCAGCCTGCATCACGGAGTCTGTACATGCTTGGCCTCACAGTGTCTCCTCCTAGCCCTCTTGAGCCCCATGCTGTTAGCTGTGTGTCCAGACAGAGCTCCAACCCAGGCCCTGGCACACACCCATTAGGATAAGGCTGGTTCTCAGGGCCAGCTCTGGAAAGGCAGTTGAGGGGAGAGGGGTGAGGCCCAGTCACATCATGATCAGAGCCCTTGGCTTGAGCTCTTTCCTTGAGAGGATTCTCTGACAAGGTCGAGCCTGGCTGGCTCTAGTTGGGGGTTACCTCCAAGGACAGCTAAGAGCAGTCCCTACTGCTGGCGGCCCTAGCCTGGCAGTCCTGTTATGATCGTGGTCCCTGGTGGTGCAGATCACAGGCTGGCCTCGGTGTCTCCCTGTGCCACCCTCACTGGCCCTCAGGAGTCCCCTGCTCTAGAGCCAGTATTGAGTTTCCTTACACCACGGATGGAAAACTTCTGCACCTAATCTCAGAATGAGCATAAGTGGTTTAAACAGAAATACATAGCATGCAAAGGAAACATATCACAGAAAAAAAAAATGGAAGCAATCTGAAGACAGTGCTCTCTCCACGGGGGTGCCCGTTATGCTCCCAGTGCCCCGGGTGGTAGGAAGAGGCCACAGCCCCACTGGAACAGAGCGACGGTCCTGCCAGTGTCGCTGTAACTTGCGGTGCAAACCAGCGGCAGAAGGGCACCTGGTGGGCAGGAATTAGCAATGGCTGGTGCAGTGTGTGGGAGCTCGGTGCCTCAATAGCCTTCTTGTCTCTGGTTCTTCTTTGTCCTGGTGTCAAGTGGGGACCTCAGCTGACCCTAAGCCAGCTCTGCTGGGGGTGTTCCCAGCCCAGAACCCTCAGGGATACCTGGCTTTTCAAACGGCTCCCATCTTAGACCCACTGTGCCCCCAAGAAGGTCCTGCTCCGGACTCACCCTCTCGGACCTAAGACACCCCTGTCCTACCTGCACCCCTGCTCCCCCAATGCACCTCACCCCTTTTCTTCCCACTGCCTCCTCCTCAAAGAAGCCTTCCCATGATCCTCCACCAGCAGTCTTCTTCTGAGAGCATCTTTCTAGGCTCCTCGCCCTATCGTGGCCTTCTTCTCTCCTTCCTGCAGGGCCCGTTCAGGCCATACCCAAGAGCCAAGAGGACAGAAGCACGTGCTGGCCGGTGAAAGAGGCCTGCTGGGGGCAGGTCAGAGCGCGGCAGCTCAGCAGGACTGTTTGTCCTGGTCCTTGGGCTTGATGAGCTGCTGACAGGAGGCAGCTGGTTCCCAGTGACAGGCAGACGGGGGCGGTGGCACCTGTCGTCCTTTCTGCCCTGCCTGCTGAGCTGAGCTGAAGTAGCTGCCTGTTTGGGAGGAGCCGAGGCTCTCCCCACTGGGCTGCAGGGTCTGCCCTGCTTAGGCAATGGGAGGGAAGAGACCAAAGCCACACCCACCGTCTCACAGCCTGAATGGCCTCATGCCAGGCTGTGGTTACATTTGCAGCCCCTAGCATGCCCTACCCCACCAACTGTACGCAGAGAGTCACCAGCTTGGAGTCCTGGGGAGATGCTGCCCCTGCTCCTGGGTATTTGCAGCCGTGGGCTGGAGGAGGCATGGCGATCTGGGCAGAGTTGAGCAGTGAGTAAAAGCACCCTAGGTCCTGTTAAGTGGCCCTGGTTTCTTCAGCACCACCTTTCTATTATCCCCCTAGCCTAGCCTCTCCAACGAATAGCAGTTGCTCTGCTAGAGCTTAGCTCTAGATGTCCCAGATGTGCCGTGGAGACTGTGGTCTCGGGGTGATCCTAGGACAGGTCGCCACTGTCTGTCCCTCAGGGATTCCTCAGTTGCCCAAGCTCAGGCCGCAGCTCTTCTCCGGTCCTCCATAGCGTCCCCAATGCATCGTCAGCCTTCTCAGGAGCTCCATCCAGAGCACAGGACTCTGGGAGCGCTCAGAACCACAGAACCTCCTGCTGTGTGCTGGCCAGGCTCGGCCAATACCATCTCCATCTCAGCCGCAGGCCAAGCTGCCCTCCCTTTGCCTCCTCAGCAAGATTCAGAGAACGGCTGTCTCCCATCAGGAGAAACAATGTTCCTGTACTGTCTCTCCTGCTAGTCCTTTTCCTTGGAAAACATTTCTTTAAAGCAAAATCTCACTGTGTAGCCCTGGCTGACCTGAAATGCCTTATGTAGGCCAGGCTGCCCCCCACCCCCAAATTCTTAATGTAGACCAGGCTGGCCCAAAACTCCTAATGTAAACTAGGTTGGCCCAGAACTGTTTATGTAGACCAGGCACCCTTTTACCCCTTCTGCCTTTGCCTCTTGAATACTGAAATATCAGGCACGTGCTAGCTCCCCCCTTCTCTCTGTCTCCATCTCTGTATCTTTCTTTGCCCTCCCTTCTCTCTGTCTGTCTTTCTCAGTCTCTCTCTCTGTGTATGTGTGTGTCTCTGTGTGTGTGTCTATGTATCTCTCTCGGCCTCTGTGTGTGTGTTTCTGTGTGTCTTTCTCAGTCTCTGTCTTTCTGTCTCTGTCTGTGTGTGTGTGTCTTTGTGTAACTTTCGGTCTCTGTCTCTCTGCCTCTGTCCGTGTGTGTGTGTGTGTGTGTGTGTGTGTGTGTGTGTCTTTGTATATCTCTCTCAGTCTCTGTCTCTGAATCTCTATATGTGTCTGTCTCTGTCTGTATCTCTGTGTGTGTGTGTCTTTGTATATCTCTCTCAGTCTCTGTCTCTGAATCTCTATATGTGTCTGTCTCTGTCTGTATCTCTCTCTCTGTGTGTGTGTGTGTGTGTGTGTGTGTGTCCCACAGACTTTAATCAGGCTTCTTTTCATAGGCACGAAAGGCTTGGGGTTATCTATTTGAGCAGGACAATTGGCTACACCACTAAAGAAAGCTCCTTCGGCAGCCATTAGCAGCCTTTAGCTCCTAGAGACGGGCTGGGACCTCATAAGCTCCTCCCCATCCACGGTGGAGAGGTGAGGGAGCCGATCCCAAGCTTGTCCAGTGCCCTTAGGCTGACCTGCTGTGGGATGCGGAGTGTGCCGCCATGGCGTGCCATGCGCCTGGAAGACATGGTTCCTCAGCACCCCACCCTAGCCTCTGCCTCCCACCTGACTCCTCTCTCCACGCTCCCGCACCTTGGGGGGATGAAGAGGATGTCTCCTTAAGAACACCCAATGTTTAAAATGTTTTTAAAGTCCATTCTTTTGGTTTGTCCTTAGACTTGTCTCAGTAAGATTTAATGCTGAAAAATGCCTTGGGTGGGGGTGGGGGGATGAGGGGAGGTGCGATCTAAACTACTCAATTTCTCACACCAGTGTGACCAGCACTTAGATTGCCTTATTCCTATCTGCCCCCAATTTATTTCTTTTTCTTCAACAAAGCACTCTTGTAGGGTAAACACCACCCGCAGGAAGGACAAGGTCAGCTATTCATAGCTGCTTTGCTCTTCTCACCCCCACGCCCATGGACGGCTTCCATAATTACTTCGGGAATTACCTTCCCCATGATTCTGGAAAACACCAGAAGCGCAAACAAATTTACCTCAGAGCCTCCCAGGTGCTACCCTCACATGCTTGCTCAGGAGGCATCGGGGTAGGCCAGCCGCTTGCTCTCCCCGCCTCCCTGAGGCCGCTCCCCACACCTTGTGGTGTGGACCGGCGCTACCTGTCTACACAAGAAACGTAGGGGTTTTTCTGTTTTGCCATCACTGTGAATAACCACAGTAAACAGCTTATAGGAATGATGCTGTGTGCTCCTAGCATGCCTTTGGCAGAGATATGGTATCAGTGGGGCAAAACCGCTTAAACGGGTGACTGGGCCAGACATTGGAGCCCCTGAGAGACCCTACATGCCCCCGTGAGTCCCCATGAGATCCTGTATGACACTGTGAGTCTGTGTGAGCCCAGGCATGCTCCAGTTGACCCCTGCGAGGCCCGGTGGGATCCTGCAGGCCTCCCTGGACCTCCATGAGCCCCCGTGGGCCCCTGCGAGTCCCCCTGAGACCCTGCATGCCCTTGTGAGCCTCTGTGAGCTCCCACACACTCCTGTTAACCCCTGTGAGGGCCCATGGCCCCCTGCAGGCCCTGCGGATCTCCATGAGCCCCCTCAGGCCCCTATGAGTCCCTCTGCTCCTGAGGGAACAGTGTTCATCACTCCTGTCGACCAGCATACAGACTCCCGCCTCTCAGCGCATCTCCAGGTGAAGTTGTTCCCCAAGCCATGGGAGACATGGATTCACAGGGCTGCTTAAATTCAGGTTTATGTCTTTGGAATGAGATCAGGGCCCTTTTCACACATCTGGGGGACTTGGCACTCCCTTCTCTTCACATCTTCTACCAGTCTTTCCTCAGCTTTTTCTTTTGCTAGCTTCAGGAGCAGCAGCCTATCAGTGACATAAGCCCTTGGCCTGAGCTGTGAGTGTCAGTTGAGGGGGTGGGGTGGGGGTGGGAGGGACTTTGACGTGAGGCATAACATTGTCATCTAAAGTGTCCATGCTCGAGAACCACAAAAGGAAGCTTATAATTTTAAAAAAAAATTACAATGTTCTAACTAAGCTTTGGCTGTTCCATTGAGTTTCATTCTCAGCAATCCCGAGCCGCATGTGGACTGCAGGCCATGGGCCGGACATGCATGCCTGGAAAATAATGGTGCGTTTTGCTTACATGAGGCTCTGCCGGTGAGTTCACTTCATTATTGCTTCTCTGCATCTGGTATCAGGTCCCGGCTGGAAAGGCTACCGTTGTAAAGGAGGGTTTGGTGTGTGTCTAGCCTTGCACGGCCCTCTTGCTTCCCGACCTAAGATCTTGTCTGTCTCCATCAGTACCATCAATGGTCCTGAGCCCATGTTAAAAAGTTTGTCTTCTTTGGGCATGGTAGTGCACACTTTTAATTCAAGCACTCGGGAGGCAGAAGCAGGCAGATCTCTGAGATCAAGGCCAGTCTGGTCTACAGAGCTGGTTCCAGGACAGGACAGCCAAGGTTACACAGAGAAACCCTGTCAAAGAAACAAGAAAGAAACAAAGAAAGACTCCCATCCTTTTGTTGCTGTTGTTTGGTTTTTTTTTTTTTTTTTTTTTTTTTGAGACAGTCTAACTCTATAATCCACACTCCTCTCAAACTCATGGCAATCCAGAAATTCCCCTGCCTCAACCTCTTCTTCTTCTTCTTTTTAAAGATTTATTTATTTTATAAACATGTAAGTACACTGTAGCTGTCTTCAGACACTCCAGAAGAGGGCATCAGATCTCATTATGGATGGTTGTGAGCCACCATGTGGTTGCTGGGATTTGAACTCAGGACCTTCGGAAGAGCAGTCAGTGCTCTTAACCGCTGAACCATCTCACCAGCCCCAAAACCTTTTATCCTCGTGAGCAAATTCTGAGTTCTAACCCTGTTCGGCCCCCACTTTCTCCTTGCTCCCAGAGAACATCACAGAGAGCTCACTGAAGGAGTTTGGCTCTTTCCCCTACCTACTTGGGCCAGAGCTCTGTGAGGACAGATGGACAGTCTGACTACATCCTGTCCTGCAGAGGTGGTCACCATGGTGACAAGGCCTAGGGCAGCAAGGGAATCCCTTGGGCTCAGGGCTGAGTGCTTTGGCTGAAGGAAGCTGCAAGGTGACCTGTGGTCATAGTGTCAGGCCCCTAAAGCCCACGGGGCCAGCAGCATCTCTGGAAAGATGGTTTTGGCAAGAGGGAACCTATTGCCTGCTGAGCCTGGTTCCAGCTCACCCATCCCAGCCAACCTCCTGCTGCTATAGCAGGAAACAGGGGACAGGTGGTACCCAGGCACAGGCCAGGCACTAGGGCTATCACCTCCAGACACAGTGTCCCAGTCCTTACAGACAAGATGGCGATGTGAGGCCTGTCGTCCGTCCGGCATGGAGCATAGCAGCAGCTCAACAGCGTTTATCTTCCTCCTTCCCTGCTCTCCTCTCCCCACTCCAGTCTTTCCCTCCCCTTCCTTTTCTTTCCTGTCACTCAATATCCCCGCTTTTCCATCTTTAACAGCCTCAGAGGTATGGCTAATGTGCCATGAATTCACCCCTTAAACTGGAAGCTTTCCGGGTTCACTCCGTCGCAGGGTCGCACAGCCACCAGCCAGATCTAATTTTAGATCTTTTTCATCCACTCCCAAAACCACGTCCTGTGAGCAGTCCCTCCACCTCCCTCCTGCTCCAGCCCTAGGCAACCACTAATCCACTTTCGGTCTCTGCAGATTTCCCTAGTTGGGACATTTCACAGAAGTGGGATCATGTGGTGCGGTTTGCCGTGACTGCCCTCTCTCCTCCGTGGAATGTTTTCAAGGTCTTCCGTGTCTAGCCTGTGTCAGGCCTTCATCTTCTTCGTGGCCAAATAATATTGCACTGCATGATCATGATACCACACGTAATTTATCCTCGCAGCGGCCGGTGGAAAGTTGGGTAGTTTCCCGGTTGGGATACAGTGACTAATGATGCTCCG
Source organism: Apodemus agrarius (assembly GCA_964023405.1). Taxonomy (NCBI): domain Eukaryota; kingdom Metazoa; phylum Chordata; class Mammalia; order Rodentia; family Muridae; genus Apodemus; species Apodemus agrarius. The sequence goes on from OZ030014.1 coordinate 92,445,600, forward strand.
AGCTGCTGCTCCAGCTGTCAGGAACACTCAGCTAGATGCGCTCGCTGCCAAGCCATAGGCACCTCCGCGCTCAGCCGTCTAAGCTGCATTTTATTTTTCCGTCAGCAAAACCTGGCTGACCCACGAGTTCACATCTCGTGCACCCTTGGTATTAGCTGTGGCCACCCTCCTGGGTCCGAAGCACTGTGTGATGTCAGCCAATTTTCATTCCCTTCATGACTTACGATCTTGAGCGCCTTTTCTTGCATTCAATGGATCCTTTGTATCTTCCTTGGAGAGGATTCTCCTTGCCGATCTTTGGCCATTTTCTAGGTAGGTCATTGTCCTGGTTAGCTTCAACTGTCAACTTGCCACAGCCTGGAATCATCTGAGAGGAAATCCGAGATTGAGGAACTGCCTAGATCAGCTCGGTCTTCAGGCACTTCAGGGGACTGCCTTGCTCATCAACTGGTGTAGGAGGGCCCAGCCCACTGTGGGCGCCACCATCCCCAGCTAAGCGCGAGCCCATAGGGAGTCACCAAGCAGCATTCTTCAATGGTTTCTGCTTTCAGGTTCCTGCCCTGGCTCCCCTCTGTGATGGTCTGTGACAGAGAGGTGTGATCCAAATAAATGTTTTTCTCTGCTCCAATACTTTTGGCCAGAGTGTTTTATCCCAGCAAGAGGAACAAGACTAGAACAGTGGTCTTCTTGATTATTGAGATGCAAGGGAACTTTATAAATTCTGCATGTTTCCTCCCATTCTGTGTGCTTTTCTTGCTGTATGTGTGTTCCTGCTTGTGTGTGTGTGTGTGTGTGTGTGTGTGTGTGTGCGCGCGCGCGCGCGCGCGCACAGTGGGTAGTGGCCAGAGACCAACACTGAATGTTCTTGCCAATTGCTCTCTGCCTTTTCCACCTAAAGCAAGAACTTTGTTTTTATTGTTTTGTTTTGTTTTTTTTTTTTTTTAAACCCAGAACTCAATGATTCAACAAGACTGGCTGGCTAGCAATCCCCAGAGATTCCATCTCCACCTGCCCAGTGCTGGGACTATAGGCACACACCACCATGCCTGGCTTTTTACAGATCCAAAATGGGCCAGGACACCCAGGTCCTCATGGTTGTGGGACAAGCCCTTTACCAACAAGCCGCTCCCCCTGACTCCAGCTCCCGTGGCCCCACCATTTGGTGGTAATTTTCACAGCACAGTTTTTAAGTTTGACAGATTCCTCTTCTGTATCTCCCTTCGTTTGCGCCTCTCTATCTCTATATAAGAAGTTTTCATTTCTATTGGCTTGTAAACCCAAAGCCATCAAGGAAGGAGTACCCCTGTATCTTCTCAGACTGTTAAACGGTTTTAGTTTGCCTATTGAGCCTGGGGGTCTGCTTAAGTCATGTTCTGGGAAGGAACCCAGTTGAGTTCTTTTGTATCCATTTCCAATTTTGTTGAAACAACTGTATCTTTTCAAAAAGGGTTTTCTGTGCTTCTCAGATTCCCAAAGTGGCACACATCTTTACATTAAAAATGCGGATTTTTACAACACAAAGAAGGCCGCAGCATTCCCTCCCAGCAGGCGACGATCGATCGTAATGGATCGATCGTAATGACAAGCTCTGAGCCTAAATCAGCTGTTCCTAGAGCCGTTCTGCCTGCTTGGGAAACAGAATGCCCATCTATGGCCTTTTAAAAAGTAACCCAAGTGCTACCTGTATGTTCATGGGCGTGGGGTCATCCCTTGGAGCGGGGGCAAAACAAGGGCCACATCCTCATGCCTGAGCAACTGTCAACTGTCACTAGTCCCCCAGTCAGAGCTGGCGCCTGGAGATGGTCTGATTTTACTGACTCCATCTTGTGCAGATAAGCCTAATTCTATGAGTCTATGATATGAATGAAGACAGACGTCCAAACCACATGGATCATCAAGTGAAAACTGTAATGCCTGTGTGTGTGTGTGTGTGTGTGTGTGTGTGTGTATGTGTGTGTGTGTGTGTGTGTGTGTGTGTGTGTACCATGGAGGCCAGAAGAGGGCATCAAAATATCAGGAGCTGGAGCTGTGAAATGCCCAGCACGGACACTGGGAATTGAACCTGCGTAAGACCAGCACACACTCTTAACTGCTGAGCCATCTCTCTAGCATCTGTGCTCTTTTAAATATGATTTCTTCTAGGTTTCCTGGGGGGGGGGGAGCACCATGCTGCATGACCCAGCTGGGCCCCTGGGGCACACAGGGCTTGGTGCTGAGGACGTTATTTATCTGCTAACGCAGTGTTAGAGCATGCTGTAAGATCGCCGAGCACCCAGAACTTCTCTGAACCAAGGATTGGAGAACTATAAACCGAGAAGTTGGGCTAGATGACCGCCAAGTTTGCTTTTGAGCCAGGAGCCAATTTAAATACCTCTGAGAAGCACTGAGCCCCCCTAATCTAAGGATCCTTTCTTTACCATTCCAGTTGTCTCTGGCAACTGTCCCTCCAAAGAGCTGTTTCCACAAGAAAATAAACTCTGCTGGTGGTACAAACACATCTGCTGCCCTCATGGGGCTCGGGGCTGGGGTTGCGCTCTCCTGGGACACGCGGTGACATGCAGCTGTTGGAGGGGAAAGACATTTCCCAGCAGCTGGATTACGGGGAAGTATGGGGGGGCGGCAGAACTGCAGCTTGTGGTGGCTGCAGAACACATGGATGGGGGCCGCTCTGCTGCCCTGGGGGAGGCTCGTGTGGTCATACGCATTCGTGCTGTGTCTGCAGAGCTCACATGGCTACGTACATGCCTGCCGTGGTGTCCTGGGCCCTCTGCTCACCCGTCAGACTCCCCTCCAGCAAGGCTAGGCATGGGGAAAGCAGGCTCTCAAGACCCTAAGGAGAAGGTGGAACTTAGCTTGGTGAGATAAAGGACCAGAACTCGTCGTATAGATACTGTGGTTGGGTATCCTAATGACTACTGTGGTTCGGTATCCTAATGACTACAGACACCATAATATGCACATAGGCACATAGGCAAGCACATATGTACTCAGGCCAACTGGGAAGAGAGAGACTCTTTTTGATGCTTTCTTTGTGAATCTTACTATATTACCCAAGCTGGTCCCAAAATCCTGGGCTCAAGTGTTCTTACCTCAGCCTCCCAAGGAGCTGTGAGGAGAGGCACATGCCCCAGGCCTGTTTCAAGATCCACCTTTTTTTCCCTAACCTCTTCTGAATGCTGTCAACAGTCTGCCCCCACCCCCACACTCCCATCTGCACTGGATGTCCCTTTGGCCCCAGTCTGTGGAGCAATGTCAGATCCACACAAGCAGCCCTGTCACCCACCGTGTTTCCCCAAGAACAAGCCCATAGCTAGAAGGAGGAGCTTCATAGGTGCCCGGGCCCAGGGGTGGGGCTCAGCCTGGGGCTTTTCTCACCCCAGAATAGGCCTCCAGAGGCAGCAACCACACTCCATTCCCTCCCTAGCTAGATGATTCCAGTTGGAAACCTCCCTGCAGGAGGCAGATGCTCCCAGAGACCAGGTACCTAGTCCCATCTCCAGTGGACTAGGTCCCTGAACTTGCTGGGAAAAGATGGCCTCCCCTGTCTTTCCTCTTGAGATCTCCTTCTCGCCTACATGTCAGTGCTCAAGATAACATCTACAGGAAAGGGTGTGGCAGGCCCATCAGTGGTCACCACCCATCCCAGGTACCCTCGGGACAGCCTGGACCAGCCATCACAGCCCATAGCTCTACCTATTCTCCCAAGGGCCCACCCAGGATGTGCAGGGCTAGATCCGGTCCTGTTTTCTCACCAGCACTGCATGGTAAGGACCCAAATCTCCAGGCTATGAAGATAACTAAAGCCACGCAGCCTTCAGGAGGCAGCCTGGCCTGAGACTGTGACTCAGCTTAGACCTTCGTTTTTCTGTCTCTAGTGTCTCTCCCCATCAAAAGGCCCAGTGATCTCAAAACCCACCCTACCTCTATATTCTACCCCAAAAGAACTAAGGCTTGAGGGCGGGTGGGAGTCTAATCCCAGGATAGCTAACCGTCTGCTTCCAGCAGGCGAGGTGCTACGCTCTTGCGTTGGCTCGTGGGGGAGGCTGGAAAGGCCCCGGGCTATGTTCCCACTAAGCTGTGACTCACTGTTCCTGGTGGGCAAGCCCCCACCTCCAGGCTTACTGCTCCAGCTTCTCCCTAAGTCACAACCCAGTCCCTGTGGGAGGGGACATGGTGACCAGGCCTGTGAGGCACTGTGGTTCCTCCATGACTCTATAACTGTGAAACATTATGAGTCAGCCAGGATTTTGTACACTGTAAAATACTGTCATTCATCCAGGGTTTTGTATATTGTGACGCGCTGAGGGTCTGTGCTCGGCCATTCATTCATAACAGGCTGAGGCAAACAGAGGAGCAGGGACCAGGGCCACTGGTCACAGCCGTCCTGTGTACCACCGAGCCTTCTAGCACCACTACATGAGAGCCAGTGGGAACACACCAACCGCCAGAGGATGGAGTCCCCATAGTACAGGAGAGGGTCACCATGTTCCCCCCGAGCCCCTTCAGGAGAGGGGTGCTGGCTGGGTCCACCACGGGCTGACTAGCGATTGTCCACTGATGACAGGGCACCAGCACCTTCCACATTATTGGAGTTAGATGCCCCTACTCTATCTCCCCGCTATCGTAATTATTTTAATTAAGGAGATAAGCAGCAGCTTGTGAAAGATTTAATTATAGCTATCAGGTGACAATACTCGGATGAGTCAAGTGGCCAAGTGGGTACTGGTTTACACATCCCCGTTCAGACACCTGAGGAATCAACATTTGCAGAACATGGCTGGGCCACCGTGGCTGGCGAGACAGTGGGAAGCCACATCTCCCAACCCTGGGAGGTGGCATAGTCCCTAACCCTTCCCAACACTGTACGGAAGGTATCATCTAACCCCGAATGTCCCAAACCTAAGCCAGCACTGCGGTAGCTAGTGGTATAGTCGCTGGGTCCTGAGTTCAGAGAGTATAGCACACAGTTGGCCAAAGTCATTGAGCTTAAGGACCTTTGGTCCAAGCTCCTGTGTTGCTTTTCACCCTGGCATATGCACAGGATGCAGCAGGCACAGCTCACCTCCGAGGAGCACGGCCTGGGCAGGATCCAGGTTCTCAGCTGGGATACACAGAACTGTGTGAGACGTGACCCCGACCTTCACATCCCGAAAGTAGTACAAAATGGGCAGCCACGGGGCCATTGGGTTAGGAGCAAGGAAGCCGCAGTGCCTTGAAACAGGTAAGGTTTCCTCCCACAGAGAGGAAGCTACTTTTGAGAGATGCTGGCTAGGGACAGCCTCTGAGTCATAGAAGCAGCACCGGCTTATGGCTGCTGACTTGGACTACAACCTGAGCTAACTGACCAGGTTCAGTGTGCCCTAAGCCTGTGGCTGTGTGGCCTCACAGGGACCCTTGTGCCTTCACTAGAGTCATCCATGTTTGAGATGCTTGGGTTTTTTTTTTTTCCTTTGTTAACACAAGCCAGAGTTATCTGGTAAGTCTATGGAGGCATGTTCTTGATTGATGGTTGATGTGAGACAGCCCAGCTCACTGTGGGCTACACCCCCCTCCCCCCACCCCCTCCACCCCCTCCCCCGGGGCAGGCAGTCCCAGGTTATATATTTTAAAACGAGCAAACTCATCCATCAGCATTCCTTCGGCGTCTCTGTTCCTTTCCACAATGGACTCTGATCTCAAAGTATAAGCCCAATAAACCCCTTCCTCCCTTAGTTGCTTTTGATCAATGTTTTATCGCATCAGCAGAGAAACAAACTGGTAAGCTACCACACTGGGCTGCAGGTCTTTTCTTTACAGAATGCTAAGTGACCTTAGCCTGCCTGGGCTGGGCTAGACACCCAGTCAGTTGCAGAGGGGTGTTGAAGTTGCTAGATGGGGCCTAAGTTATCCAGAATAGGATCCCTCTAGCTATAAGGGCTCTGAGGACGCAGGATGTGAGGGAGGGGCACAGGCTGCAGGAGGCCCCCTCGCCCCTCCGGCTCCAGGAGGCTCTGGCTCATAGTCCACTTCTCTGGTCTTCTTGGGTCTCGTGTGGCCTTCTCCCTGTGTCTGGCTTAGAACTGCTTTCCTTTCTCTTTTAGACCCTGGCAGTAGATGACAGACTGCCCTCATTGCAAGATGATCACATCTTCAGATCCGTAATGGCCTCTGTGGACACTAAATAGGATCATGCTTGCAGGTATGGGGTTAAGGAGTAACCGTGGGGCGGGGGGGGGGGGAGAGGGGGAGGGAACAGACTCTTTAACCCACTTTGCTTCGCAGGAAGCCCCAAGGGTGAAATGAGTTGAGTACTCCCTGTCCCCGTCCATTGTAGCAGGAAACTCTTTTTGCACAGACACCAGGACTCAGTGTCCTAGAGTCAGGACCAAGAATTAGAACCAGGTGGATGGAGAACATATCCCCCTGCCCCACTGTACTAAGGGACTTGTTAGTTCTCAAGCCTCGATGGGCCCCTCTGGGCAGAATGAAGCTGGCCCATCAGCCGGAGAGGCTGGAAGAGTCACTTTCACCGTACCCCCAGGCCTCACACCAGAGTGCCTCGATTTATTGCTGCTCTACTCGAGCTGAAAGGAATTGCAAACGAAATTAGCCAGTGATTTAAAGGGAATTGATTTTATCTGAAAGCCCTCTAAGCGGGCTAGCTAGTCCCATCCCCCACCCAGTGAAGGGAGCCGCGGCCTCTGCTTTCTGATTGCCTCTTCCTGCACCTGATCTAATTTCCTGCCCTGGATGGCTCCTCCAGAGGCTTGCTCCCCTGTCTTTCTGCTGACACCTGAGCTGAGACTTAAGGCTTCGAACTGTGAAGGAAATTGAATTTCTCTTCTACTCAGGCCTGCGTCTCCTGCGTTAGTTGTACAGTCCGATCCACAAAGGAATGCAAGCTTCCCGCTCCCCGTATCCCCTGCAGGAGACAGCGGAGTTGCCATGCCTCTAAGAAGGATGATGGAGAACGTGCCCTGTTTCTCCTGATTCAGAAGAAGGCTGAGATTCTCTCGCCCAGAGTCTGTATAACATGACCTTCCGAAGGTCAAATTCTGAGGTGGTGAAGCTATAAACTCCGAAGTGTGGAGACCACCCACAGGTGAGCACAGTACTGAGAGAGATGCCAGATCAGGAGCACGGCCCACTGCCAGGACTGCGGCTTTGGCCCTTAACCTCAAGTCCCATTAGCCAACGAGGTGAGTCTGGGAAGGCTTCTGCCACTCCAGACCCGGATCGCATAAGTAGCAGGACACAATCTCCGTGCCATGTATCTAGGACTGCCCTGGTGTGCTCAGAGGCACATGGGGTCCTGCAAAAACAGTGTCTGCCGGTCTTTCTGCCTCTGTCTTTAAGAATCCTTATCAGTCAAGCTGTGATCCCCAACCCAAGCCCTGGGGCACGGTGCAGGCCTTTCCAACTCGGTAGAATTGCCAGACTGAGCCTCACAGCACTCAGAATTCCAGTCCTTCCCTGGTCCCACTTGACTGACAGTCAAGGGTAAAAGCTCTACATGCCTCCCCATGCAGAAGACAAGGACAAGAGGGGACAGGCCATCTGCCCTGACCCTAGTCATAGCCTCGCACAGTCGATCCTTGCCTCATTCCCGTGCCCTACCATGTCCTTGCCCTGGCTCCTCTGCCCTTGACATCTGGCTGCCTGGGCATCTGCTTTTCCTCAAAACTGCCCGCCTGGAGTCCAGATCCCACTGGCTGCCCCTCAGCCCTGCATCCGCGTGGCTGTCCCTCTGCCTGAAGGTCCTTCCTGTAGAGACTCTAGTCTGATCCTCTGATCCCAGGCTGGACCTGGGATTTGCATGTCTGACTTTTGGAAATGACTATAAACCGCTTTTCACTTGATTCCTGAATTTCAGCCAACATCAGGGTAGAAGGTCAACAGGCTGGGCTAGCCCCAAACCTGTGCCCTGCTACAGAGATGGCTAAAACAGGGACCCAGGGATGCGATACAACTTATACAAAGACAGAGCAGTCTAGCTGGGCTAGGACCACCCAAACCCAGAGCTCCCAGCTCCGGCTGTCCTGAGATTGTTCTACTGACACCAGACCCTCCCCCAGGGCCCCTGGGGCAGCCCCTTGCTCTTTCTTCTAGGATTCCAGATAAGTAAGGCAAAGGCGGACTTGCCAACCAGCTGCAACCTAGACAAAAAGGAAGGAGCTTTGGTGGCATTTAAACCTCCTCAGGAGACGCCTCAGCTGGCAACAGAAAGCCACTCTCTATCCAAGATACCCGCACATACCTGGGAGCACGCATTCCTTCCGATCGTGTTTCCGGCAAGTTCCTATCCCAGATCAAAGCTGGCAAACTGGACAGGGCTTGAACCTTTCCCCGGTCTTAGCAGATCCTGAAAGCTACAGCTTCCCCCCACCACCACCAACCCCCAGCAGTAGAAAGAAAATGAGGAGTATATCTGGAGCTTCGGAGCGAATGTTGGAAAGACTTTGTGTCTCCAGGCTTCTATTGCTGTGATAAGACACCATGACTAAAAGAGACATGAGGAAGAAAGGTTATCGCACCGTATAGCTGCCAGTTACTAACTGTCCATCACTGGGGGAAATCAGGGTGGGAACCCGACGGGAGGACTAAAACAGAAGCCATGGAGAAGAGCTGCTGGCTGGCTGGCTTCGCGGCTTGTTTGGCCTGCTTTCACTTGTCCAGGGATGACACCAGCCTCAGTGGGCTGGGCCCTCCCACACCAAGCATTAATCAAGAAAATGCCCTACAGGCTCGCCTACAGGCCATCTGATGGAGGCCTTTTCTCAATCGAGGTTCCGCTTCCTAGGTAATTCTAGCTTATGTCAAGTTGATAAAAAACTAGCATACTTTCTCTCCCTAGGGCCTTCTAACCCCTGCGGTGGCCGTGAGCAGTGGGATCGAATCCTTATGTGTCTCTCTCTAGAGACAATCAGCCCTGGATGATCTGTAAAGAGCAGTGGACACAAGACCCAGGCTCTGTCCAGCCTAAGGTATTGTGTGGCTTAAGGTAGGGTCCCTGGCTCCCCAAAGGCTAATCTGTATAGGAGACTTAGAAATCTGTGAGTGTTCTTAGAACCATTAGTGTTCGTCCGGAGATGGCTAACTTAAGCGGAAAGCAATGCAAAGCAGAGAGACAGACTGACAGGTCTCTCTGGCATCTGCAGTCTCACACACTCTCACACACTGACCTTCTGGATGCAACTATACTGAATTGTCTGTTCCTACATTTGCCCCTTGTATAAAGCAGGTGACTGCCCCGTTTCAGGTTTTAAAGCTGATGTCTGGGCTGGGGGCGTGGCTGTGCTTGTGTGGCATGTCCTGTCCCCTGGTTTCCACCCCCAGCACAACATGAAACAGGCGTGGTTGTACAAGCCCCTAACCCCGGAGCTCGAAGTTGAAAGCAGACCCGTCAGAACTTCATGGGATCCTTGGCGTAAGTTTAAGGCTGTCTTAGACTGTGTAAGACCCTGTTACAAAAACAAAAAGAACAACAACAACAGAACAGACTGAAGATGTCCGTTCCTTCCACAGGATTGTTCTCTGACCATTAAGACTTTTCTCACAGGGGTGGATTATACCTGCTGGCCTTCTTGTTGACCCTGGCTTGTGGAACATTGGGAAGGAAGAAGTTATTTTCTTCTGGGGGCGGAGCTTCCTCTGCCAAGTTCCTAAGCTGTCCACAGGTGAGCTCAGGAAAGGTAGGGGTGCCTCCAGCCAGGAAACCCCACCCGCTGCTGTGAATTATCAAGATGGCCGCCCCCTGAGTTTCTATCCTGCTCCTCCCACACAGCCCTGAGCTCCACAGTTGTAAACCTCTCCAGTCAGCTCACTAGGAACTGCTTGGGCCCACACATGACCTAAGGGTATGTCAAGTTCTTGACCAGCACAGAGGCCACTGACTGGTCAGTTCCAGATGGCCCACACTGTGCCTGCCCACTCACGATGACTCACATTTGAGGGTAATTCAGGAGCCATTCCCCCTTCAGTTTCTCTCTCTCTCTCTCTCTCTCTCTCTCTCTCTCTCTCTCATTCCCCCCCCCACACACACACACATCCAACCACGAGCATCATTATTAGACCAAGCTCCCCTCAGGTTTGAGACTCAAAGGCATAGAAATAGCATGCGGCCTTCTCAGAAAGGGCTGTCCTTGGAGCTGGCACCAGAGGCGAATACCTGAGGTGCACCCTGGCCTATTTTAAAAGCAATCTCCCGGTGAATTCATCCCTGTCTCTCCTTCCCCTGTGAAATCTATTTTAAAAGATCAGACTTTTCTTTACATCCACCTCTGAAATGTGCTACAGAGGAGAAGGGAAACAAGCACCCCAGGGTACAGGGTGTGGGGTCGGCGTGAGTAAGGACAGAAGGCACGCGCAGCCACAGGCCTGTTAGGAGCCTGACGGTCTTACCCGCAGCCCAGCCTCATAGCCCTCGTAGGTGAGAGACTCGTGAAATTGCTCCACCTAGCTCGGCCTGGGCCTCTTCCTGAGCCATCCCCAGGCTCTGTAGCCTCTGGGTAGTTAGAAGAGCACCCAGCTTTCCAGTGGAGTTCCCCATCATGTGTGGGTCCTTGACAATGTGATCAGAACCACAGCCCGTTGAAGTCTTAACCCTACCCCTCTGTCTGCCACACCTCCTCGCCCACTAAGGGGTTACCTGGCACATGGGAGTGGCAAGAATTCACAGAAGGCCAAGGAGCTGGCCCAGGTCTGAGCAAAGTGCTCTAGGCAGCTAGCTTCAGAACAAAAGGAGACAGTGACAGAGCAGTGTCACTGTGCGGATAGCCAGTCCCTCCCCTGTCCCTTCTGTTGGGTCCCGTGTGATCTGCTGGTTGGCACCCTGAGTCCACTCCTTGGTCAGGAAGGACAGCTTCTACTTTGCCACCTCATTCGATGGCTGTCGGAATGGCCCTTGGGTGACGGAGGCCAGGGCAGTGTGACCAGCATCTCTCCTGCCTCCTTGTGTCACCGGGCTCCCTGCAAGGTGTGACTGGGGCTGCCCCTCCTGGCCTGGCTGTCCAGGCCTCAACCAGTTCCTAGGCAGTCCCTCACCAGTGCTCCCAATGCACAGACTCCTCCAGAGTATGAATGGGAAGAGGGCTAAACTCTATGGTGCTGAGTCATTTGTGGCCTGACACCCGTGCCGGGGGCCAGCACCCAACCTTGGCTCCTTCCCAGCTGTGTGGCCTCCTCTCGAAGGCCCTGTGGGAGCTTTGACAGATGCCTCAGTCTGAACCCCTAAGTGAGGCCCCATCACGCCACAGACAGCTCTTGACCTTCGCCATGGTTTCACACCATACCTCTCTCCAGATATGCAGCTAGTCTCTCTGGAGCCCCGTCTATGACTAGACAAACGATCCCTGATCTGCCTCCTGCACCTTCTGACATAACTTGTATCAGGAGGCCATATGTTAGGCCCTTTTGCTCCCTCTGACGCCTAGCACATAGTAGGGAGCCAGTGTGCTTGGTGCGTGGATGCTGTGAGAGGCAGTGCAAGGCATCCCTCTTTAGATGAGATATCCAGGAAGGGACGGGGTTGGGGCTGGCCCCAGGTAGAAAGTGGGCCGCGTGCCTCAAGTCCAGCTAGAACAAGAAGCTTCTTACAGTAGCTGTCTCCTCACCTGCACCAGCCAGTAATGCCTTGTGGTACCCGATGGGCCTGCTGATTGACCATTGCCCACGGCAGCAAGTACTTCAAGAGAGCCTCAAGATCTGGAGGGCCACTCACCAGCAGCCCCCGGGGCCAGCTCTGGGTCTAGGCTCCCGTGTGAACGGAAGGGGCACATCAGGGGAGCCCAGGGTGTCTCGCTGATTCCCTTTCTCGCCTGAGGCCACACTATTACGGATTCCTGCCCTGGGCAAGCCCTGGATTTTGTGGCCCTGTACCTCAGGGAGTCCCACTAGGGAAGCCCCACGGTGAGGTCGGAGATTCCTTCCCTCAGAGACTGCGAGGAAAGATGGACAAGTCAGTCCAGAGAGCCCTTTCTTGTCTTTTGCCTCTGGGGAGAAAGGACCTGGACCACGGAAGGAAAAGGAGTATGGGAAGGGGGAGGGGGAGGGGAAAGGGAAGGAGAAGGAGGGAAGCCTTGCACCCTCAGCAGTGCCAAGCTCTTCTCAAGGGGAAAGGCAGAAGGCATCCCAGCCAGAGCCCCACAGTAGGCCCCTTCTGGAAAGCGTCTAGAGATTGGTTCTATTTTTGCTCTCTGACAACACAACAGAAGCAGTGCTGTGACTTATCTCCGACACAGAGAGAGCTTTGTGCCCCTGGTTCCACCGCCCCAGCCCCCACCCCTAGTCTCAACTCAAGACAAGAGTGGGGCAAGCAAGGAGCACGGTCTGTCTGAGTCAGCTCCTGCCAGGACAAGGAGGCCAGAGTCGGACTTCCAGCCTGACCTGGGACACCTCCCCTGATGGCTCCCACAATCCCACACAGGCCTTCCTCACTTCGGCCACCCTAGCCCATGCTTACTAGTGCTCTCTCAAGCCTCCCCAGTCTCTCTAATGCTTTGAGGTGCACATTTGCCCCAGGTGGAAACACGTCAGCTTCTCCAGGGTAGGCCTGCACCTCACCCTGAGACCTGAGAGAAGGGCATTGGCCATAAGCTCTGCAGGAAAGGCAGAGCTTAAAGGACCCTGCAGGATATGTGAGTTGCCACTGTGGGACTCTGGCTGGGTGGGGACAGCTGTCTTCTTGTAACCAGCAAGAAGCTCGGAGGACTGCATGCTTCCGGCATCGATGGCTTGGCTATACCGTCACGGCCAGGCAGGGCCATGCCCTGTGGCTTGTGATATCTCCAAGAGCTGATCTCGGGGCTGAGCCGCCTCTCTCCTGGCAGGACAACCACTTGCTTCCCTGATCCTGACTCACACACTCGCCCAGTGCCCACCTCCGCCCATTGGCTTTGCCTCTTTCCGCACCTCATCAAAATCGACTTGCTGGGCAGAGTTGTTTGTGGCTGCCAAGCACGTGTCCGTATCTCTTTCTGGATGCCCGCTTTCGTTTCTCTCTGTCTGCAGGGGGAGAATCATTCAGTCCAGAAAGGACAGAGATGGGTTGTAACTTCACGAAAAATAGCCGCACTGATCCAAGCTATGATCTCTGCAGTCCCCATATTCTTAGATTCCCTCCCGGTTTGAACTACCATCTTCCGACGCCCCCGGAGTGGTCTACCCTGCCCTCCAGTTTGAACTGCCATCCTCCGACACCCCTGGAGTGGACTACCCTGCCTTCGGTGTGGGTTTTGCTGTGGTGCGAACCCAGTGCCCCTCCGCACTCACCTCCTTCCTTCCCGTCTGTGTTAGGCTGCACACTGATGCCCTAACCCCTACTACTGGTTTTGTATATTCAAAGCTCATCATCAGAGAACGACTCTGATGCCAGCCATGAGACCATTTATCTGACGCCATTATTTCTATTTCCTCCAGTTGCTGGAACCATAGACAAAATTATGACTTTCTAGGTAGTGCTGAGGGGGACTGTCTTCGCTAGGGTTATTATTGCTGCAATGAAACACCACGGCCAAAAGCAACTTGGGAAGGAATGGGTTTAATTGGCTTATGCTTCCTGAGTTATAGTCCAAGGCAGGAGCTCAAATACAGCGGGACCCTGGAGGCAGGAGCTGATGCAGAGACCATGAGGGGTGCTGCTCACCGGCTTGCTCCTCGTGGCTTGCTCAGCCTGCTTTCTTCTAGAACCCAGGACATCTGCCCAGGATTAATACCACTCACAACGAATGGGCTGGGTGCATCGACATCACCACTGACTAAGAAAGAAACTGCCCTCTGACCCAGTTTTATGGGCACTTTTTGAACTGAGGTTCCCTCCTCTCAGCTGACTATAGATTGTATCAAGCAGAAATGAAACTATCCAGCACAGGGAGTTTGCAAAAAACCAAGATTTTAACTTTTAATTTTTTTTTTTTTTTGTTTTTGTTTTTGTTTTTCGAGACAGGGTTTCTCTGTGTAGCCCTGGCTGTCCTGGAACTAGCTCTGTAGACCAGGCTGGCCTCGAACTCAGAAATCCACCTGCCTCTGCCTCCCAAGTGCTGGGATTAAAGGCGTGCGCCACCACCGCCCGGCTTAACTTTTAATTTTTAAGATTATAATATAATTATAACATTCTTCCTTGCCCCGCCTCCTTCCAAACCTTCCTATATTTCCCTCTCTGCTCTCCTTCAAACGTGGGGCCTCCTTTTTCATGAATTCTTATTGTTTACATATATGTATATACATATGTTTCTAAGTATTACCTGTTCATACGTGTCCTGCATGCATGTTTTAGGGCTGGCCACTTGGCGCTGGATGGCCAGCTGGTGTGCTCTTCCCTGGGGAGGGCCCGTCTCCACCCCCAGCTTTCCTTGGTTGCCTGTAGTCCTTTGTGTAGGGTTGAGGCCTTATGGGCTTCCCCTGTCCACTTCGGCATGTCCATTGGTTTCCATCTTCATTCAGCTCACGTTTCTGCAGTCACATTGATGAGTCTAGTTTCTGACATTCTTAAGAGACACAACGCCACAGCAGTCTCACAATCTTTTCCCCCTCTCCGCCACATCGAGCCCTGAGCCTTAGGTATGGGAGTCTTGTGTAGATGTGTCCATCTGTACTGGGCTCCAGAACTCTGCATTTTGATTGGTTGTAGTTTTCTGTCATGGTCTGTCTCTCGCAAAGAGAAGTTTCTTTAATGAGCATTGAAGACTACACTTAACGGTGGTTAAAAGGTGTTTATGGATTGCTGTTGAGACTATGTTGGTTTACTAAAGTAGTAGGTATAGATTCTTCTCTAGTAACCATGACTTCCCTAGCATTGAGTAGTCAGGTTTCTAGTATCAGGTATGACTTCCTTCTTGTTGGGTGAATTTTAAGTCCAATTAGAGATCTTTTGGTTATTTCCAAGGTATGTACAAAGAATAATCTATTCTTAAAAAGATGATATATAAACCCTGGTGTGAGGGATTGGCATGAGGTGCTATCTCTCTCTCTCTCTCTCTCACACACACACACACACACACACACACACCCCATGTAAGGGACACGCCATGCAAGGGATGGGCACAGGGCTCTGTCATATACAGACAGTAGTGTGAGGAATGAGCACGGCACTGTCACACAGACACGGTATGCATGGACAGAGGACTTTGTGTCTCATGCAAAGTCTGGGTGGCTGCCCAGTTGTCCCCTTGTACTTGGCTTCCTGAATGAGAACTAGCGTGTCAACCGTCCCTTATCTCATTAACTGCCCAGGTTTTGCTGACCTGAGCTCCTGATGGATAAAGTCCAGCTTTGAAATGTGAACAGAGCCATCACCAGCCTGGCGATTGGTGCCGTGGCCAATGGCTCCCCTTTGCTGGCCCACTGAGTGCTGCCTCCTTGGGTCTCAGATGGGGCCCCTCTCTCTCCTGCCTGTGATCCTTAGCGAGGGTCTCTGTCCCCATGACTCCCTCCTTTCTTTTCTTTCTTCAGCTCTTTGGGAAGCATTGCGTTTTGGAGCTAGTTCCCTCTATCCATTTCCACAAAGGCCACTTTCTGCCCAAAGCTCAGGGCAGAGTCAGAAGCTCATTAGTCGAGCTCAGTTCCCTCTCCACACAGCGTAATGATGGCTCCTTCCTGGATTCTGGGGTCAATGGACTTTGGGGAATCTCTTAACTCAGTGTCACTTCAGGCTTCTCCAGTCATGAGACCAGAGGGTCAGGAAGTCCTGTCATCAGGAGGAAGGAACTGCTTTTGACTTGTGGTAGAGCATTGCTGGTAGACGCTGTGCCATGACAGACTGGTGCAGGCCAGCCCATTGCAATCCCAGTGACAGACAAGGCAGGCCTCCCAGCTCTGGTGACTCCATGCCTTGAACTAGAGCATAACAATCTTCTTGTGCAGTGCCTCTCAAGGGTCACATGATATTGCAGTGTGCAAGGGCCTCATGGCTGGCCTTGAATATGGATCAGAAGTGACCACAGAAGGGATACAGAGGAGGAAAACTAGCTAGCTTAGGAGGAACTGGCTCTCTTACAATGACCCTGCCTGATAGGCCACATGCTGGGGCAACTGAGTGGAAACCCAGAATCCTGGGGAGGGCCGTGTGCATAGCCCAAGACTCCCTACTGACTCACACCAGGATCTGTGTGTGATGGAGCCCTGTGTCTGACCCTCACGCCAAAGTCTGTATGTGACAGCCCCAAGTCCAATCCTCACACCAAACTCTGCATGTGACAGGGTCTATGTGTGACAGATCCCTGTGTTCATCCATCCCTCACACCAGAGTCTCTATACGACAGTCCCATGGCCATACCAGAGTCTGTATGTGACAGAACCCCGTGTCTGCTGGGCAGTGGTGACACACACCTGTAATCCCAGCACTCTGGGAGGCAGAGGCAGGAGGCTTTCTGAGTTCGAGGCCAGCCTGGTCTACAGAGTGAGTTCCAGGACAGCCAGGGCTATACAGAGAAACCCTGTCTTGAAAAAACAAATCCAAAAAACAAACAAACAAACAACAACAACAAAAACCCAAAAGAACCCCGTGTCCATCACTCACACCAGGGTCTGTACGTGACAGGGTCTTTGTGTGACAGAGCCTTTTGTCCATCCCTCAAACCATGGTCTGTGTGTGACAGTCCCGAGTCCACCCAAGTCCATCCCTCACACCAGGGTCTGTGGTAAAACATTTTTAAAGATTGTTTTTTTTTTTTTCAACACCCCCATGAGCACTCCTCAGTAAGCCATGATTCAGTCTACTGCGCCCCATTATGTTCATGTGTGGGGTTAGCAGACAGACAGATCACAAAAAAAAAAAAAAAAAGAAAGAAAAGAAAAGAAAGAAAGAAAGAAAGAAAGAAAGAAGGAAGGAAGGAAGGAAGGAAAGAAGGAAGGAAGGAAAGAAAGAGAAAGAAAGAAAGAAAGAAAGAAAGAAAGAAAGAAAGAAAGAAAAGCAAATGCACATTCCTTTATAAGGACAAAACCATAAATCAAACTTCAGTGCCAATAAGACATTCAATAGTCGTGTCTTAATAAACAGAATGATCATGATTACACTCCAAATGAGCCACAAAGCCCTGGGACTGTGAGAGCATCTATCTGTCTCTCACGGATATCTGTAGCTCACCCTTGGAGAGCTCAAAGCAGCCTGTGAGCCCACCGCCCCTCGCGCTCACCTCCAGCCCTCCCACCTTCTGGTTTGAGAGACTTACTGCACAAGCCCCTGCAGCTGTGGCCTGAGCGGAGAACCTCTGCTCGCTGGGGGAGGCCCCCAGGGTGTGGGAGGCTTCCAGCACCACAGGAGGGGGTGGCTCACTCCTCTTGCTCCTCATCTTTCTTCTTCCTTCCTGGAAAGTAGAGATGATGTCTGGAGGTGAGGCAGACCACATGGTGAGAATGAGGGTGGATGTCACTTCTGGATGGACCAGAACGGACGGTGGGATGTTTGAATACGAAACGTATCCCGTGGGCTCACGGGTTGAATGCTTGGTCCCGACTGGTCAGTATTGTTTTAGAAGGTGCTGGAAACTTTACAAGGAAGAGCCTAGGCAGAGGAGTGTGCAAGCCTGTCACACCCGAGGTGTGCTTATGAAGGCAATACCCGGCCCTCGGTTCTCGTACCAACCGTCACATGGGATGTCGCCCTTTACCATTCCCACCACAACAGATGGAGCCCTCTGAAACCCTGAACCAGGATAGAGCTTTCTTCCCTTCTTTCTCTCAGCTATTTTCCACGGCGATGAAGAAACTTTGTGCCAGAGAAATGGTTTGTTCCTGTGACTAAACCTGACCATGTGGTTCTTAAGCCTTTGGAACTGGCTTGTGGGAGGAATGTGGAAACATTTGGAGAAGCAGGCTGGAGAGCGCTTAGAGGGATGTAGCCTTGCCTGTGGGTGATTCTGCTTAGCTCCCGGAGACCACGATGCCAAGGAGAGCGTGCACAGTGAAGGTCGTGCTCGGGACTCAGGTGGGAACGGGGACCGTGGAGCACACGTCCTCTCTAAGGGGACATGTTTCCATCTTGTCCATGTGCTGAGACACAGCTGACTGTAGTCCAGGTTTTTACTGTAGAAGGCTTGAAACTGGGCTTCGCGATGTAGTCTTAGACTGGCCTTGAACCCCTGGAAGTCCTTCTTCCTCAGCCTCCCAGAGGGGTTGCAGGTATGAGCTACCACATGCGGGCTTTGGTGGCTGCTTTTAGTCAGTGTAATAGTGAGTTCTGAGAGAAAAGAGAGCAGGAGGAGACTCTGGAACAGTGCCTGAGTGGGTAAAAGTGTGTGATGCTCTTCCAGAGGACCTGAGCGTGGTCCCCAGAACCCATGGCCAGCAGCTCACCTACCACTCCTAAGTTCCAGGGGGATCCAAGCCCTCTACTGGCCTCTCTGTGAGAACAGGTACCTATATAATGCTTGGATATGTGTGCGCACACATAATTTTTTTTAGAAAATAATAAAAATTTTAAGAGAACAAAAAGATTTGATTTTGCCATTTTTTGGCAAAAAAAAAAAAAAAAAAGGAGCAGACTTAAAATCGAGGTCAAGGAGGATGACGCTGTGAAAGAGATTTGTACCTTAAAACAAGCCAAGTACAACTGCATCGAGACAATGGGAAAGACGTCCTGAGTATCTCAGGGATTGGCCAGACTCCATTCTCCTCAGGTTCAAGGGTAGAAAAGGGTTTTAGCTCACTGGAAAGACTTTGGAAAGACAGCTTCGGGGCACCTGCTCACACAGGGCCACCTAGAGAAATCTTTCCCTGCCGCCAGCCATCTGGGCACCCAGAAGTCACCCAGACTTCAAAAGAAAGTCCGAGAAGCAGAACGATCTGTTTCAGAATCTGTACCATTCCCAGAGACAATGATTCGAGCAGCCCAAAGACTCGATAGAGACCCCATCGGGGCTCTGGAGACACCAGGGAGGTAGAAAGTCGAGCAAGGCTGAAGGCATGGGCAGATCCAGCCGCAGAGAGAGTCCATATAGGCTGCACCTCGCAGGGCCCTAGGGGTGAGGTAACCTCAACCCTTGGGAGTTCACATGACAGGGTACAGCCCAGACCTTGATCTACAGGATTCTCTTCATCCTTCTGGGTTTCAGTCCTACAATGTTACGCCCCTGTTTTGTGTTTCCCCAGTCCACCCCTGTTTTTGGAATGGGAATGTTTATTCGATCTGGGGGTTATGTCCTGTGTTTTGGCTTCTATTAAGAGTCCACAGCTAAATTTTGCTTTGAGTCTTAGAAGAAAATTTGTTAAATGCGTTAGGATCTTTAAGAGCTCAGAGACTCCTGGAGCGAATGAAGCGTCTGGCCTTCTGAGATGCTCCTGGCCTTTGGAGCCAGAGGCAGAATGCTATAGCTTGAATGTGAACTGTCTCCCACAGGCTCGTGTGTTGGATGTTTGGCCCCCAGCTGGTAGCGCTATCTGAGGAGGCGGAGACGGAAAATGGAGGAGGCGGGGCTTGGCTAGAGGAAGCAGGAAACAGAAGGCAGGCTTTTGAAGGTTATACCTACTCCCGCTCCCTTCTGCCGTGACTGGATGAGCCACCCCGACTGAATGAAACCAAGAGCCAAATCAGATCTTTCTTCCTGAGACTGTTTCAAGTATTTTATCATGGTGACAAAAAAAAAAAAAAAAAAAAAAAAAAAAAAAAAAAAAAACAAAACTGATGGACAGAGCAATAAGACAGAAAAAGTGAGATCCTTGAATCCTTGAGCCACAGCTAACTGAAGGGTTCAGGGGGACAGCAGCCTCAATCCATGAGAGTTTCTGTCTTATGTGCATGTATGTATTTACGTATTCTTAAACATCGTAACAACAAATTATTGTTAGACCTTATGTATTATATATTTAAAATACTTAAGTTTTGTCCTGTTTCCTAGACTCTTCCTTTTACAACTCAATGCTCATTGTCCTGTGACATGCAGTCAAATCCAGGCCTCGTGCAGATCACAGAGATAAAAACAAAGCAGGATAACCTCAGTAACTGTGATGTTGGCGTGGACTAGAACTGCCGGGTGAGCCTGGGGAATGGCGGACGCGTCCTTGAGCCGTCACCATGACTACAACTCCACAGGACAGCCAGGTGTTGGGACTTGGTAACCCTGAAGAAGCTCAAAGGGCCTGGACTTTCTCTGACTATGCCTTGATCACAACTCATGCCTGAGACACTTCAAAGTGACCTGGCATACCTTTGCACGCACACAACACATCTGGATCTAATCGGACATCTGGGCATCTTCCTACCTGTGCAGGAGCCTGGCGGGACCCTGATCCCTACAGACAGACCCACAGGCTCCGTCTCTGGATCCAATTCTGCTTCATCCCACAGAGCCAAGTCAGGAGTTTCAGAGTAGACAGCTAACCTCAGCCCCACACCACCTAGGCCTCCAAACCAAAGAATCCCTCATTCATATTTACAAAGGGAGCACAGAGGCAAAGCACGGGTCTGTCTCCAACAAACGAATGGGTAGATGAAGAGATGGGAGGTCAAGATGGGCAAACAGATGAATGCCCAGATAGACAGACCCATAGGAACCTTAGCAAGCCATGTCAACAGCAGAGCTGAGCTGAAGCTTGGGACAGCCATGAGTCCTGCCTGCATTTCCTTGACTGTCATTCCAGGGGGACAGACAGAAGGGCTATGCTGTGGGGCTGCCAGCACCACAAGGTGCTTACTCTTTCTTCTCCTTTTGAGGTCTGGGGAAGGTCACACCCTTTCCTTGCTCTGGTATGTTTGGGATTTCTCGGTCTTGGTCTTCCCGGTTCACTTCTACTATGCCTGCGTTCCCATGGTCCCAATTTACTTCGATGTAATTAACAAATTTCTAGGTGGCGCCCTTTCTACTTTGGAGATGAGTTATCAGTATGCGCCTTGTGCTGGTCCCAGATAGATGGTGTTTTCAGGTGTGTCCCGTGATGCAAAGTCATCCTCTGTGTTTGTGCCTGGAATTGAGTCCAATGCTGCTTTCAAGATGGGGTCTCTCCATCAAGCAAGCCACAGCTTGATAATAAACCACTGCTTTACAGATATGGATTGGTTACAGCCTGATATGAACAGAAGTCTGAAGAAATGGTTCCTTTAAAAACTGGGTGCAGAATGAGGTACATTTCACCTGTCATAGGTATGAGGGCAGAGCTTCCTGGGCGGGACCTCATCGAGGGTACTATGACTGGCACCTGAATTTCATAAATGAATTGGTTGGTTCAGAGAGGCCCAGTAACTTGCTGCAGGAGACAGAGCCTTGAAGATCCAAAGCACTGGCCTTTGTGAAGTTACCTAAAGGCTTGGCCTCCAGCTCTCAAGTGTATATTGCATCCCAGGATACAAAGAAATGAAGAAGTTATAGGGATCTTCCATGCCGTACAGCCAGGAAAAGGCAAGTCTGTAGGGTAGCCTCAAGTCGAAGGAGCACCTGATATTATCAGATTCTACCAGTAGTGATCAGAAAGGTGGATAAAGAAGGGTCAAGCCTGGGCTGGGGGGGGGGGAGACTGAGGCATGGTGAGAGTGGTAGCTCACAGGTTTCAAGCCAGGTTTCAGAAGAAGCCGACAGTACTCCGCCTGGGTGCAGCACACCTGCAGCTTTTCCTTCTGTGGCAGTCACGAGACCCGGATGCATTCAGTGTGTCTCTCCTGTATCCGAGACACTCGGCCGAGTAGCACTGAACGTAAGAACAGCAGCTTTGCACTAAAACATCCGCACCGTGGTTTTCCTTGCCACTAGCATTTGTCTCTGGCCTAGATTAACACAGTGAAAGCGTGCAGGCAGCAAGCTCAGCAGCGGGGCAGAAGCTGAGAATCTGGAGCTTCGGTCAGTGCCTGTGTCCTGGCACAAGAAGGAAGGAAATAGCTTGACTTAAACTACTGAACACAAGCAATGCTAGCAGCAGCAGCGGCAGCAGCAGCGGCAGCAGCAGCGGCAGCAGCAGCGGCAAAGACCTACCCTGGGCCCGTGTCCATCACACTGAAGTGGGCGGCTCCCAGCTTGTACAGTCACTGCCCCCTGTGCTGTTGGATGGATGGGACCTGCAGCAAGCCTGGATACAGCCCTTCCTCTCACAGAGCCCCTGTGCCTCCAGGCAAGCACAGAGGAGCCTCCTCTGCAGGCTTCCTGCTGGCCCAATTACGGGAGTGTATTGGCAAGTTGACAATACCATTATTGAAAACCAATGAAATATGATTTGGGCTTGGCGGCAGTACAGGGACGGAAAACCTGCCGTGGCATGCCGCTGGAAAGGAAGTTCTAATCCAATCCGAGCAAAAGTTCTTTAGGTTCACAATGGGGGACATTCTGGCTAGGTGTCCTTCCTTGATCTGAAATGGAGATTCACGTCCCTTGAGCTTTGAGACACGCTCAAAGCTAGAAAATTGCAACAATGGATAGAAAGACCTTATTGTGTCCTGTGAACCAGTCTGGTGGGAAGACTAGTCCAGGAAGTCTGAGACAAGAACATCAAGGTGTCTCTGAATAGCCAGTGCTCACACAGGTACATGGTGCCTGCGTACAGGATACCATCGTCCTGGGCCACTCTGCTACGGGGAACAGTGTCATGACGTGTTGGTTCAGATGGGCCTTCCCAGATCAACAAGGCCTTTGAAGATTGACCTGGGGTTGCACAGAACCCATACGTGGAATGCCGCATCGGAAAGCATTTCTCTTCCTCCAGAGCATTCAGTGGGCCACCTGCTCCCCAGCCAGCCCGTCACCCTGGGCCTTGACCCCCCCCAAGGACCCCAGTGCCACTCAGCCCTGGTGAAACTCTGGGGTCATCTGGGAAGCTGAGGAGAAGCTTGCTGCTGACTCCCCCTGCATGGGCCAGGCTTGTCTCTCGCAGGTTTTCAAGCATAGCTGGCATCTCCAGGCAAGCCAAGAGCCAGACTCTTGGAACAGTCTGCATCTGCTGCTTGGGGACGCCAAGTCAGAGAAGACATGCCCTCAGGCTGTGCCAGTCACCCTCCCCACCCCCACCCCATGTGACATTCTTGCGCCTCAAACAACCCTGAGCTCCCAGACAGTCCCGGCCCTAACAGGGCACCTCACTCTGTCTTCGCCGAGCATTTGTCACCTCCCAAGGGACATTCTGCTCGCTGGTGCACTCGGAACCTGCTCGGCTGCTCCTAACCGTGGCCAGGGACGAGCTACGAACCTACCTGAGCAGGCTGTGGCTCGTGGCCCGCACTCTTCCTGACCGGTGGGGGCCCTGGGTTTGGGTGGGCCACAGAAGCAGAGGGGCCATTGAGAGGCCAGTCTTGAGTCAAGACACAAGCTCCAGCCTGCAGCTCCCGAGACCGCTGACCAGACCTTATTTTCTTTTTAAGAACCAACCAGCCGCGGAATCCAAGAATCCCGTGTACTTTTGTCTACTCGACCAGACGTTTAAATTGAACCTGAGTTGCAAAAGCAGGTCAGCAGCTGTTCTGTTAGGAAACCTAGAATCTGACAGCGCGTCTGCCCTTCCCCTCCGCGGCTTCCTTATGAAGACGCACGCCAGGATTCTTTGAGATGAGCGGACCCGTATAATTTACCTAACTTCTTAATTAAGTGACGTAGCATCTCAGCTATGGTCTTCCAGCCCTGTTTCTTTAACACTGGGGTTCATTTTTCATTCTGTGAGTGGTTTTGTGGCAGACATCCTGAGCAGCAGGCCTGCCTGAGGGTCAGTCCAGGGGCGGGCCTGAGTTGTTGTGTCACTGTGGAGTAAGAGAGTCCTCCCTCGAGGTCTTTGGTAGAAAGATGTGAGCCTGGGCTGGAGAGATGGCCCAGAGGTTAAGAGTACTGACAGCTCTTCTAAAGGTCCTGAGTTCAATTCCCAGCAACCACATGGAAGCTCACAACCATCTATAATAGGATCTGATGCCCTCTTCTGGTGTGTCTGAAGACAGCTATAACGTACTCATATAAATAAAACAAATAAATCTTTTTATTTTTTAAAGAAAGATGTGAACTTGCCTAGTTTGACTGTAAGGGACCTTCATGATGATGTGGTCATGAAGAACATGGAAAGACCCATGATTTAAAGGGCATTATTCTCCCTGGACGAATGAGGAGCTATTCCCAAGATATGGGGAGGAGGCTGAGACTTGAGGTTGAGGACTACAGTGGTCACGCCTTAGTCTGAAGTATATCCCAGGGTGTCTGCTGCCTGCGGCCCTGAGCATTGAGACCATCACAGCTCTTGCAGGCCCTGCAGCACGTGGAGGTGTGGCCCAGAATAGCTGGGACTCACACTGGAAGACTGTGACTTGGGGGGGACTGGGTGGGTCTTGCATCCCAGCTCTGTGCCCGACTCTGTCCCTACACCCTCCAGGACCTTGCAACCTGGATGGAGGACTTGATCAAAGCCCTGGCCTGGGTCCTGTCTCTGGGGTACCTCAATCCAAGGTGGCATCCTAGAGAGACCCCCAGCTAAGATCCCCTAGCCAACATCCTAGGTTCTATGAGCTCTGGACTGGTGCCCATTGACAACGCAAGAGGAACAAGACCTGCTCCCGTGGAGGTTCTACAGCTGTGGGACCAGCCCAGGCTAAGGGCCAAGATTTGGCCTGCCCATCCTTTCCACCCAGAGAGGGGAAGATCAGCCCCCATCCAGAACCAGAAAGAAAGATACTCCCTGCCAAGGCTCTTCCATATGGCCACCCCATCACATCCTCTGCTGATGCTGGGGCTTCAAACCGGCCCAGGAGCCCCAAAGATGTCTGTATCTGCCCAGTTACTGCAATCCTCGGGCTCAGAGCTTGGTCTACATCAACAGTGGCCTTCCTGTGCCAGTGACGCAAACACCACAGGAAAGGATACAGACGAGGATAGTGCTAGGTGCTGAGTGACCCCCTTGGAGCTGGGTGCTGATATCATCGTGTCCCAGGAGCACAGAATAAATGAAAGGAACCCAGCTCTCATGAAAGAGCCCGTGCAACACGAAGGGACACGGAGGAACCGATGCTCTCCTGACTGCAGAGACGCAGCCGCAAACAAGGTAAAGGCAGATGGGCTGAGCGCTCCCCGGTTGGCCAGACTCCGCCAAGCCAGCGCTGAGCCCAGATCCTTCCATGAGAATGAGGCTCTCGGGCGGAGCATGGTGACTCCTGCGCGGGACATTCTGTAACCTTGGAAAGATGTCCTGCAGCTTCGGGCCCTACGCCCAGACGTTCTAAGGGAAATATTGACAGACATTTATTGCTCATGAATATTAATGACATTCGGGGGCTGAAAAAATATCTTCAGTGAGTGTTTCGAGTGAAGGGACAAGTGCCAGTGGGCGAGGAGACATTCATGACAGATTAAACACAAAAGATCAGCTGTACCCAGAATGCATTGCCTCCTTCCTGTCACCGCTGAGAGAAGACAGAAACAGCATGGAAGGAGGCAAAAGGACAGGAGTGGCAGCTAGTGTCTTGCGCAGTGTTCCCAGAGTCCCGTGCTGTGGCAGGTTCTGGGCTCAGGGGCAGCTTGGCAATCTCCAGCCGTTTAGGCTGTTCTCCCCGTTTCCAGCCCTGTCTCCTGTGGTCAAGAGCACACTGATGGCTCCGTGTCCCATGTCACTGCTTTTCATCCTCTGCTGTCACCGCAGAGCCACCACCACGCACAGCCAGACACCCACCTGTACTGTTGATATCACTCACCTTACCACACTGAGAATGAGGAGGACCAGACCCAGAAAGACGTTCGGCTTCCTGGAGAAGCTGAAACACTAAAGAGATCATTGGCAGCTAGAGTTCTTGGTGTCCGGAGATGGCAGGGTCAGAAAGAGTGGGTAGGTACTCACAGAAGCCCACACAGGACAGGCCAGAGACAGCCGGATGATGTCTGTCCAAGTCAGGCATGTATCGACCCCGTGTTTATCCCATGTGCTGCGTGGTACACCGACACGGCTGCTCATAAAAGCCCGACCTCAAGAGTTGACAGCAAAGGGTGCCTGCTCAAAACAAATAGATCTGTGATAGTCAGCCCTGTCAGGACACGCCGTGACAGACTGCAATCCATCTGTCATGCCACGGACACTTAGTCAGGGGTGGGGCCGGGGGAGAGAGTGAATTAGATCTATTCTGATCTATGTAGCACTCTAACATCATTCCATAGAGGGCAGCACCTTGCTAGAGGTTGGTTTTACGTGGGCACATGCATAAACATACATGCTCCCAACACCTCTCCATTGTTAATGTTGCCGGGCAGGGTGGAAGGGCTCTGTAGTGCTATCAGGTATATTCATGTTTCCTGAGTCCTCAGCCTGTGTGTGGTACGCCCTGGACCATTGACCCCACCCTCTTTGTTCTCATACTCAGGGCCCTCTCCTCTCCTCTCTTCCCCTCTTTACCCTTCTCTCTCTTTCCCTTCCCTTTCTCATTTTCTGGGTGTCCCCATGGGCTGAACCCTGACCACACCCTAAGGGCCCTGAGACAAACAGGCCCAGACTTCAGAGGGTCCCAGATTGCAGGAGGTGACTCCTGGCAGGGATGCCCTGTCCTTTGGTTTGCAAAGCTAACACTGAGGGACACATAGAATTTTTTTTCCTGCTTTTTTCAAGACAGGGTTTCCCTGTGTAGCCCTGGCTGTCCTGGAACTCCCTCTATAGACCAGGCTGGCCTCAAACTCAGAGATCTGCCTGCCTCTGCCTCTTGAGTGCTAGGATTAAAGCATGCACCACAACCTCCAGGCAAGAATTATTATTATTATTATTATTATTGTTGTTGTTGTTGTTGTTTTTGTTTTTGTTTTTTCAAGTCAGGGTTTCTCTGTGAAGCCCTGACTGTCCTGGAACTCACTCTGTAGACCAGACTGCCCTCGAACTCGAACTCAGAAATCCCGCCTTCCTCTGCCTCCCAAGTGCTGGGATTAGAGACGTGCACTAACTATAGAGAAAGGAGAAGCATAATGAGAAAGGTAGCACGTCCCAGGCTGGCCTGGAGGAGCCCTTTCTAGGCTCTGCTCCTGTGGCAGAGGGGGTGTGTGTGGCCTATGCAGAGTCCTGACAGCCTGAGCTTCCACTTGGCCCATGGAGGTCCACCAGCTGTGCTCTGGCAGCTTGAGGTAAGCACCTGACACCCTGGGGCCATTCCATCCTCAATTTGGCTGGCCTGGATGTCCTTATGAGGCAATCAAAGGCTTAGTCTTGCTACGGACCATTTAGGCCCTAGCTGTTCTCCAGACAGCCAGAGAGACTGCATAGAGCCCCCACTCAGGCAGGTGCCCATGGTAGAAATTAGAAAGTTAAGTCGGGTTTGCAAGCCTCGAGCTTGGGTGAGGCAGCTGTGGCTCTGCGGGGCTCTGGCGGCACATCTGGAAGGCAGCAAGGCTTCCTGCTGCTTGAGGGCATAGCACTGTCTGTAAGGTTCCGACTGGAACCTCGGGGTGGCGTGACCCAGAAGAAATCAGAATGCCCACCCCTGAGGGCACATCCCTGGTATTACCTGCTGCCACCCCCCAAGGCCCTGCCTCCATTCTTGAATTTTCAAAGCCACCAAGACGACAGCAGCATGTGGGGGTCAGGTTCCACTCCTGGCGGGGCAGCCTGGCCATGAGAACACTGGCTCGGGTTTCTCCTGAGATAGAAGGCCATTGTTGCCAGCTCTCCCGTGGTGTTTCCCATGCCGAGCAGAGGCCTCCGGGCTGGCTCCTGCGTCAGGCTGGTTTGGCCAAGGGGCTTCAGAAAGATGAGCCGAGTGGGGCAGGTGCGATTTGATTAGGATCTGGGAATGTGTAAAGTGACCCTTTGGTGGCTGCTGCTGCCAGGGCAGGAGGGGGGTGAGGGCCCAGGGTGTTGCTGTGTCCCCCTTGGTGCCTTGGCTGCTCTGCCTGAGCCCGGCTAACCCTCCAAACAGGACATGGAAGGCTGAAGGGTCTCTGTGTAGCCAGGCACAACTCTAGGCAGGCTGCAGAGACTGCTGGCATGAATGCAGAGTTGAAGAGGATAGTTCTACTGGAAAATAGAGTAACACTAAATACATTGATCTGCAACAAAAACTTCCGTGTTCCCTCATAGCCTCCCCCCTTTCACTCTGTGCCCCTCTCTACTGGGGACCTTGGAGAAGTGTTTGTCCATCTGCGACTCTCCTTTTTACTGTGCCCCTGAGGTTCTTCTGTGACAGAATTTTCTTCTTTTGCATAGCCGGATAATATTCCATTGCGTGGATGGATCCCGCTCGTCCTCTGACAAGACACGTGGGCAGTTTGCCTCTTGTGGACGCTGATGATTAAGCACCAATCTCTGAGTCCTAACTTTCAGTTCTTTGGGGTCTACATGCCGAAGCAGAGTCACTAGGGCATGCGGTGGCTCTAGTCCAACCCTCCCTTGCAGAAAGCAGTGGGCTCAATACTTCACGAGGTCAACAGCAGCACGCTGAGAATCCGACTTCCCCCAGTGCTCTCCGACACTCGCGTTCTGTGATTTTGGTTAGAGCCATTGTGGCGGGTAGGAGGTGACATCTTTCCGTGATTGAACTCCCCCCTTTTCTCGGTGATTAACAGTGGTGTCCCACCTCTTCCTGTACCCACGGGCCAGCTGGGTACCTCTTTAGAGAAAAGTCCTCTCAAGACCTTGAAAGGGGCAGATTTTTGCCCCTCAAACGTTCTAGCTCACCTGAAGACCATGTGGACACTGCCCCCGTGCCCCCAGGGTCGTCTTCAGAGCCACTGTTGGGAACTTGGCTAAGGACCAGGGGCTGGAGGAGCTGCTTGCCCCAGTGCCCTACCCCCCAGCCTTTCCCTGCAGCCCCCAGGGTTTCTGGGCTATACCCATTGATGGCCGGTGGCGCGAGAACACGCGGGCTGCACTTTCTCACGGTTTGAGTTACAAACCCTAGGCGGGTTTAGTGATGGGATTAATTAAATGGATCAGAAACCGCCCTTCTCCGCGTCTGCTTTTCACCTTGCTTTCAGCAAGCACCTACTTCAGAACCATCAAGGACCTCCCCCTCCCCCCCTGAGACCAGGCGGCTCTCAAAACTACTGAGTGCCAATTAATTTGTCTCATTTACATGAAAAAGTGCAGAAGATGTCTTTTTACATAATTAACTATATTTTGCAAGTCATTAAAATTCTGAAGCCCTGCCCACAATAGCACCCTATTCACCACCAAAGATAAGTGCCTTGGCGGGTGGGAATGGCCCCCAGAGGGGCACCTCCCTCATGCATATTCATGGAAGGCTGTGCTGCCAACCCCTTGCAAGGTCCTCTCTCCATCCTTCGTTGGGGAAGAGCTGGTTTCTGCTGGCCCAGCGGGAGGGTAGAGGGCTAGGGTGGGTTCTTGGTGACGACGCCCCTCCCAGGCCACAGAGCACTCTGCCTTGCAGATCTGTTTCCAGCAATCTAGGACAGAGGATTCCGGAAGGTTGCACGGCTCTGGGATTCCTGTCCCATATCTGCAGACCAGTTTGTGGGTATCATTTCTGGAGACTCTTCCCAAGGTAGTATTCTTGGGAAGTACTCTTCCCAAAGGATTGAGTCTTGTTTGAAAGGGGTATCTACTCCAACTCCACCCCCACACCTCCCATGCTGGTCTGGACATTCATTGTGGATACTCTGGGATAGACAGGGCCCTTTCCTCTCAGCTCGTCTAGTCTCCTCTGGTCCAGCCAGCGGAACCATTTCTGAGCCTGTCAGACCCAGGTGGGGTTCCAGTAAGAAGCCCCTGTCTGCTGCCCTGATCTGTCTCCCCTTGTATCCCTTTACTCCCCCATGAGATAAGCACTCCGATATCATTAAACAGGTTCAAGGGGATCTAGGTTCTGCAGGGAAGCCCTGGCAGGCAGGCTTGCAGGTGCCAACTGCCACTTCTGCAGACTCAGTGGCTCAGTGAATTCCCTGAACGGACCCTCCTAAGTGTCAGGTGTTCGCGTTGTAGAGAGATCAGCAGCCCTTCCCACACAGAGCTTACATTCTTCTTGGTAGACTTCGAGTGAGACTCATAGACAGTTCAGAGTGGGACCTCATGGAAGAACAAAGTCCGGGTGGGAAGATCATGGGGTCCAGCAGGTGCAGGTCTGAGGCAGCTCAGAAGAACAGGAGTGGCAGAGGCTGGGAAAGACTCAGTCAAGCGGCAAAGCCCCATCCAGCCCTACCTCCCACACCCCACCATTCACATAGCTACAGGCTGCTATGGAGCTAAGACATGTCTCCTGGGGTCTGAATATCCCCAGTCCAGGGTGGTCCACAACACTCAAGCAGAATTGATTGTGCTGTGAAGAAAGAAAAAAAAAAAGCCATTCTTTTCCAGGGATGGAAATAACAGCCAGGAGAGCCTAGCCAGCAAGGATGGTGATTGTCACCAGGGGCTAAGTAAAGCCCCTGGTCTCTGTCACCAGCAGAGACCACGGAGAACAGGAGAGCCTGGTGACCCTGAGTCCCCCCCCACCCCCCCCACCCCCCCGGAAAGGTCATACAAAGGTCCCATGCGACATCAGGACAAGGAGACACACAGTGTGTGCTCCACAAGGTCACTTCCACCCTTGTTGAAGGCAGCAGGTGCCTTGGTCATTTAGCCTGATGGTTGGATGGGCAGGAGGCAAGCTGTTCACGCAGAGGGTCCTAGTGGATAGCCTAGGAACCATTTCAGAGAAGAGTGACATAGGAAACCATGGCTGCTGTCCATTAAGGTTTCGTCCGGGCAGCCTGCAGGTGTGACTCCCAGGGTGATTGAAGAGGTTCAGTCTGCCCCAGAGAAAAGAAAGGGCACAAGGTCCAGATGTCCAACACTTGACTTCCAGATAAACTGATGGCCCAGCTACCTCCAGATTCCTACCAAATCCAGCCTTTAGGAAAGCTGTGTCCTTGGAACACTCTAATAAACTTAATTACATTGCTTTGCTCCCACAGGAGGCCTTCTGAGAGTAGACAGAGTCAACACAGGAAATGTTCAGCTCTCCTCAGACTGAAGCAACCCAAGTCAGAGTGGCTGGGTGCCCGGTCTTCCCAGCAAAGGGACAATCTGGTGACCCGGCCCAATAGCAGCCTCTGAACTTCAACCCAGAAGCCCATCACAGACTCCTACAGACGTGCCGGCAACAGTTACGGGGCCCCGGGAGCTAGTGAGTTGCTCACCGAAGGATGGATGGTGCCAACTTTGGGACCAGTCTGAGAAAGTGGAGTAGATCCCTGGAGACTAAGCTCGACGGAGAGCTTTAAATGTAAGAGGCAGAAGCATCGGTGCAGAAAATTTCATGATGTTCTGAAGGCTGCAGAGAGACTGAGTGACAGGCTGGGGGGAGGGGCTGGGAGAAGATGGCTTCCTAGGGGTTTCTTACTCCTGTCTATCTCTCTCTCTCTCCTTCCTTCTTTCCCTCTCGTCTTCCCTCTTCTTCCTTCCCTACCTTCATTTCTCCAATCTCTTGATCTATTTCTCTCCTCCTTTCTTTCCTCTCCCTTTCATCCTTCCCTCCACCCTCCCCCGTTCCCTTCCTTCCCTCCCCCTCTCTTTCCCTTTGTCCCCCACCATGGGAAACTGTAGTCCTTTTCCAGTTCAAAACTGCTTTGTGAACTAAGGACTCAGTGTCTACAGCCAAATTCAAGGGAGAAGTGCTAAAATGTCATGTGTGATAGAGGTGACAGGGCAAGGTGCCAAAGTCATTCAAGTGCCACCGTCTCTCCGCCACGATTAACTCCAACCATCAGCCTGCTCCAGATTTCCTATGAAGACCTCAAACATCTGCCTAGCCTCTGCTTCACAGACACAGTGGTGTGACAAGGCTTCAGAGGCCCACAGGAGGAGCCTTGTGGGGGGACATGTTCTTAAGTCTGTGTGTCAAGCAGCACGGAGCCTATTAAGAAGCAACTGGGCCACAGAGTCACTGTCATTGGCTGGCCTGGGCTTGGAGAGCCGCTTTTCCTAGGCCCTGTCCTACTCCCGAGACCCACAGCCCAACTGAAATGCCCCAAGTCTAGATGTGATGGTAGAGCTGGCAACACCCACAAGGAAATGGGGGTGCGGCTTCACATTAGAGGAGACTGTGGAGGAAGCCTAGAGGTGACCAAGAAGCAGACGTAAGTTTTTCACTTGCCCAAACGTCCCTGCACACCAGCTCCGCCAAATCGTATAAATAAGGTGTGCCAATGGGCTGGGTCAGGAATGAGTCTGGGCCATCAGCACAGAGAGAAGAGCTGACAATGAAGATACTACAAATATATGTGCGAACCCAAGTATGGTGAGAGTGTGCGGCACCCTAGACCGTCAGAGAATCTGCTGCCTCCCAGTTCAGGCAGAGGGCTGGCGGCTCAGCGTAGGACGCCCATCCCAGGCACAGAAGGGAACAGGCCAGCCAGTGGCTAACCCTCGGACTTGAGAAATGAAGACAGAAACTCCTGCTCTGCAGCCTCAGCGTATCTTGTTCTCCTTTGTCATTTCCCCAGAACCCCGACGCTTGTGTGGAAAAGACTCAACACCCCCCCCCACCTCTGGTCTAGGTCACCTTGTGAATTAACATGGCGGGAGCTTGAACCTCAAGCCAAGGCTCCACCTGCTTCATGGAGAGGGACCAGAGGAGCAGCTCCAGGCCTGTGCACTGACCTGTAAGGAAAGAGCTTATGCCAACAGTGCCAACCACAGAGGGTGTTTCCACCACAAGAATTGGCAAGCGCTGGAATGAAAGTAGGGTTTCTACTTTAACTTTTAGACACTTACCAACAGCGACCAATGGGATAAGCAAGTTTTCCCATCTAAGACAAGTCACCTCCCCTCTTTGAATGTAATTTGTGTCTTCATACAACACCCTTAGTGCCTGGCACAACAGATACACCAGACATACATACAGGGATCCACCATACGGGAGCCCTGACCTTGAGTGGGTCAGGTTCCTGCGGGAAGAGCAAAGGCTGCTGACCAGGAGGCTAGAGGTCAAGGGCCTGTCGTGCACAAAGGAAGAGTCTCATAGGTCACAAAGCTTCAGAGGAGCTCCGTATGCTTCCCTCTGCCCGGGAAGGCAGGGGTGGCCATGAAGGATGGCGGGAAGTCAGGAAGCCAGGGCCAGGAGGAAATCAATCCCTGCTGGAATCCACCATCCCAGCATTAAAACAGCCTTTCGCATTCTGCCGAAACCAGGCCTGTAGTTCAGAGTGCCTCTGTGCCTTGGCTGTCCTCTTCCTCATTGGGTATTCAAGTGCACACACAGCCTGACGCTCATAGGAATGAACTGTGGCTTCCATTGGACCAGTCCTTGGATCAGTTCCATAGTCCTTGCTCCATTAGAGGGCAGCACTCAGTGGACCAGTGCCATTGCCTCTACCAGCACAGCTCAGCACCCCAGGGGCCAGTTCCATTGCCCAGGTCTCACTACAGAGTCCTCTCTTCATTTAATTTGAGCCAGAGCTGCCTCTGTCTGCGTGAGCCAGCTGTGTCACATAAACCCTGACTCCTTGTTTATCTGTATGTGATTACCTCACCCCCTTGTTCAGCTGTGTGCAATCCTTCACCTCTCTTCAACCCTGTGTGATAAACACACGGGGGGCTTCTGAGGTTCTGCGGTTTCTCCATCAGAGACTCCAGTAAACCTGAAACCAGCTTTTCTTTGTTGTCTGTGTATCTGCCTGGAACGTATTCCTTCCCTCACTACCCCAGTCAGGTCTGTCCCTGAAGCTGTGCAGGATGTAACAGAGATCAAACTGTATTCAATAAGACTTAGTGTTCAGCCGACCTTCTCTAGAATGAGCAAAATGAAACCTTGACTTCACAAAAAGTAGCAGAGCTACGCTAGTGATAACAGACAAGCTCACAGTCAAAAATTAGCCCTGTGAAAATCCCACGCTGTGCACACGAGACCTTCCTGCGGGTTGGTGTGTTGATGTGATAAGACGCCTCAGCCCTGGGGAGGCCACACAAGGAATGGAGATCCTAGTGTTTCCCAAATGTCCAAAGGGCGACTGTACGAAAATCACTGTCAAAAATCCATTCGAGGCCAGAAGTCTGGATTGTCATTTAACAAGAACAACTGTTCAGTCTTTAATGTACCTCCATAATCCCCTTTGAACTAATGAAGACCCCAATGTGTCAGGTTTTAGTTAATTTCAAAGAACAGCATCCCCAATTATCGACAGATTCTACTGAACTCTCCTCCTGCCTCCTGCTATGGCCTGGGTGAAGCCATGGTTTGTAGCAGACACATTCTGACCAGGAATGAGAGGCAGAAGCAGCTGGAAAAATCATGCTGGCTAGCAAGCCCAGCACTGGACAGACCTGAAAACTGTTTTTAGGGGAAAAATATTAGGAACAGGGAGATGGCTCAGCAGGTACAGGCACTTGCGTCTAAGACAACCGGGACCCACACAATGGAGGGAGAAACCCAACGGCAGCCAGTCGCTTTCTGACCTGCACCTACATGCTGCGGTGCAGATACAAACACTCACGCTCCCGTCCACACGAAATAATAAAGAACCCTTTAAATCATGCCACTCCACTTGTTACACTTGGAATATTTATATTCCTCATCAAAATATATAATCTGCATTGAAGTATAATGAATTTGTCCTGGTTAACTTTTGTTTCTTTATTTGTTTTTGTTTTTTTATTTTTTTTTTGTTTGTTTGTTTTATTGGTTATTTTATTTATTTACATTTCAAATGTTGTTCCCCCTTCCTGGATTCCCCTCCACAAACTCCCTATCCCATTCCCCCTCTCCCTGCCTCCATGAGGGTGCTCCCCCACACACGTACCCATTCCTACCTCACCGTCCTAGTATCCTACTATGGTGGGGCATCGAGCCTCCACAGGATCAAGAGCCTCCACTCCCATTGATGCCAGATAAGGCAATCCTCTGCTACATATACAGCTGGAGCCATGGGTCCCTCCATGTGTACTCTTTAATGAATTAGCAAAACATGATTAACATTTCTCTGTCCTCTAACCTCGAGCGCAGTAGCCCCGACAACTCCCAGCCCTACACAATCAGGGGCCTGGCAGTGACCTGGAGATCAGCTGAGAACTGCTGATCTAAAACCATGAATCACTGGTTGGAAGCCAGCAGATAATTGTGTCTCGCCCGCAGGCTGCTCCGTCCTATCTGGCAATTGCCAGGAAGTCACCCATGTCGGCCCAGAGCCAAGTCACAGACTCAGCCTTCAGCGATGGACGCCTGTGGCCTGCAGGCTTTGAGCCTATTAATCAAGACCCTTTAAAGGAAAGGATTTTCCACTCTCGAAGAAATACATCACCACTATGGGAATCTTAGCAAATATAGAAAATGTACACAGGCAAGCAAAATCCTCCACTCAGGGACAGCCATGCAGATGGATTTCATCTCAGATTTTACCAAAAGGGGAGGGGAACAGCAGTTTGCTGTTGGCTGATATTGTTTCATGGAAGCCCAGTTATCTGGTGCTCCCAGAGTTTCAGAATGGTGTACGGACTGCAGACCCCAGCCCCCTTGGCTGTCACTGCTCAGGAGCCTGGGAACCCATACCTTAAAGCCCTGTTTACCGCCCCTGCTTCTGGAGGTTTGAGGCTGACTCATTCAGAGGATCCTTCTGGAGCACAGGGGATCTCCCCTGCTGGAACTTAGCCATGCAGGCTAGCAGCCACAGGTTCGTGCTATAAGCTCAGAGGTTGGGCATCTTGCCTTAGGTTTCTTTGCACCAGTGAGGGGAGTCCTAAGGTTGCCAATATCCAGAGTCCCCAGGTGACTCTGGGGACAGTGATTCTCAACCTGTAGGTCGAGACCCCTTTCAGAACTTCCTTTCTACCAGAACCACATATCAGATATCCTGCAAATCAGACACCTGCCCTATGAATCGACGTAACAGTATAGCAGTAGCAAAATTATAGTTATAAAGTAGCAACAAAGATCATTTTATGGTGGGGAGGGGGCGGGTCACCACACAAGGAACTGTACTACAGGGTCGCAGCATTAGGAAAGTTGAAAACCACTGCTCTAGAGGAATCTGGACCCCCCTGCAGCCCTGCAGCTCTGACCCTCTTTCAGGAACATATAGGTGTGGCAAGGGTCAACAAAAGAGGAAGTATATCTGAAGGCCGTTGGGACAAAAGGCCACAAAATGGTGGCTTCCCGTGACAGAAATGTGTCTTCTGTTATCTCAGTCTTGGGCAAGTCAGAGCCTCCTCAAGGAAAACTTGTGTCTGCCTTTCTCTGCCTGTTCTGGCTGTCTGCCAGCCTGGGCGACTTTGGTGTTATGTGCCCCCCCCCACAGATCTGTGTCTTGAACATTTGCCCCTTTGCTGAAAGAGCTATTCTGTGAGGCCAGGAGCTGGCTGGCACAAACAGGTGACAACGGTCTTTGAAGGTGATAGCCCAGCCTCTGGGTCTAGCTGATGAAAGGAACTTCTGCTCAGGCTTCTGCTTCCAAGGAGGGGACTGTCGGACTGGCAGAAATAGAAATCCGGAGCCAGAACCCACCCACTCGTGACTTGTGTCTGCCACACGTGGGTCACAGCGATAGACAAGTAACTTTTGGCACCCGGTAGTGTAGTTCAGTGGCCGTGGCGAACCTGACCACATCTTCAGGAGGAATGTGGGAGAGTTCAGAGATCAGGCTAGAGAAATCTTAGAATTTAGGACTTGTGCTCAGCTCGTCGTGATTCTGACGGGAGCTCAGAAAAGAGGAGCATGGCTAGAATTATGGACAGTGAACACTGTCAGGAGGTTCCGGATGGCAGCTGGCCTGCCTTCTTCCTACTAGAATAAAGAATACGACGAGGTTTTGTCTATGTTCTGAGTGTGTGTGTGTGTGTGTGTGTGTGTGTGTGTGTCAGAATTCAAAAGCAATGACTTCTTTTGTTTATTGCTGGCTGCCTTTAGGGAGGCCTATGGTGAGACTATGCAGTAAAAATAAAAAGTATATGTGGAGATCGTTACATTTAGCCACTAATAAATATGGATGTATTTAAAATATCAGAAAAGGCAAGTGCAAACAAAACGGCTGTCATTTCTAATGATATTGGCACCATTCAAGAGAAGCCACACAAGCAGTTTGCATGCTGACAATAGGAAAGGCACCTTGGGGGTGACACCCTGCCCATGTTATGCTCTGCGGTATAAGACTGCAAATCTATCTGAAATACTTCCTTTAATAGGGGAAAGCTTCAAAGGTATCCTGCTAGAATTCAAGAGATGAAGATTCACGGAGGCGTGTGACCAGAGTTTTGAGAAAAGTCTGGGAGGTTAGGCAGTGTGTAGCTGGATTGGATATGCTGCAGGGGTCCCCTGACTGGGTGATGTGTGGAACTGTAAGGGTGAAGCTAATCTACAGCGGAGACTTCAAGACGTTGGGGATATCATGAACTTGGGATTTGCCAAGGAAACTGGCATAAGAGGGGCCATGTGTGTTGCGAACAGCAGGTCTATAGGATTAGCGATGCTGTCCCCGTTAGCTTTAACTGAATTTGATGCAGCCAGGAGTCATTTGAGAAAAAGAGTCTAAATTGAGGGGTTGCCCAGATCAGATTGGCCTATGCACATGTCTGTGGGGAATTCTCACCAATGCTCATTGTCTTAGGAGAATTCAATCCACTATGGACAGCACCATTCCCTAGGAAGGAGGTTCCAGGCTATATAGGAAAGCTGGGTGCATATAAGCTCACCTGGAGGCCCTCAGAGAGTACTCCTCCACCATCGCTGCTGTACATCCTTGGCTGCGAGTCAGTTCCCTGGTCAGAAGTAATGTCGCATGGACAAAGAAGCAAGTCTTCTTGCAGGCTCTGCTTGGAGTTCCTGCTCTGGCTTACCTCCATGTTTGACCATATGTAACCTGTAAGATGAAATAAAACTCTTCCCTCCCCTACATTGCTTTTGGTCTTGGTATCCATCACAGCAACAGAATAAAACTAGAAGAGATGCCCGGATCTGATAGAACTCAGCCGATTATGCCGCATGGCCGGGGTACCGGGTGCGGGGCTTCAGGATGTGGTGTGGGTTCTGCTGGCATTTGGTCCCACTTTTGTCCAATTTCTCTGTGTAGTACCCTTAGAGTACACAGAGTTGCCTTAGAGTCCAACTTCAGAAGTCCCCATAGCTTGTCACAGTCTCGACAATGTTTAAGTCTGAAGTTCAAAGTCTCTTCTGAGATTTACGCAATCTCTTAACTAAAATCCCCCAATACAATCAAAATCAAAACACAGATCACAGACTTTGAGTGCATGGCCTTCCGTGTAGGGTGGAAGATCCCAAGTTGCTTTCATGTGGTCTCCCAGATAAGAGGTTTACTTGAGTCTAGGAGGAGATTTTT
The DNA here is from genome assembly GCA_964023405.1 of Apodemus agrarius. NCBI lineage: Eukaryota > Metazoa > Chordata > Mammalia > Rodentia > Muridae > Apodemus > Apodemus agrarius. The sequence goes on from OZ030014.1 coordinate 92,483,687, forward strand.
AAGCACCATTAGACGTGGTAAGACTATGGGGATTTTTGAAGTTGAGCTGGATGCACTTTGTATTGTAAGATACTCATATAGATGACTTTGAAGGCTAGGGTGAAATGTCATAGCTTGAATATGAATGTCTTCCACAGGCTCATATTTTGAATCCTTGTGCCTAGCTAGTGGTCTCTCCGATATTTGAGGTGGTAGGTTCTTTGGGAGCTGGAGTCTGGCTGACCCGGCACGTCTTTGGAGGTTATATCAGCCATCATTCACACCCAGTTCTCTACTGCTTGGCCCATGCTGCTGCCCCACACTCTGTCACCACAGAGAGAGACACCCCATGCTTTCCCAGTTTGATGGACCCTGGCACCCTGTTTCCTTTTGTGTCCTGACTAGTGACATAAGTGGGCTTGTCCTCCCTGCCACTGGCAGCTTTCACTCCTAAAAAGCAACGGGTTAAAAACCTTGAAGACTGTGAGTTGAAACGAACCTGCTCTTGGCAGTTAATTATCTGGGGTTATTTTGTAAAGGGTTGAATAGCCAACTCGCACAGAGGTCCTTTATCGAGTCCACTCTCATATTCAACATAGCAAAAAGCCTTGAACTTTGCATTTCCCTGTGTCGGTTCATGCTTGGTGACCCCCTCATGCTCCTTTCAGAAGAGTCCAGCACATTTAAGACCTGTAGTCGTGTGATGGTTTGAGGGAGAATGGCCCCCATGGGCTGATATGTTAGAATACTTGGAGAGATTGGTAAATGTTGGTAGAACTATTTGGAGGTGTGGCCTTGCTGGAAGAGATAGGTCACTAAGGATGAGCTTTGAAGTTTCAAAAGACTCATACCATCTTGAGTTAGCTTTTGGCTTCCTGTTAACGGCTCAAGAGTGAGAGCTCTCAGCTGCTGCTCCAGCTCTGCGCCTGCCTGCCTGCCTGCCTGCCTGCCAGTGTGTTCCGCTCTGTGATGGCGGCACCACTCTGGAACTATAAGCCATAAATAACCTCTCCCTTCTATAAGCTGCCTCGGTCATGGTAATCTATCACCGCGATGGAAAAGCAACTAAGACAGACCACTCACAAGTGGGTTTATAATTCCAAGCACTACGGCTGGAATGAAATGGTTTATTCTGGCAGCCATCCTAGCTGTCTGAGCCTGCCGAGGCCCAAGGCTTCTTTTCTCTCTGGTCTCCTCTTCAGTGCTCCTCCCTTGTCCTCTTTGCTTGTCTTAACAAGCAGGGGCAGAGGCTGGATTGAGTGACACCTTCCAGTGAGTCAGACAAGCTAAGGTGACAAGGGCCCTATCAAGTGCCTGTCACAAAAGGCAGGGAGAAAAACAAAAAGCTTTTATGAGACTAGAATTGTATGCAAATTAACCTTCTTAAAACAAAGGACTGTGCAAAAGGAACTTTACAGCGTACCCGTGAGTGACAGTATCTCTGTCCCTGGACCCCTGTGCGGTTGAGTCAACAGCACCCTGACAGCTTCAGAGCTAAAGACAGGAGAGGGTGAAGACTGTGAAAGGGAGAACTATTGGCACTGTGGAGGAGAAAACGCTTAGCACTGGGCTTGGAGAAGGCATTCCTGAGAAACGACAGTTAACATCAACCCAGAAAGGAAAAGAATGGGCGCATTGGCAACCGGCAGAGTGAGGACAGTCTTCCCCATTTCCAGCACGGGGGTGGGGGGGGGGCTGCTTTCTGTCCATGGGTATTCTGAGAGCAATGAGAACGTCTCACCCTGGGTACCGAAGTCAATAGTCTGAAGTCATTCAGAAAGCTCCCAAGTCGGTGTATACCTGAAGGACCAGGTCCCAGGAAGAAGAAGACTCAGAAAGAGGGGTGTGCCCACTCCCCACCACCACCCTGACCACTAAGGCTGCATCTGTTTTGGTCCTTGTCACGTGAACAGTGAGCTCCCCTTATGCCCTTTTGCCCTTAGCTGTGCAACGTCCTGGACCAGCTCAGAGGACTCTACTATGGTCCAAGGTGGTGTCTCCCTCAGGCCTGAGCCATGCCGACTCCATCCTTCTCTCTGCTCGTGCTGTCTGCAGTCGAGCGTAGCTCACCTTGGGGTGGAGGCGAGAACCAGGGTTGACTCTAGGACTTGAGGAAAGAGACTTAGTGGTTGAAGTCAGTGTGCACACACGACCATGGTTGCCCGGGGCCTGTGGTCCTCTGGGGTTGTGAAGTTGTTCTGGCCAACGGCAGAGCCAAAGGAAGGGCGGGCAACAAGCAGCGTCCTCGCCCCCATACAGAAAGCCCTTGATTGCTGCAGACTTGTCTGCTGCCAGACAAGTGTGTTTGTTTGTCCAGGCGAAAGCACATATGCCCAGGAGGGGGAGGAGAGCCAAGCAGGGTTTCTGTCACTGCTCTGAGGAGGGAAGATAGATATTTCAATACTGCAGATACTGTGTCAGTTTCATGAGAAGGAAAAAGATGCACCTCACATACGTGATGAGAATGTGCAAGACAGGGACAAGACATGGACAAGGTGTCCAGAGTCACACCCATTCTGTCTGCAGCTCAAGGCCTGATATCTTCAGTCTGCAGCTTCTCCGTTCTCTGAAGTCGATGACAAATCAGTGGTACCTGTGCCCCAGTCCAAAATCATCCAGGATTGCAAGTCTGCAGATCCGCAGGGCATAGAGCATCAGACACAGCGGCAGGGATCTGTGGGTGGAAAGACCGCCTGACCCTCGGGGAGACCTCAGTGCTCCGGCCCACCCCAGACACTCAGGGTCTCAACCCCTTGGTCTATGGTCAATGAGAAAAGATGAAAATTCCCCAGCTCAGCCATGAGAGGAAGAACGGAGGATGTCACACATGCCCAAAGGGTCCTGTAAAGTCTCTCTGGGGACACCCTCTCAGAGTCCCTGGGGAGCTGCCTCAGGTATCCCTCAAGTATCCACACAATTATCAGGTTTGTTTGTTTGTTTGTTTGTTTGTTTGTTTGTTTTCATAAAAAAGCCATGGGACAGTCTCTGGATCAAGGGGACAATGGTGAGATGGTACCAGCTGTGGGCACTGTTGCTTGAGGAACTTCTGGGTACGTGAATCCAAGGAGCCATTGAGATATTGGAGTCTGCATTGGCAAGGTGTGTGGCTGAGCCCTTGGCAAGTTTTCCTGGACAACAGAGTGAGCCCCGGTGCCACTCTGTTGGTGGCCAGTAATCACCACAGAACTCCATCTGGACCCTGTGGACCACAGCAGGAGAAGCTACACAAAACAGAGCCGCTACTGGGAAGAGCAAGGGGGAGGGGCCACCCTGAACGAAGGATTTGAATATGTCTGAGGAAGCCTGAAGGCTAGAGGCAAGATGGCGGTGGGCCATGTGGCACAGAGGCCCTAGCATGGTCTCTGTACAGAGGAAGATACCACCAAGGAGTGTCACCCACAGGACAGACTTGGGGAAACTGAGATGCAGAGCTGTCACAGGGAGGAGCGAGGCCACAGTAATGTGTGTGTGTGTGTGTGTGTGTGTGTGTGTGTGTGTGTGTATCAGACAGCCCTGAAGTGATACCTTGGTACCTTGCAGTGCCCCCAATGACCCACATCCTCAGTTCTCAAGATATAACATCCTAGCTGCCTCAGGACAGGGGAGCAGAAGCTTTGGGAATCCATGACTGGCTGAAAAGCTATAAAACTGGCTTCAGGGTAGAGAGAACTGGGGAACAGAGGGGCTTCCAGAGGTGCGGACCTGGCGTTGGCCCTCCTACAGGCATCTGAGGCACCAGAGCAGTGAGCACTCACCAGCTGACCAGGCCATACGACAGCACGGACGCCCTGGAAATAAACTTTGTCCGAAAAGGACTGAAAAAGGTGCTGGCCCCAAGAGACCTCAAACATCTTCTAGGACAGAATAAGAAACAGCAGGGGCCTACAGAGAGAAAGTTCAGGATACATTCAAGATTCCACAGGAAAAATAAAGCTGCTCCCCAATTCTGCTATGGTTAATCTCAGCTCGGTCCCCCGAAAGGCAAAAGTTTACTTCCCAAATCAGGGTGGTCTCTGTAGCCGTCAAAAGGTGGAAGAGGTGAGGCCACAGAGAGGATCCTGGGGGTCACAATGCCACAGGCTGGCCACAGAGAGACGACGTGCGTTAGGAAAAGTAAGGGTGCTGTGTGGGATGCCCCCTATGTGAAGTATCTGCCTAGGGAGGTGGCATCGTGTGAGGTTCTCGCTGTGTGAGGCTCTCGCCGTCTGAGGTGCTGCCTGTGTGAGGTGTTTGCGTGTGAGGCACTCTCTGTGCGAGACACTCCCTGTGTGAGAGGCTTTCTGCAAGAGATAGCTGCGGTATGAGGGACTCCCTAGGAATATGCTCCTTGTAGGAGGTGCTCCCTGCGTGAGGTGCTCCCTGGGAGTGATGTGTGCTATGTGAGGTAATCCCTATGAATGCTCTCCCTGTAGGAAGTGCTCCCCGTAGGAGGTGCTACCTTTGTGAAGCATTTGCCGCTACAAAGTTCGAAAGGGTAATTATAACTGGTCTGATCACACTGGAAGGGGAGGAAAGAGAGGGGCGGGAGGGTGACAGGAGGCTAGCCTTCGCCACAGTGACCTGATCATCATAGCAGAAAGGCTTGTGGGATTGGTTGTCCTAAGAAACAGACTTTCCAGTGGGTATTTCTATGCTGGGGACTTAGACTCTTAAGCCTCACATATGGCAGGGCATGGAATGCAGAAGGGCCGAGGAGAAGCTGAAATACTATGTGGCTAGCGGACACACCACTGCAGAATGCATGGGTATCCTATGTAGGGAGGCGAAGACCGGACCTGGGGCAGCACGGAAGGCCACCGAGTATGGACTGGGTCAGGGGTGAGCAGTACATTATGCATCACAGCTCCTTTGGGGTCAGATTCCCCCAGGGAGACCCTACTTTAAGCATCAGCAATCAACACTCAGCAATTCCCCCAGGGCTCTCGGCATCACAGCCTGCCTAGGGACAGTGTGGCCTGGAGAGCCAAGCATTGCAGGAGGCAGCTCCTTGGGGCCCGTTGGTCCCTGCTCTGGAGAGTTGCAGCAGGGAGAGCCACCATTGTGCTTGCCCGACACCTACTACCCACATGGGACCCTGCCACCCTCCCATAGCACTCTGTCAGAAAGGCCGGCTACCAAGAGCTCAGATCTCCTGCTGGCCACCACCCAGCCACTAACACCTCAAAGCTTCCACAAGACACAAGCAATTCCGTCTTGCTCCCATGTCTCCTCTTGACAGCCTGTCTCCCTGTCAATGTGATGACCTGGCTCTGTCTTGCTGGCCTCCTGGCTGGTATGATAATTTCATTTCTGTTCTGTGATTTAAAAAAAAAAAAAAAAAAAAAAAAAAAAAAAAAAAAAAAAAAAACAGCCTGAGGAAAAAAAACAACTTAGGGAAGGAAGGTTTAATGTAGGTCACAGTTCCTCGTTCAGCACCACGGGAAAAGTCAAGACAGGAACTTGACGCAGCTAATCACATCCGCAATTACGAGCATCAGGAAAATGAAGGCACGCCTGCTTACTGTTCCCCTCGCCTTCTGTACTTCTATACAGTTCGGGACCCCAAGCCAAGGAATGGTTCCACCCACTTTTAAGATGGGGTTTCCCACATCAATTAGCATAATCAAAATAATCTCCCACAGACATGGCCACAGGCCAACCTGATGCAGACAATCTCACCCTGAGACTGTCTTCCCAGGAGAGTCTACATTGTGTCGATTTGACAATTAAAACAAACCACTTCTTGGAGAAGCCCCGAAGAGACCAGGCAGGGGCTACCCCCAAAATCTATTGAGACTTAGCACGTCCCTTTGGAGACCCAAATTTCCCAGATCCTGGACATTCAGACTGAAGCAGCTCAGATTTTCATGACGAGAAGGATCAAACCCAAATGAGTGACTGGGCGATGTCTACCCCCAGTCCCATCTGCCCTACCATAAGCAGAGGCCACTGGCATAGACTGGCCTGTGCCGAGGGTGAGGGGCTCTTTTCTGCCTGTCTCTCTGCCAGTTACAAGCCAAAGAAAGTACCCCGCCCTCTGCCTCGCCTGTGACCCAGAATCTACCAGGTGAAGCCTGCCGAGAATGCAAAAGGGTGTGGGGCATGCTGGGCTTTGTGGTGCTGGGGAGGTACCAGGATAGACTTTCTGGGGAAGTTTGCCCAGTACAGTGACGCCAGTCTCCCTCGGTGTCCGTCCACACTTGGGCGGAATGTCAGTTGTATCTCAGGCATGGACATACAGGGACTTGCTTCCAGGCGACTCTTCCCCTTGGCAGGTGTGTCTTGGTCACAGCTTCAAGGCCTGCACAATTGCTATCTTCATTTCTAAACTAAATGGCTCTCAAGATGTCTCTCAGTTGGCAGCTCAGTCCCATCTTGCTTCCACCAGCCTGTCTCCACACGCTTCCCCTCAGTCCAGCCCCGATCCAGCCCTGTTACCGTTGAGAGCGGGATCTCTGGATGCCTGTAGCTTCTCAGTCCCCTGCTACTCCTGCCGTCTCTGCCGCGCTCTCTGACTGCATGCTGGCATCTGACAGCACAGCTGCAATTGTCACCAGGCCTAAACGCAGTCAAGCTCTGGCCCTCCCCCACTCAGGCCAATCATAATGAATTCCATCCCAGGCCCAGCCTCACCGCAGGTGACCCAGCAAAAGCTGACACAGGAGAATGACTCTGACTCAGGTTAGAGTTCGAAGACCTGAACGTCTTTTCCTCTGGATCTCTTTCCATACTTGGTTTAAGTCCAGGCTGGCCAAGTGCCCGATGCCATCAGCAGGCGCATTGCGCATGGGAGGACTTAACCCTAACCTTGCCACAGATGCAAAGAAATAAAGCAGCGAGTGTTAGGGGGCTGTTGGTAGAGCTTGTGTGTAGGAGTGGATTCACAAGCCACACCCAGATCCCCACTTCCACAGTTGGCCAATCGCCATCCCAACCTCACGGCCCCTGTGAGATGGAACGGTGCCTCCTCTACTGCTACAATTGCCCTTGGTGACAGAGGCCTTGTCTAGCTATGATCTGGGTGTCCCCATCTCTAGTGGCAGCTGACTCTCTGCTTGTTTTTAAGAGCACTTCGAAGAAGCCTATGGCAGAAGACAGTACAGTCAGTTCTTCTTGTGATGGCCTTGCTAATTTCCAGGGCCTGGTCACAAGCCACATGGAGTCTGGCTTGGGACTTAGGGGATGAAACCCCTTGGTATGGACTCAAGGTGGGGGCAGTGACGGCACACAGAGGCGGGGTCTTAGAACACAGCAGGGTCTTGTAATGTTTCTGCATCTTCGCTTTCAAATGTCTCTCTTGATTCTATGGCATTTTTAGCTGTTTTGTTCAGAAGGTGAAAGCAAAGATTTGGACATGGATTAATCCAGCAGTGGGGGTAGGTGGGAGCAGTGGATAGAGAAGCGGCTGATCTGGAAAGGCGCACTGAGTAGGGCATCTGCTGCGGGAAGCAGCTTTTGCAGGGTCTTGGCCCTCTTAGCCTCTTTGCAACATAAGCTCTGTCATTTGACAGTGAAAGGCAGCACCAGGCCAGAAGAGCTTACTGTTTTGCCTTTTCACTTAAAAGCTGTGGCACGTGTTTCTCTCTCTCTCTCTCTCTCTCTCTCTCTCTCTCTCTCTCTCTCTCTCTCTCTCTCTCTCTCTCACAGATCCTGAGGAAAGCCAGAAGATGCAGATAAGCCAAAAGAACAACATCTTCCTCCGAGCAAGTCCCTCTGCCACAGGTGTCCCTGTCAGCACCTTGGTCCCGAGCCCCTTCCTTGAGAGCTGGCTTACACAAGGCCATGAGAAGCAAATGCTACAAGACCTTGGCCTTCGCCAGGGTCCTCAACAGCTGAACCGAGTTGCTGTCCTCGGCAAGATGCTTCCCTCCCCTCTTCCGGCTCTTTCTGTTATTTGTGTAGCAATCCACCGCCTTAGAGAAGGGCTGGCATCTCATCCCGGGGGTCAGTTTCCAAGGCCGCCCCAGCAATCGCCCCAGACTGGAGGCTTCTGCTGCATTCCGACGGATGTAAATCTGAAGTCTGAGGTGTCCACACCTGGCCTCCCTCAGAGGCTGCAGGAAAGTGGCGTCTCTTTTTTTTTCCTCCTTCTGCTTCTCATGGCTCCAGGAGTCCTTGTCCTCTGTGGCTTTGGTGTGCCCTTTTATCTGCATGTGTGTCCCCACTCAAATCTGACACAGGGTGGTGCTAGCTGAGATCCACAGGACAAAGCTGGGAGCTCGTCCCCTGTGAATCCTGGACTGAAGGTTCTAGGTAGTCGGATGACAGGTTGGTGGGTGCCACTGGTCACCAGAGTTGGGTGGACCTTCTTTTCTGTGACCCAGATGCCATCATTACCGGATGTCCCCTGACAAGACTGCAGTACCCATGGATCAGTAAAGGGTGTGGAGATGACCCACCCCAGAGACAGTTTCAAAGAACAGCATCTGCTTTATTTCACACGAACAACTAACTAACCGGACCACGCTGAGCTCCCAGAAACTAAACCGCCAGCCAGAGAATATATGTGGAGGGAGCCATGGCTCCAGATACATATGTAGCAGAGGATGCTCTTATCTGACATCAATGGGAGGAGAGGCCCTTGGTCCTGTGGAGGTTTGAAACCCCAGGGTAGGGGGATGCTAGAGTGGTGAGGTGGGAGTGGATGAGTGGGTGGAGGAGCACCCTCATCAAGGCAAAGGGGAGGAGGGAGAGGGCAGATTGGGATGGGGGGGGTTGTAGAGGGGTAACCAGGAAGGGAAATATCATTTAAAATGTAAACAAATAAAAATATTAATAAAACAAAATAGCCAGGCAGTGGTGGCGCACGCCTGTAATCCCAGCACTCGGGAGGCAGAGGCAGGCAGATTTCTGAGTTCGAGGCCAGCCTGGTCTACAGAGTGAGTTCCAGGACAGCCAGGGCTACACAGAGAAACCCTGTCTCAAAAAACAAACAAAAACAAAAAACAAAAAACAAAACAAATAAAAAAAACAAAATAGTGGAAGCCTGTTGACTGTGATTGATTAGCACATAACCTCAGATTGGACAGTGAGTGCCCATACCACCAGGATCTCTATGCAGGAAGAACACATAAAAGTAGACCCAGAGCAGATAGACCAGCTACTCGCCACTCCCGCTACTTCAGAATTCAGAATTCTGACTTCTGGGAACACTCAGGAGCAGCTTCTAATTTATAAACCCAGTATGCAAAGTTGGCTGGCAACCGGGTCATGCCTGCATTTCCTCCTACACCTAAGGATAAAGACTGCCTCGCAAACATGTTTGGTACACTCTCAGGTCTTATTGTTGGAGATCATTTTGACACCCCAAGAACTCCATGGGTTCTTGGTTTTATTTGGTGAGGTCCTCAGAGGAGGTAATTTATCTGTATACGTTGTCTGTCTGTCCTTTGTGGTCCATGCTGCACAAGTGAGTGCTGACTTCCGTAAACAAGAAGAGGAGCCGTCCTGCCCTGACATCCGCACTCGGTGAAGCCAGCTGCTAGTTTATAAAATGAAGTGACTGGAAGCCGCTGTCATCACTTAGAGCAGGGCACAGCCTGACCTCTACAGTGGCCATGGGTCACACGTGAGGTCATGGCCCTTACAGAAGAGCCATTTCAGCAGGCAGGGGGTCGGTGAGGGGGATCCCTGAGAGGATCGGGTGCTCACTAGGCATTGATCACCAATTTCCTAGATTACCACGTTAGCTGCCACTGTCACATAGCAGGTTAACTTGACAAAGTCTATCCCTACCACCTCGCCCCTTGTATCCCTGCATGCCCCCAAGGCTCACCTTATAAGAACATTATCATTAAGGTTTCACCCTAACCCATGTGACTTGCATCTCTGTGGACTCTAAATGAAGTCACACCCACAGGTTTGGGCTTGGGACTTCAACTCACAGCACTGGATATGGAGAAAATCACTTCCGGTCAACCTTTCCCGTGCACTGTCACCAGCGTGATTTGGGTCTTCGGGGTCAGTTCGAAGCTGCCTCTAGCCATGCTGTTAAGGTGAGAAACATCATCACTGAAGTTGTTTAAGTCTAAAACGTCCCTCCACAGGCTGGTGTTTAGATGTAGACTCCCCATCTGCTGGTGAGAATGAGTGGCTGTGGGCTGAGCCTTCAGGAGGTGGGGCCTCAGTGGCTGAAGCAGTGGGGAAGGCCTTTGAAGGTCACACCTGAGCCCTGCCACCCTGTCTGCCCTCTCTCTAGGCCCCCTCTGCCATGAACCGAGCAAATTACTACACTAAGCCATGATGGGCTGAAATCCTTTGAGACCATGAGCTAGAAATGAATGTTTTCTCCCTCAGTTTGTCTCTGTCTGGAAGCGTAGTCACAGTGATGCAAAAGTAACTTAGTCAGAAGTGTCATGGCTTCGTCTCAGCTGTCTTAGCATGGCTGCCATGGAACAACTAACCTCAAATGCAATCATGGGTCTTGGGGTTGGTGTGATAAGCAGACAACAGGAAGCCTTGAGGATACGAGACAGAAGACATGGGACCAGAGTCAGTGACAGACCAGCCTTTTTCCTCCTGTGACATGTTGGTCTGTAGCATTCATTTGGGCAGAACTGGCATAGGGGGTGCTGGCCTGCCTGTGAGAACGATCCCACCTCCTGTCTGGAAGGCTGGAGGATCAGCACTCGGCCAAGACCTCAGCAAAACCACTGAAGCGACACAGGAGAGTGAGGGTCGCCTCTGTCTGTCTTTGATGTGGTCTCTGTTGTTGGTTCAGCCTCCTTGCACATGGCGCAGGGATGAGAGGTGACCATAACAGAAAGCCTGCTTCGTCTTGATCCCCAGACTTCAGGAAGCCTGGCACTTCCTGTGTAGATACCTGTGTGGAGACTAAAGCTAGAAAAGATGGCAGCCTGGTCTCCTGTCTCTCCCCACTAAGATCCTCACAGTCCTGGAACTAAGGCCGCCCTGCCCCACATCTGCCTGTACAGGCATCTGAGAGATACCTACAACCACCTCGTTGGCTACTTTTAAGAAAGATCTAGTGTGCTGGATGCCCTTCTGCCTGGGCTCCTGCTCACAGCTATAACCAAGCCCAACTCTTTGAAACTGTGATGTTTTTGTCTTTTATGTTTGCCCCTTTGGAATTTTTAAAAGGCTTCAAGGCGAGAGATGCCTATCTTGAATGCTGGGACTTTGATGTTCTCCAGTTCTGCCCTCCTCACCACACTCCTCTGTTAACCAACAGCTCAAACCAAGGACAAGGATAGAACATACTGTGAGATGCTATTTAGCAACCTGGAAACAAGACTAGACCACAAGGATTGTCCAGTCTGACTGTTTTGTGACACCCCTATACACACACACACACACACACACACACACACACGCAGCTCACTCCTGAGGGTCCTAGAAGACCCAATCTATGTCCTAGGTATCCAGAGGGGTTGAGCAAAGGTGTGAGAGAGGGGGAACACAGATGGAGACTGCTGTGGCTTGTTGGGAAGGACTGGGATAGCCACTGGCCACAGAAGTGGGGGAAGGGCTGGTGGCTGGAACGTCATAGCAGAAACCAGCTGCGCCGCTCTTGCTGATTTTATTCTGTGTCCCTCCAAGGCTGACACGGTCACACTGTCAGACAGACTCACACCACAGAACCAGCAGTGCTGCCAGCCAGCGCTCCCAGAGACCCAGCATGCTAACGACAGGCCAGGCCACAGATGTTTTACCTGAAGGCCAGTTCAAGGACACACATGAATGTTGACAATATTAGAAATTAAGGACTTATTCTCTTGGGCCTAGGCACCAAGCAGGATTCCTCCTTGGGTCTGTAATCCCAGGAAAGTCACAAAAACAGGAAGAAGGCAGGGGCATGACCACAGTAGTTAAGGACAGGTGGCATATGCCAGGCAGAGGCCCAAACAAAAAGTCGAAAAGTTTCCAGAGAACAAATAGTTCACACACACACACACACACACACACACACATACATACATATACACACATACATACATATACACACATGCACACACATACACATATACATACATATGTACACACATACATGCATACACCTACCACCTACACACATACATATACATACATACCAAAACATACACATATATGCACACATACACACATATACACATACATACACACACATATATACACATACACATGCATACATGCAAACACATATACATACACACACACACAGACACACACACATTTACACTGCCATCAAACCTCTCCTAAGATATCTTGACCCTTGTCCTAGATATTATAGAACCTACGCCTGAGATTCAGCACAAACTCTTCCGCAGAGGATCTCAGTGGAAGAAGAGGTCTTGAGAGACAGGGCTGGCATTAATCCAGGGAGACTTTGATTAGGAGAGGGGTACTGCTTCTCTGTCAGGTTTGTGTGGACTATAAGGTGTTCTATCATGAGAATGGTGTGGGGGTTCTATTGTTGTTTGGGGGAGGGATTGCTGTTTTTGTTGTTGGTTATTTGTTTTTATCTCTTGCTCATGGTTTAAGTGGATATCGCCATACAAGATACAGATTGGTGACCATTGTGTCCCTGGGGACATCCTGGAAGTTCCCTCCCTACCACACTGTGGTAGGAGAGACATCCTACACACTGTAAACCTTGCAAGAAGAGGACCGGTGCATGGTAGGCAGCAGGTCCTCAGAATCAGGGTCCTGGGGACCTATTGCCTCTTGCCCCCATGAGCCCATATTTTCTATTTTAATCCCAGAGCAAGAATGTGCTGAAATAACAGCTGCCAGCTGGCAGAAGAAAAATCTCGCTGAACCCAGAATTCTATGCCCAGGTGGACTCCAGACTGTGGCCAGGAGCGTCAGCAGCCCAGCCCTGAAAATCAGCCACTCTGCAGAGGACATAGCCTGACAGGCCACTATCCTTATAACTTTCTTGTAGAAATTGCTCCTGTCTGTTGCCAGCTTTCAAATTCAGTTTCGTCTTCTTACTGTGGAGTCATGAGTCCTCGGCTTATCTGCTTTGTTTTATCAATTATATCTTGTTAAAGCGAAAGAGTATAGCACAACATAAAGAGACAGGAGCTTGGACACAGCCTGAGGGAGGAATGGTGACGTTACCAATCACAGAGGAACTGCAGCCCAGTCAGCGGGCTCCTGGGTTGCAGAAATGTCAAAGGTCACAGAAGGAAGCAGGGCAGGATGGGACTTCAGAGTAAAGCTTTTGTTCTGGATTCCTGACCAACACACTGAGTGACAGAGACAGACCGTGTAGGACAGGTCATTAAGGTCCCAAGAAAGCAAATAACTACCAGACCTCAAAGGAAATTACACTGTGGTGCCTAGGACATTGGTTTAACAGAGCTTCAAGTGGGGAAGAAAGTAAAATCTTTTTTTTTTTTTTGTAGTCAAGGTAAATAATATTCACAGAGTCATAATTGGTAGGCACTCTGATTTTCCTGTTGTTTGCTTGTTTGTCTTATGGTTTAGATCTGAAATTTCTTCCTTATAGGTTGAGGTATGGAAGAATCAGTCTGACGTTAGTGTATTCTACCAATGAGAGGCAACTGGATGTGACGTCATGAAGGGATTATTCCATTGTTAGGTTTATTGGGATGTTGGGAGGGCCTTGGGAACCCTGGAACACATGTGGCCAGGAGAGAGCAAAGGTGGCCTTTGAGAGATGTGCCTTGTCACTGACATTTCTGGTCTTTTGGCTTTTCGGTCAACCTGAGGTGAGAAGCCCTGAACTCAGGTCAGGCCCAAAGAAACAGATCAGCCTACCGTGGACAGAAATCTCTGAAATCCAGAAATCTCTGGATCACATAAATTTGTTGTTCTTAGTCATTTATGTCAAATGCTTTGTTCCCATGCCACAAAGCACAAACCGTTGAACACTTGGGCTTATGACTGAGAAATACAACAAAGGAGACTAGAACCTGACTTCAGAGCAGAACCCCTGCGCTGCCTGTGGGTGCCAGGGATCTGAAGGGAACAGAACCCATCGAAGGAATGGACATTAAACAAGTTTTATCAGACTAGCTTACATGTCAGAGCAACCCAGCAAGGACTGTGTCGAACAGAAGAGGCCAACAACTGATAAGGTGCTCAGTCTGTGAGGCTGGGTGCTTCTTGGAAGGTGCTCAGTCTGTGAGGCTGGGTGCTTCATGGAGGCTGGAGGCCGGATCAGCATTAAAGGCCTTGAAGATTCCTAGACAACCACTGGTCTTTGGTCCACGTTGGAAGCCCGAAGAAGCTGTCTCCGTGTCAGTGAAGGAGTCAGCAGCAGCAGTAACAGGGAAGTCAGACTCACCAGTCAGAGTGAAGGCCAAGCAAGCCCCCAAAGCCAAAGCGCCTGCCTTCTTGCCCGTTCTTTTATCTGGGATGATACCTGAAAACACTGCCCAAACTTAGGCTGGAGCTTTCCCCTTCAACAAGAGGTGTGAAGACAGACCCTATAGACATGCCCACATGCCAACATAGTCTAGACTGTCCTTTATTGAGACTCTCTTCCCAAGGTGATTCCAGGTTGTGTCCATTTGACAATTAAAACCGACACCCCATCATAGTGTTGACTACAGAGGTCAGGCAGAGAGAGGAACATCAAGAGAGCCAAGGGCAAGGCGGGAGGAGGGTCTTTGTTCCAACATAGGTAGCTGAAGAAAGGCTGCAGAGTAGTGGCAGGAAAGGAAGCCCTGAGCACAAGACACCAAGACCACAGGGCACCCAGGCAGAGAAAGCTCCAGGGCCAACCAGTATCTGAAGAGCTAGGAGCTGTTGAGTCCCCTGACACCCCAGGGTGGTGACAGTGGGTGACAGTGGGGCGTGGCAGAGTGGGTATCATCCCAGCTTCATATGGAAAGCCAGGGGCCATTGCCTGACAAGCCAGAGTCAGAAGATGTCAAAGAGCCAATAAAACTGAACGGGCTAAGGGATTGGCGACCATGGTCAGCTCCATTCCTCTCCCAGTACGTTTTAGTGATGATGACATGTTGAGCTAACTGGAAATGTGTGATTAATGTATTCTTACAACTTTTTCTAAAGTTTAGTGTATTTGTTGTGTATGTCTATATGTCTCTGTGTGTGTGTTTCTGTGTGTCTGTCTCTGTCGCTCTCTGTGTGTATTTGTGTATCTGTATGTGTTTGTGTTTCTCTGTGTGTGCTTGTCTGTCTGTCGTCTTTCTCCCCACGTATGTGTGTTTGTGTGTATGCTTGTGTGTGTTGCACGTGTTTGTTGATGCCTGTGGAGGTCAGATAACAGCTAATGAGAGTTTCTTCCTTCTACAATATGAGTTCTGGGCATCAAAGTCTAGTCTTTAGGCTTGGTGGCAATGCCTTTACCCACTGAGCCATCTCACTGACCCAAACGGTAGGGCTTTGACAGGAAAAGATGATGTACAAAAGAAACGAAATATAAAACCTCACAAAGAAAGAAATACAAATAGCCACTAGTCATGTTTTACCACGCTTAAATTCCCTGGAATATAAAGAGAAATGTGTAAGAGCTTGCCTATAAAACTGGCTGAGACTGTGGAGATGAAATTTGCTGCTAGAGAGCCCGGAATGAGCCATGGATAACACGTCGCCACTGGAGGGCAAATCAATACAGAACGTCTGGAAAGCAAGTTGACACAGTACACATTGTCAATTGTTTATATCGACACTTCTCTTCTAGACACTTGGAGTGCAAAGATGCTTTGAGCTACGTGTGACACGCCAAACACTGTCCTGCTGACGGCACATCCCCCATCCTGACAACTTCGACAAAGCCTGGCACAACTGGGCACCAATGCAAACTCAGGCCACTGGACATGAATGCAAGGACCAGGAAGGTTCTGAGCTGAGGCAAGAGATAGAAGCTCAGCTACGCCTGGCATTGTTATTGCTTGCACTGTGATTTTCTTATTTCTGGACATTCCTTGGGGGGTAATATTTTCAGAACAGTTTTGAAAGAACTCAGCTGAGTGGTTCACACATGTATCTAACAGTAAGATCTTCCTTCAAAGCTAGTGAGTGGCAAGGCAGTGAATATCCACAGTGCGGGTCACTCCCTCCCACGGGTCAGGTCAGCATCCTAATGCTGCACCAGACACAGTCAGGTGACCTGTAGTATCCATGCTGGTTAGCCATGGCCGCCCCTTAGAGGAGTTAGCAGAAGCTATTCCTTACATGGGTGGTATGTGGCTGCTTTTCTGATGGGATGTTCAATCCTGACCTGCCTGCATTTTGCGCTGTCTGACCAATGAACACATCTGAGATCTTACTGAGGGTGTCACTCAGTCAAGGGTGCTTGGTTACATTGTGAGAGCCCAACACCTAGACCTGAGGGTTCCTCACAGTCAAGACTAATGTTCTTCTCACCCCATTCATCCATCAGGAGTCAACCAAAGGTCTGGATCCCCACCACAGTCCCTCTGAACAAACATGAGAAGCCACATCTGTGGAAGCAGAGCCAGGTAGGAAGGGAAATGGTCCTGACTGGCTGGTACCGGCTCTTAAACTTCCCTCAGAGGTGTCCACGCTGCCTCTGCTCATGTCTTTTTGGTCAAGGCTGTGGAGTGACATGGGACAGTCCTCTGGGGCACCTATGGCTGACCCTGCTATTCCTTCTTCACCCACAATCTTCTAGAAAACTAGGGGGTGCTATTGTGAGCATGACTCCATGAAATACTGAAGGACTGGCTGTGTGGTCAGGCCCTGTCTCAGTCTGCACTTGTGAGGTGTCCAACAGTGGTTTGGAACAACAATTGCTGTGCCCTGTGGTAGATGCCTCAGGGAGGCTGCCTCGGGGCTCCTCAAGTGAGGCACATACTGACTATTTGACCTCTCCCTCCTTCACACTCTGTCACATATCCCTGAGCCCTTTGTCTCTGAGAGCGCCTGCCACCTAGAATTCTGTGTTTCATGCTTGCTAGGTTCTTTTTGACCTCAGGAACATATCATACTGCTGATGCTATTTGTATCCTTTGCAGTATGATTGCGCCTAGGAGTCCCCTGTTAGTCAAAACACCCAGGTGTCACCTCGTGGACCCACTATGTTCCAACAAGTCCAGGGCAGGAACATGAATTGGTTTATCTGTGGTGCAGAAAAAGTCCTGGAGAAAAAAAAATGCACTGGAGGGTGTCCTGTAAAGTCCGGAGAAAGTGTGCGTGCCATCTCTGGTCACCCCAGATAAATCCTCTCTGGAGTCACAGGAAAGGGAAGGGCAAAAGGATGAGGCAGGATCTTCGAAGATAAAAAGAAAACTAAACCAGAGAAAGTCGATTTCCTCAGGAGACAGGGAGACCGAGGTTGGATTTGGAGTGAGTAGCAGACGGGAGCTGGAGGAGACCCAGGCTGCCTCATGCCTCCGGGCACCAGAGGGGTTCAGAGACCTCAGGTAGGCAGGGTCATCCTGGGTCCACAGGAAGCAGAGAGTCCTGCTGCACACAGCACCCTGTCCTCACTGACACTGGGCCAAAGAGCTTCTGGCTGGAAACACCGGCAAAGGAGGGTAGGAGAGTTTCTCAGCACAGCCCGCACACAGCCCCAGCTGGGGCACGCTGACAGCAGGTGTGCTTGGTAAAAGACTTTACACGAAGACCACACATCAATTTTAGATACGTCT
The DNA here is from genome assembly GCA_964023405.1 of Apodemus agrarius. Classification (NCBI taxonomy): domain Eukaryota; kingdom Metazoa; phylum Chordata; class Mammalia; order Rodentia; family Muridae; genus Apodemus; species Apodemus agrarius. The sequence continues at coordinate 92,501,194 of OZ030014.1, forward strand.
ACATAGCCATAGTGAGTGGCCGGCTTCCTTCACCAGCCCCTCCCTATTTATCTATGACACACAGGCCTTCACAAAAAAAGCAACTCACAGCTTCTTCTTCTGGAAGGCTAGCAGTTCAGGCTAGGTACCTACCAAGTGCCCTGTAAATGGCTGTTCTTCCTGTCAGGAAAACTGGGTTCTCTTGCTCAGCCTCATCTGTTGTGCTACAGAGTGAGACATTCCTGGGTCATCGTGTTTAAAATCGTGGAACGGCCCCTGGTTGGCTGGAAACACTAAAAGGGACAGTTTGGAACTACGGTGGAAGCCACACATGCGCCTTGCTTCCAAGTAGCAAGCACTGCTCAGAACATGACAGACAAAGGCTGCCGGGACTTAGAACAGAGGGGTCAGAGGGGCTGAGGACCAGTGGGAAACCAGGTCAGGGTAGGACCGGGTCGTTAGCCTTGATGTACACCCATGTGAACTTCGGGCTAGAGGGCTGAGTGCCCCCAGTGCACGGTCATGTCTTCACCCCAGCCTGAGAGGAGACCCTTGCCTGGAATAAAGGTCTTGGCGGTTACTTGGAGGGCTGTTTGCTTGTGTTTAGCATAAGCCATTCCTCAGGAGGCGCTGTCTTCACAGGCACACAGATCTCAGGGTGGAGGGGTGGGGGGGGGAGGCCCAGTTTGCCCACATGTAACCTTGAAGAGGGTGAGGAGCAGCCTGACAAGGGGTGTGTCAGAAGTAAAATTCTCTGAAGTCTCAGCTGCAGCAGATGGGTGTGACCACACGGCCATATTGAGATCGCCACTGAAGGACCACAGCTCCCAGCCAAGGTCATTCCGGGTGCCACGGAGAGAAGGTCATGTATCCCAAGACCAGAGGCTCCTCACTACGGACAAGTCTTACCCCCACAGGTCAAGGTCAAACCAGTAGAAGTCACGGGGCAGCACTATTCTTTCCTCCAGGGGATCCCTGGTCCTGGTACAGAGCCTTCAGATCAGGTAGAAACCAAAAAGCCCTCCCTGGGGGTGGACACATCCCTGTTGGTAGAGGGGATGCACATACATATTCATGTATGTGTACCAGCTCTCTCTGGGCAGCCCTTCTCCTGATCTGAACCACATAGGTGTCCAGATGTGGGCAGAGCCCAGGCTCCCTCGTCATGGTCAAGGGTGCTTCTGGGTAGGACCTGGGCTACCTTTCAATAGGACTGGCGGACAGATGCAGTGTACCCCCACCCCCAACCCTACCTCCTAGATTCCCTCCTCTGGCTTACCCAGCTCTGATTCCAGGACTGGGGTCACAGCCAGGCTCTGGCCACCCAAAACAAATGAAGGATGCCCAGAGCCCAACTTCTATTGCCATGGTGCCCGTGTCAGTTTCACGGACCCTCACCAGCACTGCTTCTGGCAGGTTGGGTGGTGTCACGTGATACCCTTCCTGGGTGGGGGCCTGCTGTGTCGTGAGGAACATTGCCCTTGGCTGCCTTGGGATGAATGGGACACAGTATGCTGGGTAGGGACCCTGGGACAACAACACACTGCAGCAGGCCCCGCTTCCTCCCCCTTTCCATGCCTATGAGGCAAATATGGCCTTTCAGGGCCCTCTGACCCCAGGATGGAGCCCCAGCCAAGGAAACAGAAAGACAGTGTTCACCACAGCCTGGCCCCAAGGCCTCCCAGCAAGATCACAATGGGAACTAGGAAAGGGGCCCCAGCACGGGAGGCCCAGGAGACTGTGACTGGTGCCCACCACCTCTTCTTGTTGTCCAGGACTTGATTTGCACACAGTCCACCATCAGAAAGAAGGCCTTTCAGCGAGCAGGTCATGGGTCAAGCCACAGGGCTGCTTCCGTGCCCCATCTCTTTCAGCCCGCCCACAAGGCCTGAGCACAGGAAGGCAGCCATGCTGGATGGAGTCATGCAGCCCTGCGGAGCAAGGAGAGGGGTCTGCGATGAGAGAGACAGAGAGGCAGTAAGATCCCACGGAGTAGGGCCAAGCTAGAGGTGCAAAGAGGAGGGCACGTCCTAGACGCAGCCAGACCTTGGCTCTCCAACTTCCTGAATCTGGCTTGGCTGCCTCCCAGGCTAAAAACAAACAAACAAAACAACAACAGGCTGACACCCCTGCGGTCACAGCACACGCCCCCCCCCCCGCCCTTGGTTACCATCATGTGAGGCTAAGCAGAAGCTGTCTGAGCTCAGGTCCCACCCAGTGGGCTATCCTAATCCCCTCCTCATGAGGAGACAGGCCGTTCCTTTCTTGTTATTGGCTGTCTTTTCTGATTTCTAAAATGGCATTGGTTTTGACATTCTCTGTCGTTCTCAAAGACACTCCAACCGCGTTTGAGACATGGGCCTCTCCCAGTGCACATTTCCAAATGTTCCTGTCTGGGTCTTATGGAGGATGTGGGAAGGGAGGCCAAGCCCATCTTTCCTGTAGCCCTTGTTCCTAGCCTTGAGCTGTGGGCCCCAGACACAGGTTGGAGGCTAAGAGCCTTGGCTGGCCTCCTCAGGGCTTACCTAGGACTTGCTAGGTTGTTTGAGCCCCCTTTGCAGTCTCTGACCTAGAACCCTACATATACATCTGCATAGACCCTTGCCAACCTCCCAGATGGCCCCTCAGCCAATGGCAGCTCCTACACCCTAGGCAGGGGCTGTTCCTCTCATAGACTTCCAGGGCACTCAGAGAACACGGAATTTCAAAGGAACATGACTGCGTGGTGGTGGCTGCTCTCGACTCCCTGGGACTGTATGCTGGGTCCACAATGGCAGGATGCTCACAGTCTAAGAGCCCCTGTGGTTCCTCTAGTGGGAACTGAAATAGCCACACAGAGGACAAAAGGGGAGCTTCCTTCCCTCAGAGACACCTCAGATGTCCAACCGGTCACCAGAGCAACGTCACAGCATTGGCCCATAACTGCCTCAGCCTTTCAGTGTGGAGGCCACATGGCCGGATGACACAGTGCTAGTTTGCCACTAGCACCGTGCAAGTGTCATGCAGAATCGTGTGCTGTGGTGCGACTTGGGGTTTTTGAAACCGCGAAGGTGAGTTCGCTAAACCACTGTCCCTTCGCTGAAGCCCGCAGACAGCCGGAGGGCGAGCGAGAGGGCTAAAGGGCTGGTATCTCCGCACCCTCTGGTGTCCTTTGTTGCTACAGCCTTTGAACAAGACTCCCCTTGGCCGTGTATGGAGGTGTGCTGATCACTGAGGAATGTTTCGCCCAAGACACTGATGCAGAGTCATGCCTACCAACCACTGGAGCTGGCGCGCACTCCTCCCATAACACCCTTCTGCTTTCTCAGAAGCTCGGACTCTGGAATCGCTTGACTTCATCATCATAAGCTCAGACAAAACCACGAGGTCAGAATATTTATGCAGCGTGAGTAACTCAGCAGTTCCCGGCTTAAGTCACTGCCCATCAGCCTGCAAACCCCAAGGCCAGAATGCTGTGCAGGAGAAGAAAACATCTTTTGAAACTGTGCCCAAGACCGATGGACAACTGCCAAGCTCTAGGCCACCCCGGGCCCTTTGTTCTGTGCATGACAGCCTGCTCCCCTCCATCTCTGCTTTCCCGACTCTCTGAGCTGAGGCTGATCTGCTAGGGCTGAAGTCAGCGATGGAGTCTTCTCTGTCTACTTGTAGGCCATGGTTTGGTCTTCTGCTCTGCTCTGAAACTTAGCAGCTCTCACCAGACGCCACCCCTGCCAGTGCCTTGACCTTAGACCCCCACATCTCTGATATTTTGTTACGGAGACACAGACAGACTAGGCCATCTAGAACACAGTTTGGACACCCCTTCTACTCTGCAGAGGGCTCAATTCCACTGGGGAGCTGGGGGCTGGGGGCTGGGGGCTGGGGGCTGGGGGGAGTGTGAGTGGAGGCTGGTATTCCCCCAGAGCTCCCTACCTCCAGAGAGGCTTAGGATGCCAGGCTCACTGGATGAGGGCCCCATACCACAGAACACAACCTCGGGCTCAGCTCTCAGGCACACAGGAGAGTCTTGGCCCATTAGGCTTCGGGCATTTCACTCGAGGGGCAACTCAGCCCCGGTTCCTAAGCCTGAAATCTCCAGTTCTGCCCGATGCAATCCCAGCCAATCCCTATGGCCCTGGATCCATCTTGTCTGCCAGGTCTCAAGCCAGTTGGTCTGACCCATTCATCCAGATTTAAAAAAAAAAATGGGGGCAACGCTCTCCCCGTTCTACAGCAGCCCTACACCTCAGCTCTAAGAGCTTCGGCCTACCTCCCCATCAGTGAGACTCCCGGGCAAAATATAGTGTACACTGGTTAGAGCTTGGAGCCCTCCAGTGCACAGCCGTCTAACCAGCCTACCATCCTAACCCAGCACATCCTCCTGCTCTAGACGGCCCACTGAAGCGGAGGGACTCCATTACTGAATTGCTTCTGTTTGTATTCTTCCTTCATAACAAGCACATTTTATGACATCTGTAATCACGAGAGAAATAAATGATAAAGGCGGCCATATAATTTTATATAAAGCATAAACCAGATAATACCAAGGAAAACCCCACAAAGAGAAGCGACGTGAAGCAGGCTGTTGGTGGCTCGAGCATCCGAGTGCAGAAGAAATGCAAGCGCCACTACTGTTGGTGCGGAACCCTCGCTAAGCCCTCAACTTTACTACCGTGCAAGCTGGCTTTATGTCGACATCACCCAGGCTAGAGTCATTTTGGAGGAGGAAACTTCAGCTGAGAAAATGCCCCCACCAGATTGGCCTGTGGGCAAGCCTATGGTGTGTTTTCTTGATTGACGATTGATGCGCAGGGCCCAGCTCACTGTGGGCAGTGCCACCCTTGAGCTGGGTGGTCTTGGGAGCTTTAAGAAGACAGGCTGAGCAGGCCATGAGGAGAGGACAGTAAATAGCACTGCGCTATGGCCTCTGCATCAGCTTCTGCCTCCAGGTCCCTGCCCTGTTTGAGTTCTTGCCCTAGGGTCTCTCTGTGATATGATGTCACCCAGAAAAACAACCTTTTCCTCTCCATGTTGCCTTTAATCATGGTGTTTTGCTCGTTTGGTTGTTTGTTTTATCACGGCAATAGAAAACCCTAAGCCAATTTCTACTTATAGTTTGGTTTGCTTTCTATAATAGATCCTCCAGTTTAGCTTGGGGCCACTCAAATGCCTGCATGCTATTTAAGGGACCACTGCCTGAGACTTTCACCAATTCCCAAGAGGAAACGGTGCTGACATCCGACCACAGCAGGGCTTGTGGGTCAGAAGACACATACCAAGTCTGCGCCAGTTGGGAAGTGACTGGCTCTTGGGGATGAAAGTTCTAGAAAGACCCTGAGCAGCTGGTGTTGCTGATACAAGGCTCCTGGTTACCTGATATTCTGTTCCATCATGAGTCTTTGGCTGCCTCAACCAGAAATTCAAAGTCAACTCTCAGGCCTTCCCGTGCAAGCCACAGGCCATGCACCACTGGGCTCTGACAATGTGGTGAGTCTACCCTGGGATGAGCTGAGCGTAATGTGAACCTGATTTTGATGAGCCAACAGAAAATGTCTCATCTCCGAGTCATCCCTTTGGATTGATTGATCACATGCAGACATGATACTATTTGTATCACTTTAAGCCACTATGCGTGTTCCCGGTGTGGGAATCTGTTTGAGCAGCAACGGGAAACTGGTACTGCGGAGGCTGTCTGTATCCATGAGGTCCCCTACGTTTGATGATGTAGGGGTGGGTTCAAAGGGCAAGGTGGCTGCTAGAGCAGGGCCTGCAGGCTGTCTAAGCCACCAGCGGGATGACATAGGAAACTTCTTTGGCTTCCAAGTCAGAATAGGCCGGGGCTCTCATGTGTTCCAGGTCAGATACATTTGTTTCAAATTACAGCGGTTAAAAAAGAAGTCTCGGAGGCGACGGGAGGCGATGGCCTGTTCATGGTACTTACCACTGCAAACATTTTTGCTAAAACAGTCACTTCAGGAAAAAAGAAAAAAAAACCTACAGTAGTAAAGATGGCTCAGGAAACTGCACACGAGCCTGATTCTCCCTTATCCTGTCTGTAGACAGACCCTGTCATCACGGGCCACTATTTGCAAGACATTATGTCAAGCGCCTCTCATTGGCCATCATGTGCAAATGGTTTGCTTCTTGTTAAAATCCAATCCTGGTTTGGGTTTCTCTCTGCAAAGCTCTTGATGAGGACAGGCTGCGTCTGTTTCGAGTCTGGCTTGTGTCTGGTTCGTGTCAGCTGCGTCCCTTACTAAAATCAGCTCCTTCTGTGTCCCCGTGAGCCTGAATGTCTGCCATGGTCTTTTGTGGCCTGGTCACATGAGGTGGCTGAACATGCTGGCCCACAGCGTCGGCGAGCAAGCAAGGCCGTGTCCGGCACAGAGGACCAGAGGCCAGAAGCCATTCTTAGTAAGATGTGGCTACCACAGGGCCATCGCTGGGGCAGCGGGAGGTGGCATCGGCTCTCTGCCTCTTGGATCCTCGGCTCCTTTGAAGTACCAGCCTGGGACGGGAGTGAAAAGGATTTGCGTCAAATGCGATCTAAGGGCATGTCACTCCTCGGGCCTCCAGTCTGCGCGGCTCTGCGGCTGTTAAATTCAGACAGGCCTTATGGGTCGATGAAAGGCTGGTCTGGGGGGATTAGTAATCAGGCACGCTCAACCTTTCAGGAGAGCCTAGGCTTTTATTTCCTGGGAGTCTCCCTCTTTTTATAAATCCCTGAGGAGAGTGTGCGAACTTCCCAGTACAGCTGGCTTCCAGATGATCCAGGAAGGAAGTGACAGTGTGGGTCTCCTTGGGACCCATGCGGTGAGCACCTTCACGGTGCGGGACAGTGGGGTCGAAGGTCACGGAGTAGTGAGTCTGCTGGCAAGGGAGGTATGTGAGAAGGCTGAGACCCTGGGAATCCCATGGGCAGGGCTGCAGATAGGGCTGCCTGTGGGCAGGGCAGTCAGCACAGTCACTCCGCCCTGGTGCTTTAGGTCGGGTGACCTGTCTCACGGCTGCCTAACTGGTGGGCAGCCTTCTCAGGCGTCAAGAGCGAAAGACAATGTCACTTAAAGAAAAGCCTGGGTGCCGAGACCCGTCTCTACATCTTGGCATTTGTTTCTCCACCACGGCCATGCCCAAGTATTGCAAGCGGACGGTGCGAATACCTAAGCAGGAAGCTGCAGCTCTGCACCCCAGCCCAGGACAATTTCACCTCAGCATGCCCGCTTGGCTGTGAGTCGTTTGAAAGTGGCCTCAGAGCTAAGTATCCCCACTTTAATTTTTCTCACTAATTTATTTATTTACTTACTTAACGTCCCAGTCCGCTCCCCCTCCTCCCAGTGCCTCCTCACACAGCTCCTCCCCCATTCCTCCCTAAGTATGGGGAGATCCCCTGGGTACCCCCCTCCCCACCCTGGCATATCAAGTCACTGCAAGACGAGGCACATCGTCTCCCACTGTGGCCAGACAAGGCAGCCCAGTTAGGAGAATGGGATCCACAGACAGGCAACAGATTTAGTGGCCCTGGGGGGGACCCTCATGAAGACTAAACGGCACATCTGCTAAGTCCAGCCCACGCTTGCCCTTTGGTCGGTGATTCAGTCTCTGGAAGCCCCCAAGGGTCCAGGTTAGCTGACTCTGTTGGTCTTCCTGTGGAGACCCTCCTCGACATTCGTGATGGCCTCTTCTCTCTCCAAGTTCTCCTTGCTTTGTTTTGTTGGCAAGTTTTTTGGTTTGCCGGGGTGTGGTTTTATTTTGTTTTGGTTTCTTTGAAACAGATCAAAGCATTTGGAAAGGGGTTTTCCAGCGGTCACTGTTGTAATCACCTGGGTGTGTGTGTGTGTGTGTGTGTGTGTGTGTGTATGCATTCCATTGTGACTCTTAGGGAGCCAGAAGCCCAGGGCGTATGGGTGTACACACACACACACACACAACACACACAACACACACACATACCACACCGCACACCACATACACATACACAACATACACACAACACACACATACCACACTGCACACCACACACACACACAACACACACAACACATACACATACCACACCGCACACCACACATACACACACACCACACAACACAATCACACACCAAACACATATACCACACACACACACACATCATACACACACACCACACAACACAACCACACACCAAACACATATACCACACACACACACATCATATACACACACCACACAACACAACCACACACCAGACACACACACATCATACACAAACACCACATAACACACCACACACACACACACACACACACACACACACACACACAGCAACAGTGCTCCCCTGACAGTCAAAGATGAGACAGTGCCCTAGTGGAGCATTTCTGGGCTGATAAGAACCCCACAACCTGCCTGTGGGCGGTACCTGGCACTCTGAATGGGAACGTGCTTTATCCTACAGGGCGGTGAGCGTCCACCCAGCACCAGATACCTCCAAGCTCAGTCTTGCACTCCAGGAGGATTCGCACCAAGTCCTCTGCAACTCACCAGCCGAGCTTCCCCAGGAAGCCCCTCACTTGGCAGTGTCGTAAAAGTATCTACACAGACGGTGTAGATAGACAAAGGACTGTTCCCTTTGTTGACAGATCTGTTTCAGAGAATCGTGAGCTGACTTTCCAAATGAAAAGGCTTTTAGCGCTAAGCCTCAAGAACCGGCGGCTCAGAATCCTAAGCTTTGAGAGCCAGGGCGGGTTGCTGCTCCCAGTGCTCAAGGCTGGGTCTCGCTGCCTCGGGCTTAGCGCACCAGCATCCAGATCCGGTTACAGCTCTGGAGGTTCGGAGAAGGACCCTCAGATCTCAGATGTCTCTCGTGAGCTCTTCTGGACTCCTGGAGCCCCAGACTGGCGGCTCAATTCCCACCTCTGGTTCTAACAGCCTCATGTGCCCTGTAGTTTCAGCCTCTGCGCTGTCTCTCACCTTCTCTGTCCTATCCACTGCCTATAGTGATTCTCTGGATCCCTCTGTCTGCCTTCTGGTGATACAGTTCAGAGCCTCTCATATCCGGTCCCAGGGACTCTGAAACTATCCAGCTATCACTGCTAGAAGCCCCGGCTCTCTGTCTGCTTTTTTTTCCCCCCCACAAACAGCGCAGCCCGCTCTACCCTTTATAAAGAGCAAAAACAGCTAAAAGTTCAAGTGATACCTTAAATGGGCCCTAACATCTGCGATACCCAGGAGAGAAGCCTGACTGCACAGCAGAAGAGGTACGGACAGCGTGTGCCCAGAGTATAATTCCACGAGCCGCAGCCTTGCATGCATACAGCGCTGGATTCTGCCAGTCATGGCCATCACACTGTATCCCCTCCTGGCCTTTTTGCTGAGTCACTGGGGCGGTGATCTTCCTCCTGTCCTGGGGAGCTCCAGGGCAAGCAAGTTCATCTAAAGTTCTCCGAGGCTTGTGACACTCTGAGTGGAGTTGTCTGCGGGCGGCATCGTAGCTGGAGAAAGTGTCTCTGAAGGAGAAGCGTGTGACTCTGGCGGCACTGTGGCTGCAGAGATCGGAGCAGCTGACATACAGTTTCTCAAGCCATTTAAAGTATTTGGGGTGCCGTGACAGCCGGGCCACTAACAAGGGAGGTGCTGCTTAGGTGACAGCTCCTTGCTCAAGGCAGTCCGGCTCAAATGAGGGATCTGGCAGATGTCAGTCAATGAGGTCAAATCATCAGAGAGCCCAACAGCTCTCTGTTTATTTGAAGGAAGAAATAACCATTAAAGGCTGCTTGCAATAAGATAAGAGCACTCTTAACAAGATTTAACCACGTTTAACCTGGGGTTGGAGATAGAGCACTCCCCTAGCATTGCTGGGAGCTGGGGCCCTGGTACAAGATACTCTCAAGGAGAATTGGGCCTTTCTGACTCCGTGCTTTCCAGTGTCAGTTTCCCCAGTGTGTGTGGGGGGGGCGGGGCTGCAGAACTCCCCCCCCATATACACAGTCTCTTGGGAACATTAAGAGACAGCAGAGAAAGAAGGACCAGGCATCTGGTCAGGATGGGACGGGCGCTTGCTGGGCGCTGGGAGCTGTACACATTAAAGCTCCAGCCATCAACTGTCACGCCAGGCAAGTGGAAGTTCCCACTCATGACCTGCTTTATAGGTGTCTGGACTACAGGCTGCTGGACAAAAGCAAAACAAAACAAAAAACAAACAAGCAAACAAACAAACAAAAAACCTACCTGGGAAAAGAAAGGGTCGTGAGGAGCCTCTAGCCTGGGCTTCCACACATTCCTCTCTCGGGTGCCAGGCTGATGCACATGCTACCCCAGAGATGGACTAGCTTTTGTGAAATCTAAGTGAATAACACGTAGAACAGAGAGAAATGCACAAGAAAAAGTAGCCTCTGCCCGCTCAAGCACACCCTCCTCATTCCTGTTATCCATGCTGTGTCTGGACTGAGCCGCCTTCCTCAGACCAAAATGCAGCATGGGCTCGGCAGCTGTGTGAGCCAAGCCTCTGCACCTGTCCTGCTATGGTAGCAGCCACTCCATGAGCAGCAGCCCCAGAGGCCCGGGCCCCACCTGCACCGTGCATATAGGCTGTCTTCTCTGTAGCCACAAGCCATCCTATCTCTTCTAGGACTCATGGACACACAACCTCCCCTGGTGCGGTCAGTGATGGGCGCTGTTCCCAGGGCAACCAGAGCACCAGCTCCACCTTCCCAAGGCTTGCTCCTGCGTGTCATATAGTCACTCTGGGCCACTAAGTCTGCAGCTCACCGGCACGTCCTCCAACACTTATCAGAGTAACAGAATGGGCGCAAATCTCCAAGATGGTTGGCATCCAAGCCTGAGGGGCTCCAAATTCAGCACCCCCAAAGTCTGATTGAGTCATCCTGGGACAGTGAGCCCATCCTCCATGACCCCTATTGGGTCCATAAAAGGGTTCAGCCTGCATTCAGGCTAGGCGTCTGGGAGGCTAGAACTTTGCATGCTAACTCTGTAGTTAAAGGTAAGGTCTGGAAGCCCTGTGAGGGAGGTGGTGGCTCGTTTGACAGTAAGGATGGAGGGAAGATATCAGAAAGTTTGTTTGCGATCTGAAACGCCCCACTCCATGGGCTCCTGTGGTTGAATACTTGGCTCCTGGCTGTGGGTGCTGTTCGGGGACATTATGAAACCTTTAGGAGATGGTGGAGCCCTGCTGGAGGAGGTTACACTTTGGGAGAGGGCTTTGATGTTTGACTACACAGCCCCACTTCCTGCTCCTTCACGGCATCCTGACTGCAGCACCATGTAAAGAACTGGTCCCACAGGCCTGCCGTTGTGCCTTCGCCACCATGGCGGACTCTAACTCTACAGAACTGTAAGCCAGAGTAAAGCTTTTCTTCCTTGTGCTGCCTGCTTTAATCCGAGTAGTCTATCAAGGCATATCCTATCAAAGCAACAGAAGAGAAGCCAAGACAGACAGTGTCCATGAACCTGCTTATGGCATTCAGAGGTCCCCCTTGCCAGAGTGATGTTTGATTTGGAGAAGTGACATGTGGTAGCAGATGTCATGGCTGGGATGAAGTGGCCTCCAGGCCCTCCTCTGTCCCATTCTCAGTCCCTGAGGACTGCTGCTGGGAGGTGACCTCTGGCCATAATCCCTAAATGTGGCAGGCTGCCAGCTTGCTCCTCCTATGAGAGGGATCTGGTCCTACCCATCACAGAAGATGACAACTGAAGAAGGGAACTTATCAGGTGCCTCACAACATCCTGTAACTCCAGATTCAGGGCATATACAGGAACACACATGTACACAGAATTAAAAATAATACAGTTAAATCTTTTAAAAAAATAGTGGCAGACTTTGAGAGACACTGTCTCAAGAAACAAGGTGCATGGTGCCTGTGGAATGACAAGGTTGACCTCTGACCTCCCACATGCACCTGCGCGCACACACACTGCTGTAACTTTAACTTTTTTCAAATCCTTATCTTTAATGATGGCCCTTAAACGCTTTTAACTCCCTTGTAACCCACCAGAGGTAGAGGGAAAGAAGGATTATGGGGGAAGTGGACCTGTTTAGAAAGGTTCTTTACAGGCACATGTTTGCAGAAAGCAACTCCTGTCTGTGTTGTCTGGAAATCGGCACTTCAGTTCACAGATTAGCAGGCAATAGCAGCTCCACCCACTCGCAAACACCTCATGGATACACCAGCGGTACAGTTCTGTAGAGTCGGGTTAGCAACAGAGGTGACATGACCTAGTAGAGACAGTCAGGCCTCAGCCTCAGCTCGAGTCATCAGGAGAGACCAACCTGAACACTAGGAGAAGTTCTGGGGTGTACCTCCTCTCAGGGAAGCGAAGATCAGGGAAAACTTGAGACCCACAAGCATTGCACAGTGAGTGGTACCAGCAAGCCGAGCTCTGTCTCCATCACTCTGTGGAGTCCTATTTATACTCTCCAAACATCACGTGTCCTCCACGTGCCTTGCCTCTGCACAGGCCTTGTCTCCACACATGAATCCAATCAGCCCAAGTCCCCGGAGGCAGCAAGAAACTGCAGCACACCACCAGAAGATTTTTGGCGCCTTTCTCTCTATGGAGTCCCAACAAATGCGGCTTAATTAGGCAATGTAAGGCGGACCAATACTTGTGTGTCATTAGTGAAGAATCCTTCATCACCTGTCCTTTCACGTGCTTACTTTAGCACAACATCCTCTCTCCTGTGTGTGCTTCTGCGAAGCGTTCCTTCACGGGTCTGCCTTAGCCTTTCACCTGTGTCCACTTCAGGAAGTCATTCCTTCACATGTTTGCCCCCAACAAAACATCATTCAACACAACTGACTTTCCAAAGAACCCTTGGTTTTCTACATCATGCCACCACTACACCCACCACACCATTGTACATTCGGAGATAGATAGGACAAGGAAGTTGACATACTCTATGCAAGGAAAGACCCAGGCATCCCCTAGGGATGAAAGACAGAAAACAAATCCAAATAGATAGACAGGAGACTGGTTGTCACATCCATAATCAAAAGTCACAGGGGAGTGTGAGGCAGAAAAGCCAATAAGCCCATGAAAGAGTGACAGAGAAGACCTCACCACAAAGCGAGAGACCACTGGCAGCCAAGGGCACCTGAGTCGCTGATAGGCAATGCATATACCCTTTGGAGTGTCAAGAGACTTGGAAGAGAACATTCTAGATGTCCTTGAAGAAGCAAAATCCTGAGAGTATTGGTTCCACAGTGCCAGCTTGCCCAGGGCAGAGCTGAAATGAGGACACAGCCAGGAGTGTTCCCGGAGGTTGGCAGAAAATTAACTTCAGATCTCCAGTTCAGCCCATCCTTACTTACACTTTTATGCAAAAGGCAGAAGCTCCTCAGACCTGCAGTGCCCCCAGATGACCACACCACACCTGCCAGACTCACTGCAGAGAGCCACTGCAGAGAACTGGGTACCAATAGGCTAGGGATGCAAAAGGGTGCAAATGCTGATCAGAAGGTGCGTGGAGTGGGTCACAGGGACAACAGAGAACACACCCAGAGAGCTAGAGAGAAGCCACAGAGGCCGCTAGGGCCCACATCCCAATGGACAAGAGACCCTCATGAGCAAAGAGGAGGCTCTAACAGGACCCAGACAAGCACACATCTCAGTGAGCCCCTGTGGTGAATCCTCTGTTTCCTGGGGAAGTGTGAGCGTGAAGAACAATCAGCGTTGATAAGGACAAGGACGAGGCCCAAAGGGAGTCTCCCGCCTGCAGGTGCCTGTGCGCGTCTCCCTCTGTTGGAGTCTGCTCAGAAAGAAGTACCAGCCGCTGGGAAGGAAGCTCAGCTGGTAAAATGCTTTCCTCGAGCAGGAGGACCTGAGTTTGATCCCCAAGGCCCACAGAAAAAGTGTGTGTGATGTGCATACTTGTAAACATAGTGCTGAGGAGGTGGAGACAGGGGTTCCTCGGGCTCCTTGGCCAGCCAGCCTAATCAACCTGGAGAAGCCTCTAGTCCCAGAGAGAGACTCAGTCTCAAAAAAAGAAAAAAGAAAACAGATGGCTCCTGAGGAGTAACACCTGAGGCCTGAGGTCAACCTCTACCCTCTACATGTACACACACACACACACACACACACACACACACGTGCATGCATGCACATAGACACACAGACACAGATGCACACACATGCAGACAGGCACACAGACACAGATACACCCATTCATGTGCAGACAGACAGACACACAAACCACATACAAACACAAACAGATGCATGCAGAGATACAGACAGACACACACATGCAGACAGACACACATAGATGCCTACATGCACAGACACATGTGCACGGGGGCACATAGAGGCACATACTTCTAGATAGGGTCTTTGCTCCACTTTTACTCATTTGTTACAAGCAAATGGTCCCAGGAGAAGAAGATGTGAGTTCTAGACATACTTCTTCCCCATGTGGTATCAAAAGACACCATGTAGCCTTTGTGTACGCTATGTGGCTTTCTGAGTGATGACATCCATTCTGCCTTAATGGTAGACTCCAGAGTAGCCAACTGGGACAGACCCAGGTCACAGCAACAAGGACAAGAAAGCTCACATCCGAATCCACAAGCAGAAGGCAGACAGGGTATGTCGTGAATGGCATGAATCTTTTGATACCTCAAAGCCCACCCCCAGTGACAAACCTCCTCCCACAAAGCCACGCCTCCCCAAACCACCCCACTAACTGGGAGCCAAGTATTCAAACATGGAGGTCGTTCTCATTCAAAGCACAGTAGGACATCCCACTCACCTTTAACCCTTCTTTCCAGCCTCAAAATGTGTCCCAATACAATGGCACACTAGAGGAGTGCACAGGAGCTCACAGAAATAGAAGGGTGGCAGCAGGTCCAGCCTCTCCTTGGAAGATGAGGGGTCCTGGGCATAGAGGGTGCCTTGACCAAGGTCATGCCATTCGGATCTTGGAGAGCCCAGGAAGACACACTGCGCTCTGTGGCAATACTCTTCGGCCACCACTTTCTGAGTTTATCTTGCTGAAAAGCCTTTGGCTTAAAAGTAATTGGAAATTGATTTTTCTTTTACTCTGTGGTCCTTGGATTTAAAAGGATATTGTTCCAGGGCAAGCTAAGTGTCTTCCTCAGCTATGCCCCCTCCAAGGACAGTCGCTGTATCCTAGACACACCCACCCCTTCACACAGCCCCCCTCCCACCTCAGACCTTAGACACAGGGATTCCTTGTCAGCGAGGAAATACATGCCATCCCCCAGGTAACGAATTCCCGGCCTCATAGATGTTCACATGGAGGCTTTTCCAGACAGGCCCCCATCATTTTCAGAACTCAGACCACAGCATTGTCCTGGGGGACAGAGCCACCTTGCCCACCCCCAGAACATCAGGTCAAACGACTCAGGCGGACAGCCAGCACCTGCTGGGTGGAGGGTTCCTGCCTCCAACAGGAACTCTGGCAGCACTGAAGCTACACCTGGAGCATCTTGGCTACGGGGCCTTCCTATCCTCAGTGGAGCAGTCTCTGTCCCACTATCCCGTGTCTTCATGTCACTTCACCAGAACGCCTCCTCTCTCTCTATCCCCACTGGCCAGCAGAGACTCCACTGCGGAGAGGAGTCTGTGTCACAGCAACACTGCAGGCTTAGCAAGCCCTGCACTCCCCTCCGCAGGTCATGGGGGGGGTCTCACAACAACCCAGAGGGGTCACCCCACTTGCAAAGAAGCTGTGGTTGTCAATCTCAAATCTCAACTTGATGAGGTCTGGAAAACACTTGGGAGATGCCGCTTAGCATGTCTGTGACTGACTCTCTTGATTCATGCAAGAAGGCTGGACACTGTGGGCAGCGCCATTCCCTACACAGTGGACCCGGGAATAAAAAGGAGCAGGGGATCTTAATACCAGCATTCGTCTCTCTGTTACTTAGTGTCATATTCTAATTTTTGTTTTTCTAGACGGGGGTTTCACTGTGTAGCCCTGGCTATTCCCGAACTTGCTCTGTAGACCAGTCTGGCCTCAAACTCACAGAGATCCACCTACCTCTGCCTCCGGAGTGCTGGGATTAAAGGTGTGTGGCACCACCACCCAGTGACTCTCTACTGCTTAATGCTGTACTCAATGTGACCAGCTCAAGCTCCTGCCACCAAGATGAGCCCAACCAAACCTTTCCTTCCTTCTGTTGTGTTTTTATCAGAGCAACAAGAAATACCTATGCTCGGGGAAGCTGAGCTGTTCTCCCGAGCTCGCACATCAGGAGGTAGGGGGAACCCCTGCACCAGTCAGCCAGCCCCCAAAGCTTTACTGCTTCTCTAATCTTGGCCGACCTGGAGCCTAGTGGCCAGCCTTAGCTCAGAACCTCCAAGTCACCTAGGACACCCCAAAGTCACTGTGCCAGTCCCTACTCACCCCCAGGTCTCCCTCTCAGACCCACCAAGTAGGAGTCAGGAAGAGATGGCTGTGGAAATAGGACTGCTTTGTCCAAGTTCGTGCGTTTCCCAGCTCCTCGGCCTGCTTGTGGGTAATTCAGAAGGAGACAGCTCACCACTCCGCTGATGTAAAATTCCTTCAAGGAGGGAGAGCCAACCCACACACTCTGCCGGGCACCGACGACCCGTCTTTGCAGGGCATCAAAGAGAACTCAAAAAATACCCTCTGATACCTTACCATAGGACCATCCCTATCCCATACCTACGCTCCCGGAAAGCTGGGCTCATCCTAACTGAGTCAACAGGAAAAGAGGAGACTGTCCCTGGAGTCAGTGCCGAGGCTCCAGCCACGGCCTTTGTCGTCGCACAGGCCCGAGGAACAGCAATTCTCTCTCCCCTGAAGGTCAGGACCTCAACCCTGAGAGGACCATGTGTCCTTCCCTGCCCCCCCACCCCACATGCCGGCAGGACATAGTATCCCAGGGGATCTGCCCTCCACCCCCACAGCACAAACAGTTGTCTCTCTGTGCAGGAAGAAGCCCTTGTGGTGTGGTGGTTCAGGCAGCATCTTGGGCGGTGCCCACAGAATCTGGGGTTTGCTTGGTTCAAGCCTGCGGGTTCCGGCTGGAGAGTTTCTTGGCTGCACTCTGGCCTCTGAATGTTCTTTCTCCTCCACCCTGTGGCTTGGATGCCTCCCGACAGGCACAGCTCAGAGCAGGACTTTGAGGCAGCAGCATCCTTTCTCAGTGCTGGACCTGGGGTGCTCAGGCTACCCGGGCTGCACAGGCCTAGGACTCCGAGAACACCTGTCTCCCTCCCCTAGGTCTGGGGTGCTTGTCCCAAGCTCCAAAGATTTTCAGCATTGCTTGGAATCTGCATCTGATTTTGGTCTCAGAGGCATGCGAGAGCCCTAAACTGACACCTCCCACCCTGAGCAACAAGGACAACCTCTTCTCAAGGCCCAGCAGTGCTAGTCATGAACACAAGGATAGCTCTGTCACCTCTGGACACAGCTGTCCAGAAAGCCCAGACTCATCAGGGCCAGCAGCAGCCCACCCAGCTTCCTCAGTCATGACCCCCCCAGGAGCAGGGAGCTTTCTCCCCTCGGAGTTGAAAACCCTGAACCATCTGCCACAGATTCCAAAGTGTCCAGAGACCAGCAAGGATACCCCTCCTCTGCCCTATCTCGGCCCAGAAATCCAAGCTGCGTGGTCCTGCCAGCACCTCCAGGGGCCTTTATTCTGCTCTGACCTCAGAGGCCCCAGAAACCACATAGTCCAGGGAAGCCAGGACTTGCCAGGCCACAGAGCCCTAGGAAGCTCTGAAATAGGGGACCGGGGGCATCTGCATGTGCCTCTCTCCAGCCTTCTCTTAAGGAGAGGGTATCAGCTGGCCGCCTGAGGGAATAGGTTTTCCTTGTCTCTCTGTGGAGCAGGGATCACTTTCTTTGCTTCCCCAAGGCCGGGGTGAATAGAGTATCTCCATGAGCATTGTCCTAGTTAGGGTTTTACTGCTGTGAACAGACACAATGATCAAGGCAACTCTTATAAGCACAGCATTTAATTGGGGCTGGCTTACAGGTTCAGAGGCTCAGTCCATTATCATCAAGGCGGGAGCATGGCAGCATCCAGGCAGGCATGGTGCAGGAGGAGCTGAGAGTTCTACATCTTCTTCTGAAGGCTGCTAGCAGAATACTGGCTTGCAGGTAGGCAGGAGGAAGGTCTTAAAGGCCACACCCACAGTGACACACCTACTCCAACAAGGTCACACCTTCTAATAGTGCCACTCCCCGGGCTGAGCATATACAAATCGCCACAAGCATCCATCGTGGGCACTGAAGCTCCTGAGAGAAGCTCTGCCCAGTGCGGTGTGTAGAAAGCCCAACATGGAGGGGCGGGATGGCTCTTCCGACACTCGGGATGCCGTGAGCCAAAGGCTGGATGGATGTAGGGTGGCCGTTAGCTTCTGGAAGCCCGCTCACAAGTCCTCTGCTGGGAAGAATCAGAAAGAAGCTGACTCTAGTCTGGAGAGGTCAGGATGAGACACGCCCACGGCAGGCCGAGAAGCATGGGAGAACAAGGTTCAGAGGAGCCGAGAACCGGGGAGGAAGAAGACAGGAGTTCGAGGCCCCATCAGGGATGCTCAGCAGCTCACAACCATGAAGGGCTGAGCTCGTGGCTCACACTTTACTGGATGACGAGAAACCGTTAACTATCTGGAGCTAAGAATAAGCATTAGCCCTACCTGCTGGGTAGCTCACCAACAAGACACCCAGTGGGGATACCCAGGAGGGGCAGAGGTAAAAAGAGAGATTAGAGAACACATATAGCTCCACAGTGAAGTTCCTTATTCCACACAGGAGATAGGGAACACCATAAGCCATGAAAGGCACAGTCTCCACTGTGACCTCAAACATGGCTCCTGTTCTGTCAGCCCAGACTCAACATCCTGGTGAAAGCACCGGTGGGCAGTCTCATCCCCAGGGACTCCCTAAGCAGAGTCTCAGTCAGGCCCCTGACACTTCCCACAGCTGAGCTCACTCAACCACACCTGAGCCCTGCTGGGGCTGAGGACTCCCCCATCCTGAAGTCGCTGGGGTCATGCATCCTAGCAAAGCAGAGCTTCATGGTTTCAGGGTGCCTGTTGGGAAGCCCCCCTTAGTACCTGCCTCCCCTCTCTCCAAGGGGACCGCAGATCCTGCTCCCCAGTGCCTGTTTGGTTCCCAAGTAAGAAGTTATTTTTGCAGCTGAGATATTCTGAAGGCAGACACTGCCCAAGATAATGGCGTAGAATATCCAGTCCCTGACCTACTGAACGCAAGTGTGGCTTCACCTTGAGCCTTGGAAGCAGGTCCAGCCAGATTCAGACCCAGATAGCCCTTAGCCCCCTCACCATCGGCTCCCAGAGACACCTGCGCTGGACCTTGGACATGCCCGCTATGCTGTTCCTGTGCTCAGAATGTTTCTGTCCCCTGAATCTACATATTGAATCCTAATGCTCAGCATTACAGTGTTGAGAGCCTTCGGGGGTAAGCACATCATGAAAACAGCCCTTGTAAAGAGGATTCGAGTCCTTACAAAAGAAGGAAAACAGCTGAAGAGATAGCTCCATCCGTTAAGCCCTCGCCCTGTTTCCTCAGACACCACCCCCAAATCTGGACATGATGATGCACATTTGCAATCCTCACACTGTCAAGGTAGAAACAGGTGGATTCTTGGGGCTCATTGACCTACTTGTCAAGGTCCAGGCCCATGAGAGACTCTGACAAAAAAAACAAAAAAACAAAAAAACAAAAAACAAAAAAAAAACAGCCATGGCAGGAGAGATGACTCGGGTTCAGTTGACAGAGTGAACGTCAGGCAAACCTGAGATCAGATTCCTGCACTCACAATGAAAGCCAGGCACAACGGTGCATGCTTGAAATCCAGGCCCTGAAGAATCAGATGAGAGGGCTCCGGGGCTCTTGCAGAATTCGTGAGCTCCAGGGTCATTAAGAGAGACTATATAAAAACACGGTGAAGAGCAATTGGGAAGATACCCAAGGCTGACCTCTAGCCTACACACACACACACACACACACACACACACGCACACGCACACGCACACGCACACGCACACACACACACAGAGAGAGATAGAGAGACAGAGACAGAGACAGAGACAGAAAGACAGGGAGAGACAGAGAGATAAGAGACAAGGAGAAATAGAGACAGAGACAGACAGACAGAAAGACAGAGACAGAGAGATATAGAGGCAGAGACAGACAGAGACAGACAGAGCCTCTTCTCCCCTGACACCCATGTGAGGTCACAATGACATACCACTATGGAAGAGTTGACCCTCATTGTCATAGAAAATGCAGCATCTGCTTCATTCATAGAGAAGGCCGCACTGTTCACAAGCCATTCAGTCTATGAGATTTCAGTACGACAGCCGGAACAGACACAGATGGACAGGAGTCTGGAGAAGGTCCCACAGCGGGAGTTCTGGGAAGGCAGAGGTCAGACCAGACTCCAGAGCATGGAGCATGCTTTGTCCCCACGGGCTGCATGC
Source organism: Apodemus agrarius (assembly GCA_964023405.1). Taxonomy (NCBI): domain Eukaryota; kingdom Metazoa; phylum Chordata; class Mammalia; order Rodentia; family Muridae; genus Apodemus; species Apodemus agrarius. The sequence goes on from OZ030014.1 coordinate 92,521,583, forward strand.
ACTTTGGCTTAGGCCCAGCTATCTCTGGGTCCTGGGCGGAGCATCCGGTACTCAGGGCCAGGTCCGATCTCAAGGCCGCCAGAGCCTTCAGCCCTGTTTCCACACTGGAATATGCAGGTGCACAGGTGTTCTGCCAAGCATGAGCATGAGTCCTTGGCCCACTGGCCTTCCCAATTCAACCGTATCCCCAGCGACCTCCATTATCTCCTTCCAGTGCCCTCTGCTTCTCCCCCTTGACCCGTGACCCTTGACCCCATCTCACTGCTGTCTCACTCAGAACCCCATTATGGGTCCTGTTACCCAAGTGTCCTAATACTAAAGTCACCTGCCCCACTGTGGCCCTGCCTCAGCCGCTCCCACAATACCCCACAGCATTATATCTACTCCCTCACCTGACCCACAGCGAAGAACCCAGCCCAGCAGAAGAGATGCTCAAAGGCCCCTCCTCCCATGCCTGCTTCTGCACGGCCTCCCTGCATATACTCCCAAGGTGAAGGGCTGCCTGCACCAAGACCGAGGCGAGCGGTCAGAGTGCACGTTGAGGGGGACATGCTCCAGTCCAGGGCCAAGTCTGACGCACTGCTTAGCCTTGGGTCTTGAGGTCTGTTCAGACAATGAAAGGAGGAAAAATCAATGCAGTTCTCCATTTGCAGAGAATCCGCACATGCTCCCAACTGTGCGAGAGAAAACCAGCACAGCCCTGCCGAGTAACAAGTCTTGCTCTACCCTGACCACCTCTGGAGGAACAATCTCAGGCATGGGGAAGGCCCAGGGTAGGAGGGTCTGGGGAGAATTTTCCAGATCTCCTCTTTGCCAAAGTAGGGTAGGCCTTGCCACTTCTCTGCAGGGTGCCAAGCCCTTACTCTGTAACAGTGGCTGCTACCAAGGCCTTCCTGCCAGCCTTTTCCTTCTGGTGCTTTGAGGCCCAGTTCTGCTGTGATCCTAAGACCCAACACAAGGCCAGCTTCCTCCTCCCAGGAGCTCCTCCCCACCCTCAGGCAGGACCAGCTGTGTCTATGGGGGAAGAGAGGCCTGCAGGGGCCCGTGGGGAAGGGACAGATGTGCAACAACAGGGCCATTGTCCGCACTCTAATCGGACTCCCAGGAGCTGCAGGGGTGGGAACAGCTAGGCAGAGTTCTGAGCTGGAGGCTCCCAAAATAGCCAGGGTGCGGCTGGTGGCCGGGCTGGGCAGCTGACTTCACGCCACAAGCACGCTGGGCAGCCCGGCTGTCTGGGGCCGCACCTGCTCGGCCTGAGCAGAATGCTGCTCTGGGTAGAATGGGGTGAACAGCCTGGGGCCTGGCCACCCACAGCCCAGCGCTGGGCTATGTCCCAGAGGAGCCCTCTGGGCACTTGGAGCACCATGCTACTCCTTGATCCTGTCCACTTGGGCCCAACTCGCCCCCTTGACAAGGCTTGTGTCACTCAGAGAGGTGGGCTGTTGTACGTAAAGGTAGAGACGCTACCTTGCTCTTGGGACACCTTTGAGTGAAGGAAGAATGATCCACTACTCAAGGCAGCCACCACCTGTTCTCCTGGGGTGATGGTGAGGGGTGTGGGTGGGGCAGTGTCTCTGGGACTCTGACACTGGCTCAGGAGGCTCATAAACACTACTGAAGTTCATCGGGTGACATCTTTATCTTCTTCCTTGATGGTGGCTCCTGTGCCCTCCATAAGGGCTTCTGGACCACCAGGAGTCACTCACCTCAAGCTGTTCCCTAGACCTCTCTCCTATCCTGGGCTAGAGATAAGTTTAAAAAAATGTTTCCTGGGGTCAGGGCAGGAAATTGAGTAGCCCTCAGACAAACTATTTCTCAGAGCCCCCTCCCCTGGGGTTCTCCTGGAGTAACACCCATGTCTGGATGTCATGGTGGCTGCAGGGGCCACCAATTCATTTTCCTGAGGGACAGACAAGTGATAACTTTGTTTTGTTTTGTTTTGTTTTGTTTTGTTTTGTTTTGTTTTGTTTTTCAAGACAGGGGTTCTCTGTGTATCCCTGGCTGTCCTGAAACTCACTCTGTAGACCAGGCTGGCCTCGAACTCAGAAATCTGCCTGCCTCCGCCTCCCAAGTGCTGGGATTACAGGCATGCGCCACCACCGCCCGGCAAGTGATAACTTCTTTAGCTCTGCACAGGGAGTTGATACCCATGGGCAGAGGTCCCTATTGGGACCTAGAACTCAGCAGCTGTACCTTGCCCTGAGAAAGGTCACATGAGTGACAAATGAGAACACACTGCACTGTCTTCACTTTGACTTTTGTGATCCAGTGTGTCACATACACTTTGGTTAACTCAAAGAACATCTTCAGATATTAAATGTCTGTCCCATGGCTTGAGAAACACAATAAAACAATGTCTGCAAAGGAAAGGAAGGGGTTTTGGTTGAATGGGCTAGCGCCAGGTTTCTGAAGGGTTTTCTGGTTTGACCAAGGAACAACTACTTTTCTCTTCAGCTAGGCCCCGGGGCCCTCCTGAGTAAAGTTCTGGGTTGTGGGGACCTCCCACTCCTCCACATCCATACTGCCTCACATGCACAGGGGCATCCTCAGGGGCAGACTCACTAAGGCAAACATACCACACACACACACACACACACACACACACACACACACACACACAGAAATGCCCAGTCCTGATAATAGAAGGTCAGTGACATCAGGGTCGCTAATCCCATCCCTCGGTTGGCCTTTCCTGGCCCCTCTTCCTCCAAATGGGGTATCACCCCTAGCAGACCCAGTGATGCAGGCCTGGCCGGATCCATAGCACCTGTGCAGAGATCCTGAGCCATGGCCTGAGGCCTGAGGTACCCTTCCTTGCCTCCTTCACGGTCCTTGCTGTCTGTGGGGCTATCCCAGTGGTTTGAGGAGCAGAGTGGTCACAATGGTGCTCTGGCTAATGCCAGTCCCAGGCTCTCACACCCCATCGCAATCCCGGGTCCCACAAGGCCTACATGTGCTATCCCTGCCTACTCCTGCCTTGTCCTCCTGGCTCCAGGGCCACCTGGCTGAGGGACGGTGGCGATGGGCTTTAGCAGACATCCAGAAATGGCCAGGCTAAGGGTGCGTCACCTGAAGTGCTCTCACAGACCAGCCACCTACATATTCCAGCTGCCTTATAAGGGCAGCCAGTGTGGCCCCAAAAGTCCTCAGAACAATGGTCCTGGGGACCAGAGAAGAATCCTACTCTGGGCCCAGGGACCTGGAGAGGCCCCAGCTAGCACAGACTCTGTGGAAGCTGGAACCAAATCCCTAAGGAGTGGTATAGCCAGCCAGGCTGTCATTTGGAGAAGCTGGTGGGAAGGGACCCACTCAAACAGTGGACCCCTTTACCTGGATACCTATACTGGCCTGATTGTAAAGACTCCTCTAGGCAAATGTCCCACCTCTTGTATTTACAATGACGTATGAAGAGCCCACAGACACAGAAAAGGACAAGGTCTCAGGAGAGTAAACATCAGGCTCCTGGACCACGGAGGGGGGGGGTATTGTCCTCTCAGTCAAGATGGTTCAGGTGACCGAACCCCCAAGAGGCACCAGATTTGTCCCCGCGCCTCAGCACAGGGGCAGCTGTGCCAGAGATCCAGCACCCCAAAGGCTACCAGCTCTACCCTAGGGAGGAGAATCCCCCTACCAGCACCCAAGAGCCTCTGGAGGAAAGGTCAGCCCCACAGTGCTCCAGGCTGTATTAAGATGGGATGTGCTTCCCCCCGCTGGTTTCTGCAGAGGGCCGGGAGTTGCAGAATAGATGCTGAGGCTTTCCTGGATGTAAACAGCCTGTGGTCATTAGTCTGTGGTGCTGACACCCACTTTCCGGGGTCTTTTTGGAGAACACACACAAAGCCCTCAGCAGCTATGAGTTAATGCCTCAGTTTCCCCAGTGTTCTTTTTGCTCATTACTGCTGCCTCCTGAGTCAGACGACTCAATAGTTCCAGCTCCATGGTGTCCAGTGGAGCGGCTAACGGTGGCCAGCCCATGGTGCTGTCCATTTATGAATGGATCCACAAGATTAGTCCTTCTCTGGGACAAGAGCTAAGGGTGACTTGTGCTATTCTGGAGTCCTTCCATATGCCTGTTTTTGGGGGGTGGGTGTATATGCACAGAGAGGTTGAGCTGATCTTTAGTGCCACATACGAAACTTTGTGGAACAGTTTCCCAAAGAGACTACCAGCTTGAACCCAGTGAATGGCAGTCCCTGCTTCTAACATAGCACCATCTGTGTGTCTTTTGACCAGTTGTGTGGCCCTGTACTAGTATCCCCAAAGTGCCATCTCCCTGACACCGTGAGCCGGGTACGGATCCTCTGGGCATCCGGATCTCTTCTGGACTTGTGCAAGTCCCAGTGCCGTGCCTGATGCTCTGTTTGGTCACCTGTTGTTTTGTAAATGCTCTGAGGTGTTCTTTACATATTCCAGACCCTGAAGAACATCCGTTCTGGTGCAGTGCTCACCGTCTTCTGTTCCTGTGTCGTGTCTATGCGCTTTCTCTCTCTCCCTCAGGAAATCCTAGTTAAGCATGTCACTCAGTTCTCAGTGTAGACAGAATGGGCATGTTAAACAGCCCCTGTCCTCTTCGCCCCCCCCCCTCCACTGGATAGAGTAGCTCAAGTGTCACAGGGGAAGCCCAGGACCTACTCCTTGGCAGATCCACAGATGCAGCAAGAGCAGGAAGATGTCAGACAGTCCGACAGAAACGGGGATATTTTAACACAGGACAGCTGCAGGGTGTGTTGCCAGGGGTGGGGGCAGCGCTCAAGGCTCTGTTGCCCCAGATGCCCTTGGTGCTATGAAGCAGTCGATTAACCACACCCCCTCAGCTCCTTGGGAGGTGCTCAACTCACAGACCCCTCTCGGCATTAGTTCTTGGGGGACAAGAAACAAAGACACGGCCACGTGTGCCTCAGAGCGGCCCCTGAAGGAAGACTCGTGTTCCACAGCACAAAGTCGGGCATGGGACTCTCTGGCTCTCCTCTGCCCTTTGAGAAGCTAATGTGGCTTCTCGACAGTGTGTGACAGTGGTGGCAGGGCAGCTGCAGAGAGAGGAGCTGCAGGTAAACATGACAGAGGGCCTTGCAGAGTTCTGCCCAGCCTCTCCTCCAGGAAAGAGGAGGGCAAGGAAAGGGGCGGGGTTGAATAGGAAGGGAAAAAGAGGAGGGGGAGGGCTCAGCCTTGAGTGTCTTGAATGGTGAGCATAGCACAGACCTCTCTCTCTCCAGCCGTGAGCAGCGAGCAGCCCCCCTGAGAAATTAAAACTCTGGTGCAGAGGGCGTCAGGTCAGAATGTCGCCTGCCCTGCATGCCTCAGAACCCCAGCCCCCATTCCCGGACCCAGACCCCAGTGAGGATAAGAACCAAACACTGCCTATCTGGAGGGGCAGACAACACGTGGGAGCTGGCGTCTGGAGGACTGATACTAATTAGGAGGGGGGAGCCAGACAGGAACCTGAGGGTTTGTGAGCCAGACCTGCAAAGCCAGGAACCACTCATTCCCAGATGCTGCTGGCTGCATGTCCCGTCCCTGTTCAGTACCCAGCCACACGCCCCACCCAATTGGCCTCTGCCCCCGTGCCTGCAAAGTGGCCCTGACACCTCCAGCCTGCCGGCAGGCTGGCCAACACCAAAGGGGTAAAAACCTCTGTGAGGGCTACTGGGGTAGCATCCTCCCAGGGGTTCCCAAGGAAGGCTCCTGGGCCAAGGTTCTTTCTGGGACAGGCAGCTGAGCACACCGACCCCTGTCTAACCTTGTTTAAACCTGTCTCCACCAAACTCCATAAATCAGAGCCAGTGACAGGGCGGAACTTTCTGGGGTGGGGAGGGGTGCGTGGTGGAGCTGGAAATGCATTCATTGTTGATCAATTAACAGCATGCTTCTCTGGTAGGCTGAGAGGCAGGAGGTTACATCTGGGGACAGGAAGAAGGACCCTTTTGGAGAGATGCTGACGGAAGCAACTAGTCCTGGGAGTGGATGAACTTCCGGAAGTCCTTGGAGATATGCTACTATATATCCTACGCTGGCTTCCAGTTTGCTGTGTATCCAGGATGGTCTTGAACTTCTGACCTTCTGACCCCCTTGTTTCTACTTCCCAAGTGCTGTGATTCCAGGCCTGTGACACCATGCCAGGTGTATACAGTGCTGGAAATTGAACCCAGGCCTGTGTGTGTGTGTGTGTGTGTGTGTGTGTGTGTGTGTGTGTGTGTGTGAAGGAAGCACTCTACCAACTGAACTGTATCCCCAATCTTAATCAACCCTCTGCTATAGAACAAGTTCAAGGCCAGCCTGAGAGACATGAGACCCACACCCATAGCTTCCATCTCTTTCCCACTCCCCAGTCTCTCCTGGTCTCCCAGGGATTTGGATACCACAGAGCAAATGACCATCTCAACACTTCCTGGGGCTACATGGAGTTCCCTTTCCTTTTGGACCTGTACCATCCTGGTGTCCATCCACAACAACCTCATGGATTGAAGGTGTGGCCTCATAGTCCGTGGTAGACTGAGCCCCTCCTCGGGGCCCAGAGGCCGTGCAGGTGTGAGAAAGCACTTGGGATGGTCAGAGGCATCTTTGCAAGTTATACCTGGTGTGGATACCAGGTCATCTCCTTGCATCTGGATGTTCAGAAATGGTCCTCTCCACACAAATATCCAGAGGACTTCACTAGCCCAGTGCAGTAAGATGGAAAGCATGCCCACAGTCACGTGGCATCCTTACACCAGCGTGTCGTTTCAACTCTGTAACAGGTTCGCTCTCTGTCCCCAATGCCAGCACTTTTCACGCCCAGCACTTACATGCTTTTTCTATGTCAATCACTCAGTGGACCACAAGGAATCTCTTAACAAATTCCCAAAAATAAAAATAAATCAAAAAGCCTCTTCATGTGGATGCAATCATAGTGCATACATCATTTCTGGGGGGGGGGGTTGATGTGTTTCATTTGTTATTGCTTCATTTCTAAGCACTATGCTTTTATCCTGGAGGTTAGCATGTGGTATCCTGTAGAGAGGGTAGGTTTGGGGTTAGGAAGGGCTAAATAAATGGTCTAGGGCACTATCCAGAGACAAAGTCACGTAGGCTGCAGGGCCATGTGTTGTGCATGTGACTATATAACTTGTACTTTGTCGATTTGTAAAGCACACGTTAAAAGCCCAGCACCCCAAAGCAGATATTGTAGAAACTAAACTTTCAGTGACAGTTAAAATTATAAAATAATAAATACTTCCTTAGATGCTTGCTCAAACAAACAAGCAAACAAAACCCCTAGGGTGGCTGGGGACATGGCTCAGTGTGTAGTGCACTTGGTCTAGCTAGCTCTGGCTCCAGTGCCCAGCACTGCAGAAAACCAGCTGGAGGGCAGACCTGTGCAGGAAGATTCGAAGTTCAAGATCGTCCTCAGAGACACAATACGTTCCGGGCCAGCCTGGGTTACTCAAAAGCCTGTCTCAGAACACCAACAAAAGGCAAGCAAATAGAAACAACTATGTAATATCTAAGTCAAAGGATCCATTCCAGAGAGGATTCCCTTGGAGAGTAGCAGCAATGTGAACACTGGGTTGGGGAGGGGGGGAGGGACCCAACTAACATTGTCCAGGGAAATCATCCGTCCACAGGCAGCGACTGGCTGCTTACAGTGCCTGACTGCTCCTGGGGCTTGCCATACCCTCGTCTCTTCCTGCACTTCCTCCGTCCTCAGCGTGGCTACCTGGGGCTGACAACATGAGTTGTGCCTGCTGGACCCTGAGATATGGTGGATGACCGAGCAGAGTGTCAGTCTCAGAGATGTCATCACCGTGAGGACAGGAACACGGTAGACATCGAGATGGGACCAGGAAGAGGCGGCTCTATCCAGGGGGGTCCCAGAGAGACAAGCAGATAGACACTGCTTGAGAGGGAACAGGGCCCCTGTGAGCCCAGGGCTGAGTCAGGGGCCACATTGGCACAAGAAGCAAGGGGATGGGGTCATGCTGAGAGGTGACGTCACTGTCACTAAGCATGGGAAGACAGGTGAGGAGAGAGAACAGAGGAGGTCGTAGAATTCAGGTGACAGATACAGCGGAAATCAGAGAAGTCCAGAGGAACTCAGGAGGGGAAACCATAGCGCCCTAGACTGCTGCTAAGTCGAGGCATTGCTTAACCCCTCTGCCACACTAAGACTGTTTCATGCCCAAAAATGTTTTCTTCCTGCCTCTCCTCAGTTCCCCCACTTGTCCCTAAACCTTACCCCCCGCACCCAGGCACCATTCCTGGTCCTCTACCTCTGCACTCTCATTCCGTTGTCCTGACTTGAACAGGCTGCCATGTCCAGCCCATGTCCTGACCACACAGCATACACCTCTAAGCAAAATGTTGAGCTGTTCTGGAAGGTGTGACTCAGTCACCCTGTGCCAGGAGCCCACCTGACACCACTACATAGAGGGTGGTCCTTCCCCATGCTCAACCCACAAGGCCTGAAGGCACCATGGGACCCCATTTCTTCACCAGTTCAAACCCGGCTTCACAGAGAATGTTCTCGCTCTGAGCTATGTGCGGACCTGAGAGTACCATCGTCTCTAGTACTAAGCTCATGTCCTGAGCCCTGCACCCCCCACAAGACTGCCACTGCTCTGAGGTGACATTAGTCACTGCCCTGCTGACCCAGACAGAGTAGGGAAATGAGGAGGGGTGGGTCCCCTTTATTCCAGCCTGCTGAAGCCGGAGTACCAGTATCCTCCTGGCCAGAATCCACACCACTGGCTCTCTGCTTCTGGGGCCTTTTGGACGGACTGAGCTACACCACAGACTGCTCCACAAGCCAAGTCTTCACTTTACACATGTGCCTTATTGAATCCACACTGTATCGATTGGTGTTCTCCATAGAAACAGGGTCAATAGGGGCTGCATATTCATGAGGGTGTGCCCTCCATGTTTGTAGGATCCATGTCTGTTGAGACCACAAAATGTGAAGAGAAATTTCATTTGTACTGAATGCTTACTGACTCTTCAATTCCACAGACAGTAGAAGGGAGTGGGTGTTTCCACATCTTTGCCCCGCATCAGTATCGAGAGTTACACAGTGAGCATGCAAAGCCTGCAGAAAGATGGCCCGGGTTCTGCCATCAGAGGTTTATGCGACATCAGTGTCAGAGGATCTTGGAATCCATGGGAAAGGAATCTTGACACCAGTACCCTGTGGACAGGGGGGATTTCTATGTTCAATTAGTTCTGTTTCTCTTATCAGCCTTGACTAATATAACACACAGTATTGCAAGTGCTGGGACTCTAAACGCAGATCTTCATGCTTGCAAACGCTCTCTACCCACTAAGCCATCTTCCCAACTCTGAAATTTGGCTTTCTTTAATGAGCAAAGGACTTGGAAAACCAGTTACAAAACAGTAGATGAATATGAAGGTGTTGGTCACTCTAGAAATGAGAATATATGTTACACACTCTCATATATACATATATTATATATAATAAAGCATATTATTCTCTGGCATATATAAAGAACTGCCGCAGCCTAGGAAGTAGTACCTGACAGTAGTCCCAGCTAATCTCAGAAGCCTGAGGCAGGAGGATCCCTGGAGCCCCAAGAGTTCTAGGCCAGCCTAGACAGCAAAGGGACCCTCCTCTCACGAAATCTTTATACACAACTTTAAAAAGTCAACAATTGAACAGTATGCCACTGTGCACACAGATGTGTGTGTGTGTGTGTGTGTGTTTGTGTGTGTGTGTGTGTGTGTGTGTGTATACAGGCAGATGTGTGTGCCTGTTCACTGGAGGAAGCGGTACAGAGGATCACGGGTACATATACATGTAATGTTGGACAGAGGTCTGAGTCCCTTGTCCTCTCCTGTCACTCCCCCACCTGCCTTATTTTTGGGGTCAGTCTTCACTGAATCTGGAGCTCACAGGTGCTGGGGGTCCAGACTCCGGCCCTCGTGTTTGTACAACATGCTCTCTGCCCAGAGTCATCTCAACTGTGATGGTTTGTGTGTGCTTGGGCACTATTAGGAGGTGTGGCCTTTTGGAGTAGGTGTATCACTGTGGGTGTGGGCTTTAAACCCTCATCCTAGCTGCCTGGAAGCCAGTATTCTGCTAGCAGCCTTCAGATGAAGATGTAGAACTCTCAGCTCCTCCTGCACCATGCCTGCCTGGAGGCTGCCATGCTCCCATCATGATGATAATGGACTGAACCTCTGAACCTGTTAAACGTTGTCTTTATAAGACTATCCTTGGTCACGGTGTCTGTTCACAGCAGTAAAACCCTAACTAAGACACCAACAATAAAATTGATTTCCTTTAATGAGCAAAGGATTTGGAAAATCAATCACAATGTGGTCATGAACATGAAAGTGTGACTTGCTCCAGAAATGAGAATTACAGGCTCCCGTATACACCACCTGTAAAATCTGTAAAAATCAAATGCTCCGATGCTTTTAAGGACTCGGGAGGGTTAAAGCAGATCAAGGGAATGCCACATTCTGGGTGTGAAGTCCGTACAGTTTCTGAGTAGGGTCCCAGCCGTGCCTTCTGCAGGGGAACACTGCCGTCTGTGAGGCACGTACACACGAGCCCAGATCCCTGTGCTATAGCCAGCACGCACCCATTGGCCGGAGTCCAGGGAGCGCTTGCAAGCGCTGTGCTTTCGCACGAGTGAACGCAGCAGGAAAGAACAATCAACGTCTATCCCGACCAGCCGACAAACCCCACAAACAGCATCTGAGCAGTAGAAGGCAGGAGCCGTGCGGCACGGTCTGATTGTTGTGACAAATCACCTCAAACAAAGCGGGGCAGTCTCATCTGCCGGGTCACAACAGTCATGTTGGGGGGACCAGAGCTCATCTCATGGCCGCATGGTGCTTTCAAGGGTATGTTCACACTCGTGGGCTTAAAATGCATCAAGCTGAACCGTTAGGTTTGTGAACTCAGTCTATACAGTTTTTCCCCCTCCAATAAAAAGCCAACTGGGTAAACAAACAAACAAATAAACAAAAACCACATGCTTGACAATACATGTGCTCTCTTAGAAGTACAGGGGCAGCGTGTCCGACGCAGCTCTGAATCCACAACAGAGACCACAGGCAGGCGAGCTCACCTCCTCAGAGATCTCCCCTGCTTCTGAGCCTCATATATCTGTCTACAATATTCATCAACCCAGTTCCGCAGAGACCAGAGATTCAAAGGGCCCAGAAGAGTCTTGGCATGCCAGCCTTGGCTTTGGAAACAAAATTTATACACATACACCCCCACCAAAAAAAGTCAGATGCTAAAAGTAAATTTCATCCTCTAAGGACGACTCTGATTTTGGCTCTCTGCTCCGGAGTACAAGCAGATGCGTCACGCTCAAGATCACTTCAGTTCTTACACAACAAAAACACGGTCATGCCAGCCACCTGCTTTCTGCGGCATTGTGGAAGGGGAGTCCCAGAACTGGCTGTGAGGTGGTAAAGTACAGCCACGCATGGGTCTCCAGCATCTCCTCCCGACCAAGCTGGGTACCTAAGCAGCCTCCACCCTGGGGTCTATCTGGCTTCTGATCCTCTTACTGTTTCCCTGTTCATGGAAAATTCTCACCAACCGCGGACCATCATGACAGTTCTCTGGGCTGCCCTTGAGAACTGTAAAGGCCGTGTCCTGGGACAGAGGCTCCTCTATTTGGAACTCAGCCCTGCACTCCAAGCACAGAGCCCAGCCCTCTATGGGTGTCATGGAAACCCCTCTCCTCAGGCCCAGCACTCTGCTTATAGCAGGCCCACAGGTAAGTCCTACACTAGCAATTGAGGTCCCTGATGCCCACAAAGGGTAGTGCCCTCGAATACAGCCTTCCTACCTGAGACTTGCATTCATCCCTCTGGGAGGACATCCTTACCCACTGCAGCACGGGCCACCAAACTTCCCCTGCTGCCTGCCTAGTGGATGAGTTACTGGCAAATGCCCCAATCTCAGTGGGGGCTGGGCTGCCTTACAGCAACTGCCAGTGTCCATGTGTCGGGACCTCCCCACAGTGGCAGGTTCTAAACCATGCTGTGAATCAAAAAAAAAAAAAAAATGATTTGCACCTGTACGCTCTGCAGCCTGCAGTGGCTCAGCCGCCACGGAGGTCACCGTTGATAATGATGTGAAGAGGTGAATCCTGGAGCTGGAGAGATGGCTCAGTGGTTAAGAGCACTGTCTGCTCTTCCAAGGCTCCTGTGTTCAATCCCAGCAACCACATGGTGTCCCACAACCATCTGTAATGGGGAATCCGATGCCCTCTTCTGGTGTGTCTGAGGACAGCAACAGTGTACTCACATATATTAAAATGAATAAATCTTTAAAAAAAAAAAAAAAAAAAAGGAGGTGAATCCCACGCTGCCTTCTGAACATGGGCTTCCCCAGGTCCGCACTGCCGGTGTGTCAGGCCCCTACACCTGCCAATCTTGTTTCAGCCTCCTGTGCATTCTTCCCCAAACAGGGAGAGCCATGATATCTCAGTATTTCCAGCCGTATATGCTCTTGGGTTCCCTGTTACCATCTATCCCGGTTTCCCAGCCTACTCTGCAGAATTAGGAAATACAAAAGTTTGAAAAGAAATATGAGTCCTGTAATGGATTGCCCGAGCATGGCCTTGAGGACGCTTAACTGTTTTCCTAATTGAATCTCCTGCCTTCCCCATCTGTAGTCTCAGTCCCTGATCCCTGAAGCACACTTAGGCACAGCTCTACACCACACATAAAAACACATGCTGTGCGCCCATGATCCCTGAAACGGTGCCATGTTACTATCGAGAACCACACGGAGGGCTTGCAAGCCTTTTGGTGGCTCAGAACTGTCAAATCTTGTGCAGTCACAGTAGGCAGGTAGATGCCATCCCTGGACTTAATGAGACTATTTGGGTCTCAGGCACGTCTGAATGTTGACTAATAGCCTGCGTCAGAAGAGGGATGACTCATTCTCCTTACAGTAGCTGAGTCACGAAACCTCCCGTGCCTGCACAGTACATCTGAAAAGGACTCCTCACGCACTGCTGAGTCATGACATCCCCAAGTCCCAGAGCTGGAAGTTCAGAAGTCCTGTCCGCTGCAGAGAGCCATGCAGACAGGGGCCTCCAGCTCAGAGTGAGCCTATACCTGGTACTGTGGCCGTCACAGATGCCATGGGCCTGGAGAGGTTTGGGGGATGTGCCGGCTCCTCTCCAGCCTCCGGAGCCCAAGGCACTTGACTCTCTGTAATTGCACACACAGAGATTCTATCAGGCCAGGAGAGGATGTGCTGTTGGGAAAGACTTAGCCAGAGGTCCCAAAACTCACCCAGCAGGAGGTGACTGGCACATACCCTACCACGACTACCTGGACCCCTCCTTGAAGGCTATGAACAGCTGACCTTTCCTTGAAGAACCCTTACCCAGCACACAGGCAAGGTCTCCCCAGGTTCTTCCTCAGCCATGAGGAGACATGTCTAAAGGCAGCCAGACCTACAGCCCTTCTCCAACCACCACACCCTACCGGGACCAACAAGGCCTATCCAGGACAACATCTAACAAGCCGAGGCTACCTGCCTCCTCAGCAATACAGAAGGCTGAGGCTCACAGAGGTAGCACTAGAGCACCTGGCAGGAACACCAATTATGGAACCAATTACCATTGAACACGCCAGCTCAGAGCAAAACATCCAGAAGATCATCCACTGAGCCTGAGCCTTGGATAAAGGACTTGGGGGGATTGTACCACAGGAAGCACAAGGACTATGTCGGACAGGTACATAAGGCAGGCCCCACGGTGGCCCCTGAGTGCCCACCAAACCTCAGGTTTGGAGAAGGATTGCAGAGATCAGCACTCCCTGGCTCTGGTCCCCAGGAGTCAAGACTGGACCCAGGCTCGGACCCCTTCAGGGAACACACTGGGTGATGGAAGCTAGGGTGAGGGCCAGACTGGACGCCAAACTTTGGCTGAACCACAAGGAAATAAACTGGAGCTGAATGGGAGAAGGGCCATACAAACTGAGCATCCTGCCCCAGTTTCTGGCCCTGGCTGCTGCTGCTGGAACATAAACAGATGGTCCAGGGACAGGAGGGTTAGGATAACTCTACAGGAATTAATGGCCCTGAAGGGCTTCTGGAATTCTGAAGATTCCAAGAACCACTAGTACATGGAGCTGGCAGAGGAGTCCTTAGTACTAGGCTAACCCTGTGGCACTAGGGGACAATGAGAAGGACAAAGCACGCACAGGAAGGTGATCCTCAAGTAGCCAATGCTACCTGGGGCCAGACTGGGCCACCTGTAGGCCCTAGATCAACAGAGGCCTTGAAGGGTTACATGAGCTGGTCAGAAATGGCTTTCCTCGAGCCTCTGAGAGTTCCAACCTCTGTAACTACACCCACCGAAGTCCCTCATCCCACTTTGCTGACTCCTTCAAAGAAGGGTAGATTGGGTACACTAAATCATCAATGAGTGACAGGCCAGAAATGGACAGCTGACCCTGTGCACCCTACGCCGAAAGGCAAGTGGCCACAAGGAATGGTGGGGAGTAGCAGGTCTGTCTTCTGTCTCTGATGCCCTGACCCGAGGTATCAAGCTGAGTTGTGGCAGAGTATAAACCAAGCCTTGTCTTCTGAGAGAAATGTTGGCCATCCCCAGAGAGGCTTCCCAAATGTATCCAAGCCTGGACCAGCTTCACAGTACAGAAAGAGCCCACAGACTGGGACAGTATCATGCCAGGGAAACTCTACCAGGCAAATTAAACCCTCCCTTCTAGTGTCCAGAACAAATCTGAACACTGAGGGGACTTCCAGACACTTTGTCTGACTGCAACAATCCCAAAGAAACTGAGTAGTGTCTGGGACGTTGCTCGCAGCACTCATCTGGTCAGAAGCCATGGCTGAGTTAGTCACAAACACCTCCAGGATGGCATCTACAGAATGAGAAAGCAATGTGTACAAAGCAAAAGAGTGCAGCATTTGATCATGTGACTTTCCATCTTTACGTATCAGAAGGAAGCTGGCATCTTCCACACAATATGTTTGATCCTGGTGTTTGGTCTTGGATGACGGCAGACCTGAGTACCTGGGAGATGCAGAGAAGGAGGACTCCATCCCTGAACTCCATCTGACATGAAAGAGCTGAACATTCCTGGGTAGACCAGTTGTCTGGCCCAGGTCAGGGGAGATACCAGCAAGAGGCAGGCTTGTAAAGGAGCCTGAGCCACATCTACAGAAACAGACATTCTCCACCATAGAGAGTGAGCCCTGCTGGTCCCTGCCAAGATCCAGGTTCTTTTTTTTTTTTATCAAAAAAAAAATTTTTATTGGATATATTCTATATTTACATTTCATTTTCCCTTTTTTGTTTCCCCACCCCCCTAAGGTCCCACATGCCCTTTTCCCTCCCCCTGCTCCCTCATCCATCCCTTCCCACTTCCCTGTTCTGGTATTCCCCTACACTGATGCTTTGATCCTTTCCAGCACCAGTGTCCACTGATAAGTGGATATTAGCCTAGAATCTTGGGACACCAAAGACACAATTCACATACCAAATGATGTCTGACAAGAAGAAAGGAATGGACACTGGTGCTGGAAAAGATC
Organism: Apodemus agrarius; assembly: GCA_964023405.1. NCBI lineage: Eukaryota > Metazoa > Chordata > Mammalia > Rodentia > Muridae > Apodemus > Apodemus agrarius. The sequence continues at coordinate 92,537,112 of OZ030014.1, forward strand.
CAGGTTCTAAGAGAGCTACAGAACCCTGTGCTGGGTCTGATGGCTCTGAGCAGGCTCAGAGACCCCTCCCTCGCTGTACAGTTTGCTTTTGTTTACTGTGCCTTCCAGCTGTGCTGCCCCAACAGCTGTGCTTCCCCACACACTACCTCAAGGATCTGCAAAGAGAAGGAGACCAGTCAAGAACTAAGGTCTGTCTCAGGGAGAGGTTCCAGGCCAAGAGTCAGAGACTCCTGCCCCTGATATCCATACATTGCTTCCTTTTTCCAACCTCAGTTTCTATATTTGGAGAGTGGAACCAATAGAGAGCAAAGAAGTTTCTGAATAGGAAAAGGGACCTGGCCTTCAGGACAAGCAGGTAAGTTGGGCTGGACCCTGCAACTGCCCTTGGGACAGGCAGGTGCCCTTGTCATTGCCCTCGGGGATCCATAGCTGAGAAGGTAGGGGTTTGCTGCCTGCCCAGACAAGGCCCAGCCTGGAAGGTTAGAGGACAGAGACATCAAAGGGGACAGGCTGGAGCTTGGCCAGTTTCTCTCTAATGTCTTCCTGTGAGGCAATAAGCCACAAGCCCCAGGGGAGAGCCCACAGACAGAAAGCAGTCTCCCAAACAGAGTCCTAGTCAAGGATCTCCTGGGACCAGGGGAGGTTCAAAGATTATCCACTGGGGTTCTCCAAGTACCAGCAACTGCTTAGCATGTGGCAGTACACCTCTGCGGGGAGTGGCCAGAGAGAAGCCACAGGTATAAATAACTTGTGCTTCCTTTCTCTGTAGCTGTATTTGATCTCAGGGGGCCCCCCGTGTATGCAGACATACCCCTCTCCCCAATAGCTCCGCCCTTTGCTCCACCCTTCGGAACTGTAGGAGAGCAGGCTCCTGTTGACTTAAGCCACTCATTTGGGGGTGCATTTTACAGCAACCCCATAAAACAGCTTACTCCCCAGTCCAAACCTTAACCTATATACACAGATATAGGTCCATCCACCTATGCTTGGTAAACTGTGCTCCCAGACCCTGAGGATCCACTCACTACTTCCAGACAGTAGGTGAGGGCCTGAGGTTAGATAAGTCCTTGGCCTTTTTACCATGTGCAGAGCCATGTCCCATGAGCCTAGCTCCTGACTCACCCCCGAGACCTCATAGGCTTCTTTTGCCTTTCATTGAAAGGTTCTCCCTTGGAAGGACTGTAGAAAGGAGGAGGAGGAGGAGAGGATTCATTAGTAAACAGAGTAACCAGAACCTCATCTGAGCCCCCATGGTCCCCTGCTAAGCCCGAGAAGGCAGGCAGCAGGCATGTCAGTCAAAGGGAGGTCTGGCTGGAGAGCTAGATGCAAGCCTCGGACAGTGACATCTCCTCCAGGTGCACCCAGAAGGAGTGCCCCACCCAAGCAAGATGGCTGTCTGTCGGCAGCCTTCCTGACAGCAACTGCTGAACAGACAAAAGGCAGCCTGTGTCGCCCATGAATGGGAAGTCCTAGGGCTGGGACAGACAGACCTAGAGCAGAGTGGAGGACACACCGGGGTAGCTTGAGAAGCAGGAAAGGCCAGGGAATGGTTCCTCTCACCAGAGTCACCAGAAAGGTCAGACATACCCCTCTCCCCAATAGCTCCACCCTTTGCTCCACCCTTTGGAACTGTAGGAGAGCAGGCTCGTGTTGACTTAAGCCACTCATTTGGGGGTGCATGTTACAGCAACCCCATAAAACAGCCTCCAGTGAGAACCAACTAAGATCTCAGCCTGCTCAGGAAGTGTGGCCAGTTCTCACACAGGAAGCTCGCAGAATAGGGGACAGGTAGACATTACCAGAACTCCCTGCATCTCACACTCCCAGGGACAGGGAGGTACGGGCCGGCTCCTCAACAGTGCCAGACTGAGGAACTCTAAAATACAAACCATAATCATCTAGACGAGAGCCCTTCCTGTTAGCATTTAAGTTCACATGAATCAGGGAGATGTTCTCTATGTTGTTTTAATTTTCAATAAATTATTAGGAAAAAAAGCAAAGCAAGATGTGTCTCCCGCCTCACACTAAAAGATCCCATAACATACTTTCTGAGTCCAAGGTGTCAACAGGAAGCTGGCCGGGGTTCTCTATCTGGAAGAACTCACAATGGACAAAGGACAGCTTCATCATATGGAGAGATCTGGGCCCTCGAGGGGCAAAAAATAAAAAGTGTTGAGTTGACAGTCTCAGAGGCTTACAGCTCTGGGTCCTGAGAACTACAAGTGTGTGGCTTCAGGCTCTAAAGGCCAGTCTTACATATCTAAGTGCTTGTGTCAGAGGCCTGCAGCTCTGGGCCTTTACTGTCAGCGTCCCTTTGCTCAGCAGCCAGTGGTTTGTGGCCTGCAGCAGTGTCTGTGACAGCAGGTGATGGCCCATGCTATGCTCTCAAGCATAGCATCTCCTGACAGCATCTAGTGCTGTGACACTCAGGCCTTGGGTGCAGGACACCCTTGACCCTTGGGATGTAGCAGTGCCCTGTCTCGATTCCTGGCGCCCAGGACCTACAGTCTCTCCACTTGACTCTTCACTGCCTCTGCCTTCTCTCCCCTTCGTGCAGAATTTTTCCTCATCTGTCTCCATGCCTGACTTTCTGCCCCAGGAATCTCTCTACAGCTGCTTTTGTTGCTACCCCGACTGCATCACTACAACTACCATGGCTGCTGCTGTGGTGAGGACCGTCGTCTCAGCCGGCTCCCCCGTGATAAAGGGACCTTCAGGCCAGAAAAAAACACAGGGAATCTTTTATTGGGCTTAATGCTATGTCTGGTCATGGGACAGGAGGGTATCCCTGCACTGGGCCAGGCCTAGTGGCTCACTGTCTCTTCTTGCTGCCCTCAGATCCAGATGTAGAACTCTCTGCTACCTCTCCAGCACCATGTCTGCCTGCTTCCCTCCATGATGACACTCTCTGAATTGTAAGCCAGCCCCTATAAAATATTTTCCTTTATAAGAGTTGCCTCGGTCATGGCGTCTCTTTACAATAGAAAGCCTATCTAAGACAGCAGGTGAGGCCGTTTGGAGCAGAGGTGACTAGCGCGATGTGTCCTGAGTATGTGCTGTAGTTGTAGAGTTGGGACCTTCCGCAGCAGCAGGAGTTGTAGATGGAATCTCAAATGCCCAAAGTAGCCAGACTGCCATGATGAAAGAGTCCAGCCAGTAGGTGTACAGGAAGGGACAGCCAGCTGCCTCTCAAAGGATCAGACACCCACCCCGAGTGGTGCAGTCACTCACTGAACACCAAAGGGTTGTGATGGAGATGGAACAAAGGCTTAATCCTAAACTAACGTTCTCGGCAATGCTTCTCAGTACGTAACCCTCAACAAGCACCCTTAGGAAGAGCGGGACTGCTCTGATCTGGCTCAGAGGTACTTTTAAGTGATGACTCACACCCACCAAGCAGTGGGTTTACGTCTTGCATGTTAAGGAGATCGGCGAAACGTGCTGAGCTGTGTTTACATTTGCCCAATTTTGAATGGCTTTGTGGAAACATCACTTACATACCGTGGCGTTCTCCATCTTGCCACTTACCACTTAATGATTTTTAACCTATTTACAGAGTTGTACAGCCACAACCCAAATCTGACTTGAAAACATTTTTGTCATCTCAAAAAGAAAACTTTCACCATTGCCAGTCACTTCTTTCCCACCTGGTTCTAGATGTCCCTTGACCAATCGCCTCTGGCTGTTTTGCAGGCATTTCATACATGTAGAGACCTGTAAAACCTGATCCCTGTTAATTGGCTGCTTTGGTTAGAACTGTCTCGATACCACATGAATCGGTATCCCATTCCAGGGCATTGACAGTTCATACTCTAATGTATGAATACAGATTCGGATTTTTCAGGGACCAGATGATAAACATTGGTTACTTTTACGCTGGGCTGTTACAATGTTGCCAATGTTAACATTTGTAGTGAAGGCTTTGAATGGCTATGTGCTTCTGTGGCTCTGAAGTGTGGGTCACCTCTACAGAGAGCTAGGTCACAAAGGCTGGTCAGGGCACTGTACAGGTCACATTCCTCCAGAGTCATCACCGGTATCTGCCTTTTCTGGAGGTCCTGAGAAAGAAAGTATCCACGTGAGCTAGTGTAAAGGCAGGAACAGCCATGGGGACATCACCAAGAGAAATCTGAAGACCTGGAGAGTTTACAGTGTCACAGGACCACACACTGACTGACACGGTGTCTCAGGTAGCCCAAGGCCCTCCCAGCCCTTGCGCAAGTATCCCAGTTGCCCCATCCCACCTACCCAGGGAAACAGGGAAGCAGATAACTAACCTGAGGACACTCTCCGAGGTAGGCTAATCAGTGCCTGACTGTAGGCCAATGTGGCAGAGGATACTGTAGGTCCCCAGCGAGGCAGGAGCAGGTGAAGATGGTGCCCACAGCAACAGAATCCAGGGAAGCGAGGTGAGAGAGAGAAACGCTCAGGACCAAACCCAGCAAGAGGGAGGAAAGTTCCACAATAAAAGGATGCTTAACTAACAGGAAGTGTACCATTGGGTCCTGGAGACTATCATACAGTCAACATAGATAGTACCCCCATCTATGACTGTACATCCAAATATGGTCACAATCTACTAAAAACCTACCCTGTCTTTGTCACCCTCCCCCACCCACCTCCTAAATCATGTCCCCAGTAAAGGAAGCATGAGCACCCTTAAAACCCTTCTCTCTCAGCGTTAGAGATGGAACCCAGGTCCTCACAGACGCTAGACAAGCAGTAGCACTGAGCTACTTTCTCCAGGCCAGGCTCAAACTTCTTCACGGTACAATCTGTATTAGAAGGCAAACAAAATCCAACCCTAAGCAATAAGCATCCTTAATCATTCAACGACTTAAACACAGTTTCCAAAAAAAAAAAAAAAAACAATCACGCTGATAAAACTACAAGATCAACTTCAGTGAGAGGAAGAGGCAAGAAGAAAAACCACAGCAGCGAGAGTGGCGAGCCACAGTCGGCTGGCCCCACGGAGGAGTGAAACTGATACAGATGTGGCCAGCAGTTGATTCAGATGTTGCAGACAGGAAGTCAGATAGCCCACGGGGGTGTGAAACGATGTGAGTAGTTAAGAGTTGGGGGAAAGGTGAGAATGGGTAGATAATGTTGATTGTATCATCTCTGTAGTGAGAATGTCATTTCCAAGATCCTAAGTCAAGTAAAGAAGAGATAATAGTATTTAGCAGCCACGAAACATGCATTAAGAACTCTAATACTATGCTGGGGACATAGCCAAGTTAGTCAAGTGCTTGCTGAGGGTGGAGGAAGTCCTAGGTTCTAGCCGGAGTACCTCAGACACCAGGTGTGATAGCGTCTGCCTGTGATCCCGGCACTCAGAGGTAGAGGCAGAAAAAAAAATCAAAAGTTCCAAATCACTCTCACCTATATAGTAAGATCAAAGCCAGCTTGGGATATTTGGGATCCTGTCTCAAAACAAAACAAAACAACACAACAAACAAAAGACCTGTGCAGACTAGAGAGATGGCTCGGTGGTTAAGAGAGCCGGCTGCCTTTCCAGAGGACCCAGGTTTGATTCTCAGCACTCAGTTGCCAGCTCACAACCATACGTAACTCCAGTTCCAGGAGATCTGTTTCTGTCTTCTGGCCTCAGCAGGCACGAGTACGCACACACACACACACACACACACACATACACACACACACACACGTGGTGAACAGACTTGAGCAGGCAAGACAACAATACCCATGAAATAAGAATAAATCTTTTAAAACTGTAATGATAATTATAGTCGCATAGCAGGAGAGAAAGGAGGGAGAAAGAAGAAGAGAAAGAAAGAAGAAATGTTCTATTGTCATTGTCGCTCCTAGCAGGAAATCCTGTGCATCCTTGGGGCAGAGTCTGACGTGACAGGCTCCCGTCAAGAGAGGCTTGATGGAATGACGCATTCCTTCTCACTGAAAAGTAGAAGTGTGATAAACTAAGACCAGATGGAACCCTCAGCCATGGAGTAAAGACACCACAGCCTGACCCAATGTGCAGCTCTGCTTCACGGGGAATCCTAAACTCTACTCGCTCAAAACAAAAGCTAAACCTGGTTAGAAACCCAAAGAAAGCAGTAAAAATAAGACCCGGGTACTTGAGAAGCAGAGGCTGGAGAGCTGCTCACGCATAGACGCTTGATGCCAGCACACAGTGTGACAGCACACAGTGAGACTTCACCTCTTACAAAAACAAAAGGAGCCAGGTGTTCTGACTCACAGCTTTAATCCTAAGTACTTGGGAGGCAGCGGCAGACCTATCCCCATGAGTTCAAGGCCAACTTGGTCTATGTTGAGAGTTACAGGGCAGCCAGGGCTACATAGAAACCCTGCCTCCCAAAAAGGGAGGAGTTTATGTCTATTGAGAAGCCAGCAGGTGCAGTAAGGAGAGGGGACAAGAAGCTTTAAAAGTGAAAGTGAACAAATAATACCAGTTCTGTTTTTAGACACATACTGCACCTGGAAAGAAACAAGAAAGGCAAGGTAATGCTGCTGTGAGCCAGAGGAGAAGTTGTGGAGTGACTGGAAACAGAAATCTACAGCTTTCTTAAGGACAAGAGGCAACAAATTGCAGAAGACAAAATGGAAGTCAAGACTCTTTTTTGAAGTAGCAATAACATGGAAACATCCCAAGAAATAAAATTAACAAGAGATGTAAAATTTCAACATGAAGGAAATGATAAAATACGTCTTTAAGGCAGATTTTGAACTAATTAAAAAGGCAAGCTACGCTTGACAGTGTAGTCCCAGCACTTGGGAGCTAGAGGAGGGGGGATCATGAGTTCAAGGTTACCCTTGGCTACATAGCCATTCAAAGGCAGCCTGAGCTACTGTCCTAAAAGGGGTGGGGAGAGGGAAGATTAGTCAGTGGTGAAGCTCTTGTTATGTCATCATGAGGACCTGAGTTCAAGCCCTAGAACCCAAATAAAAATGCTGGGCATAGAGACACACACACTTACAATTCCAGTGTTGGAGGGTGGGGGTGGGGACAGGCAGACTCCTAGGGCTTGCTGGCCAACTGGCCTAGAAGTCTTCATATCATGGAAGGAAGGAGAAACCTGGCCTACTCAGTGAATTTCAGGACAATGAGACACTCTGTCTGACAAAACAAAGTGGATAGCCACTAAAGAACACACCTCAGGTAGACCTCTGGCCTCTATGCACACACACACATACACACACACACAGAGAGAGAGAGAGAGAGAGAGAGAGAGAGAGAGAGAGAGAGAGGAGGGTGGCATGCAAACTCAGTATCAGAAACCTACCAGCTCCCTACAATTTTTTCTAAGACATTCTGGCAGTTAACAATACCAGCAAAACATTTCAAGGAGAAAAGCAAACATTTAACTTAAAATTGGTCATTAGGCACCATGACTAAAATCCCATGCTGCTATGAGGTGAGGTAACCCATCTTCAGCTAAGCTAAGAAGTCCAATGCCAAGCACTCACATACCAGCATGCATTTTAGTTAGTGTTTCTACTGCTGTGATAAAATACCAATGACAAAATGCAACCTAGCGAGGAGAACTTACAACTCTCAGGACACACTCGCTTACTGAGAAAAAACAGGGAAAGAACCTGGAGGCAGAGCTGAACCATCTTCTATAAAAGTCTCTTTTGATCTCCAGATGTAATTGTTGTGTTGGAGACTTAATGCTAAATAAGCTCACACTTTCTAGTTCCATCTGAACTCTGGCTGGTTCAACTCAGCTGTTCTGACTCAAACTCCTCTCCAAGCTGACTGACTCAGTCTGGCTTCTCTCGGCTTCTCACTGAATTTTCTCTGTTCTCACTAACTCTGACAATTTGTTCTAATTTCCTGGCTCCTTCTTATTGCTTCAACTGCCTCTGCCGACCTACACTGAACTCCATGAATTCATGGATGAGCTCATCTCCCCCTGGGAAACTCTTACACATTACCAAGTTAGGCTGCCATGGTGAGTGAGGTGCAACCTTGGCCCCCCTATGGAATGCAGGTTCTCTGTGCTGACCCGGAGGAAACCCTTCTGAGAAGGTTTTACCTTAATATGCTGATCTTTAGCCCCAGCTGGCCAGTACTCATTAGCCCAGAAAAAAAAAGTTTAAAGTTCAGTACTCGTAATCTCTTAATCACTTCCAATTCTACAGCCCCAGCTGACCAGATTCTTGATTCAGAATATTGAGTGGCTCATACAGAACCTTAAGGGCTCTCAAACTTTCCTCTGAAACTTCACAAGTCAAGCCTCCATTTTATTCATAGCCCTCAGTACTCTGACCTCCCAAGATCTCACAAAACAGCAGCCCACTCAGCTCTGAAAACTCCAGAGCTTCTCCAGCCCAAATTCCAAAGTCCTTCCACAGTCCTACCATAAGCATGACTAGGTCTGTCATAGCAACACCCCATTCCTCATACCAACTTCTGTATTCGCTAGAGTTTCCATTGCTGTGATGAAACACCAAAAGCAACTTGGAGAGGTAAAGAATTTATTTCAGCTCATAACTCTCAGGTCACACTCCATCACTGAGAGAAAACAGAAATCTGGAGGCAGGAACTGACGCAGCAGCCCCGGAGGAGTGCTGCTTACTGAATTTCTCAGTGTGGTTTATTTATTCTGCTTTCCTTGACAACCCAGGACCGTGGGATTCAGGGCTGCCACTACCTCCAGTGGGTTGGACCCTCACACAATGCAAGCTTTCCCATGATCCAATCTAGTGGGGGCATTTTCCCAAGTGCGGTTTCTGCTTCTCAAGTGAGTCTAGCTTGAACAAGTCAGCAAAACAAGTAAATAAGTGAATACCTAACCATGATGTCATGTCTGAAATTGAGACGTCTTCATGTCATAGCAGGAAAGGGAAATCTTGAATATGTGAGTGGACGGCGAGAGATACTGGAGAAGGGCTAGGTAGGACATTCATACCCAACATCAAAAGGTGATAAAGTCATTGAAAATAAGACAAATGAGGGAGTCTCATCTCCCCTGGGGCAATAGAAGAGCTAAGCCTTTCTGGCACTGCTAAAGACTGAGATAGCTATTGTTCATGCTGACTGTCAGTGCAAGCCCCTTTTGTTTCCCTTTTCGAACATCAAACTTTGGAGGTCAAGGTGACTTGACTCCCCCATTGACAGCTATTAGAGCAATCCATGATTATCAGTCAAGACTGCCCTCACATCAGCCTACCTGCTCTAAATGTCCCCATGATCATCTTAAGGAGGCTACACTGAGACTACAGCTGCTCGCTGCCAAAGCCACTGCTTCCAACTGCTTACAAACTTGTCACCCCAAAAGCCTTGGCGAACTCTAAATCACTCAGTAGCTATTCTCACCCAGGGAAGAAGCAAGCATTTCTCCTCGAGGCCCAGCAAAGGACTGTGACCGGTGCAAACGTAGTCCTTCATTTGCATGAAGTTCTACCAGGATCTACACAAACACCTTTAACATATGCCCCCATTCTGACTACACAAGCAGGCTGAGCCTCACGCTGAGAACCAGCCAAGAGACGCTCTGGCTGCCCCCAGTTCCAGACTCTCTCAAGTGGTCTGTTATTATCCACTTGAGATCTTCGCCATTACTAGAATAGGCAGAGCTGGTCACAGGACGAGAAGCCGCGTCAGCTTAGTCAAAGTGGAAACGTCGTCGACGTTAGCCAAAAGCTTCAGAGAGAGGCTAGGTCAGAAACACAGGAAGCCGAGGCAACAGAGACAACAAGGATTGAAGATGAAAGGCCGTGGGCCTTGGTCAGTGCATTTGTCCTGGGGGCCTTGTGTGATTTAAGGGCCAGGGGTCTCAGATAACCTGCTCCAACAAGTTCTGACACTTGTGTGGCACTTAGTTTTAGTTGTTATCTTGACACAACATAGACTCACCTGGGAAGAGAATCTCCATGAGGAGGCCTAATCTAGATCAGGTTGACCACTGGGCATGTGTCTTAGGGTTTTGTTGTGAAGAGACACCACAGCAGCTCTTAGAAAGGCAAACATTTCATTGGAGCCGGTTTACAGTTTTAGAGATTTAACCCATTATCATCACTGCGGGAAGCATGCCAGCATGCAGGCAGACATGGCGCTGGGGCGGAGAGTTCTACATCTCGAGCCACAGGAAGCAGAAGGAGACTGTGCGCCGCGCTGGGCAGAGCTTGAGCGTATATGAGACCTCAAAGCCCACCCTCGAAATGACACACTTCCTCCAACAAGGCCACACCTCCTAATAGTGCCACTCCCTAAGGGCCAAGCATTCAAATACATGAGTGTATTGGGACGGAAATACCTATTCAAAACACTACAACATATCTGTGAGGGGTTGTCTTGATGACGTGGGAAAGCCCAGCCTGAGAGTGAAGTCCTCCTGGGGTCTGGACACTGAGTGGATGGCTAGCTGAAGACAGCAGGCTGTGCACGCAGTGCTCTGACTTTGACTATGTCTAGTTTCAAGCTCCTGCTGTTTTGAGTCTGCCCACAATGGACTGCAATGTGTAACCGCGCTAAAATATGTCCTTTCTCACAACAACAGAGGTGAGTCTAGAACCCGCGTCACTATCGACCTGCATGACACCTGCAGCATTTGCAGGCTCCCGGCGGCGGCTGCTCCGCTTCTGCTCAAGGATGTGATAGCTGGAGTTACCCCACAACAGTGACCCTCTAAGCTGGTGCCAGCCGGATGATTGGAAACAAAATCGCAAACACAGTCAAAGAACCACACAGGCATGTTTACATGTTTGGATCCTGGAGTGAGGCACCTCCAATCAGGATCAAACCTATAACCAACACCAAAGTAGCCCAGATCAGAGACCTTTGCCACTGCTGGGGTGAAGGAAGGCATTGGAGACCATCATTCCCAAGCTGGAAGAATACGCTCTTAGAGCTGACTGACTTTCCTAACCCACCTACAGGCTGGGGGCAAGATAGCCTGCCCAGCCAGAATCCAAAAGTGACAAACCCTGGGGAGGCAGGAGAAACTTGGGGTTCCCTTTGGCAAACCTGTGAGGCCGACTGCTTCCAGTGTAGCAAACTTCAAAAGATGAACTAGAACAGTCACAGCCCACCCACTGTCACAGTCCACTCGAGGTCACAGCCTACCCATGGTCACAGATGCTATAGTCATAGACCCCCACGGTCACAGGCCCCATAGTCACAAACCACATGGTCACAGCCTCTCCCCCCCATGCTCACAAGGCAAAGGGGCAGCCTTACCCAGGACAGAGAGTGACAGATAACCCCCTCTCTAGAGGTCTATGCCTGAGAGACCATAGTAAGACCCCGAGATTCTAGCAAGGTGGCTGCTACAGCCCTTGCTCACTGTCACAACATAACACTGGCCCCTGGAGACCCTGAGGATGCAGCCTCGTGTCTTTGACCTCCGGGCTCATGGAGACTGAGCCCTAGGACAACCCTAACCATTAACAGGAAGTATATGCTGTCCAAATGTCATGACATCTCTGTCCTGCCTGCAGGCACACGACCAACACCATTGTCATGTGTCGGATGCACCTCCGAGCCGGCTGCTCTGTTCTGAGGTCCATGCCTCCCTGGGGTCTCCCTGAACCTCCACAGCATGCCCCAGGGCAGCTCATGGGACTTGGTGGGTCCTGCTCAGCCCTTACTCGACACCTATTTCTACACTAGCCCTTGTCTTTCCTACGAATGAAGGTGGTCCTAAGTGAAAGAAAACCTATGCAGAGCCAGCTTGGGTCTACCCCAGTCTCAAGCGGCCAGGATGAACAGTGTGTGAGAATCTACGCCCTGACAGCACCCCCAGAATCATCCTGAGCCATGACATCCCAAGATGCCCCATCAAAGCCATGTCCCAACTATGTATGTATGTATGTATGTATGTATGTATATATATACATGCAAAATATGTATGTGTATATGTATTGTGTATATATATACATATTGCGTATATATGTGTGTATATGTGTATGTGTGTGTACATATGTGCATGTGTTTGTATGTATATGTTTATATGTATGGGTATGGGTATATGTGTGTGTATGTGTATATATGTGTATGTATGTGTATATATATGTGTGTGTATGTGTATATATGTGTATGTGTATATATATGTGTGTGTGTATGTGTATATGTGTATATATATGTGTGTGTGTATGTGTATATGTATATATGTGTGTGTATATGTGTGTATATGTGTGTGTATATATATGTATGGTTATGTATATGTGTATATATGTGTGTATGTATATGTGTATGTGTGTGTATGTTATGTGTATGTGTGTGTGGGTATATATGTGTGTGTATGTATGTGTGTGTATATATAGATATGTGTGTGTATGTGTGTGGGGGTGTATATGTGTGTGTATATGTATGTGTGTGTGTATATATGTGTGTGTATGTATGTGTATGTGTTGTGGGTATGTATGTGTGTGTATGTGCGTGTAGTGTATGTGTATGTGGGGGGTGTATATGTGTGTGTATATGTATTTGTGTGTATATATGTATGTGTATGTGTGTGTATGTGTGTGTATATGTGTATGTTTGTGTATGTGTGTACGTGTGTGTACGTGTGTTTATATATGTGTGTGTATGTGAATGTATGTGTGTGTGTATATATATGTGTGTGTATGTGCATGTGTGTGGGGGTGTGGGTGTGTAGGTGTGTGTGTATGTATATGTATATCAGCATCCCAAGGTGACCCTGCCTTCCCCATCCTCTCCCTGCAGTGGTTCTGCTATGGGGCACACATGGCATTGCCTCCCTCTGGGCTTCGGACTGGGGTGGGGACGAGGAGCGGGTGGGAAAGGACAAGGCAGGGTCTCCGCAGCTGCTCTCAGCTTCTGATCAGTGAAGTCAGCTCCAAGGCGCTCAGGAATCCAGGCCAGTGCAGGGCTGGGCAGTTTTACAAGCAACTTCAGAAGAAGTTGTCCCACGCCCCGGAGGCCCACGTAGGGAGCCGCTGGCTGTTCCTGCCTGAGCCTTCAGAGTTGAAGGAAAGCAGAGAGTGAGGAGTACCCAAGCCCGCAGCACAGTTGGGGTAGGAAAAGAAAAAACAACCCCCGCTCCATATGGGCCGCCTCCAGTCCATGCCGTGTCCCCGATACCCTGCCAGGGCCTCCAGCTCCACCGTGATGAGTCTTGTCCTCCTTGTACCCCAGGGTCTTCAGGAGCCCCAGACATCTGGGCCCTGAAGACCCTGCCTTCATCTCCTCCGCACAGCCATGTTCATGGACAGAATTTTAAGAACATCTAAAGGCCCTCAGGCTACTGTCCCTCTGCTAAGAACTGCCGCAGTGAGGAGGCACCAGAGAAGCCCTAGGGTCCCGGCCAGGACCACAGTGTGGCAACACCCAGGGCCCAGCCCGAGACTCCCATAGCTAAGCTTATCTTCAGGGCTGTCAGCACCCACCTCAGATTTCAGACAAAATCAAATCCTTTTTAGAGTTTAGGCAAAAATCTTGTGATTTTTTTTTTTATTTTTTTTAACAAATAGTTTGGGCTTGGCAAGTCTTGAGCTGTATTTTGCCAAGCCCTCCGCCCTCCTGTAATTTAAAGGAGGGGAAAGAGCAGAGGAGACAAAACCACCGTGCATTCCGAGGGAGCCGCGGTCTGCTGCCGCTACTGCTATGGTCAAAATTATCCAAGCAGCAGAAGGGGCCCTCCCCCCTACCCCCTACCCCCCCCCCCCCCGCTCTGTGGACTGTCAGTTTAGGTTAGTGTTTTTAGTGTAATTGGGTTAGGTTAAGTTAGGTTAGGTAAGGTAGTTTAGTTTAGTTATGGTAGGTTAGCATAGTTTAGTTTAGTAGTTTAAGTTATACCCATCACTAAGGTGGTCCCTAAAGGGAGTTAGTCCAGGCCTAATTAGAGCCAGGTAAGGCCTGAGAGGCCCTGAATGTCCATGCCTCTAAGTCGGCATGGGGGAACTATGGGGAACCGTGGTAGACGGAGCAGTCTGTAGCAGTTCTTGAAAGGAGGCCCAAGCTCTGAGACTGGCTCAGGGTCACTTAACAAATCTCTCTCTGGACCGCTCAGCTTCGCCCCAGGGACAGGCAGACAAGCCGAGGCTACCCTGAGGCCCCAAAGTCTCAGCATCCTTATGACACAGGAAGGGGCTGAGACTAGAATGGGCCTTGGGGCACGGAGGGTGTTTGGCCTGTGACTGGTTGTGTAGGGAAAGGCAGTCGGGAAACCAGGACGGCAGGACTCCGCATGGACAAGACATGTGCCCTGGCTAGGCTCTGGGGACGGGCAGAGTCCTGAGGTCACTTCCTGCTTCCCAGCCCACCTGAAGCTGTGCATGCCCTGGTGTGACTGCAGTGGGGGATGGTCAGGGCCCTGGGCCATCCGCAGCTGGGTACCACACCCTGGGGCTGCTGCTGAACCACAAGCCCACACGTAATGACAAGGCCGGCCGGCCCGGCCCCGAGGCTCAGAGCCAAGCATCAACAGTTCTGAGCAGTGGTTTCTGCCCTCTTTCTCAGAGTACTCGGCCCTCACTCAGGAGACTCATGTGTACGTCTCTGAGAGTCGCTTGACGAAAGGTATGGTGGGGGCTGAGATGACTCAGTAAAGTGCTTGCCGTGCAAGCCTGAAGACCTGAGTTCAACACCCAGCACCCATGAATGAAAGACGGCCGCAAAGGTATGAACCAGCAAGCCCTGGAGAGGCTGAGAGGGGACGTCTGGGGGCTTGCTGGTCAGCCAGTCTGGCCTGCTCAGTGAGCAAAAATAAAGCCTTTCTTCCCCTAAGTGGCTTTTGGTCAAAATGTTTCATCACAGCAACAGAGATGAAATTAGAATAATGGCTAACCCTTTTAAAAAACAAAACAAAGCTGTTATTTTTCTATTTGTTGCCTTGGTTTTTGTTTGTTTTATTTTTACTTTTTTTTTTTTTTTTTTTTTTGCCAGTGTAAAAGATGTCTGGAATGACTTAATGGACAAATGATGTATTTGTCTCATGGGTTTGGGCTTAAAGTTCATGGTTGCTTTGGTTCTTCTGTTTCTGGCCAGGGGTGAGGCGGAGCATCAGGTCTGGGGTAGGGGACATGGAAAAGCATCAATGCTCACCTCATGGTGCCACGAAGCACAAATAGGTGGGAAAGGGAGGGCACGGCGCACGTCTTCCCAGGACAAGCTACGGGTAGCCTGTCTCTCCAACTAAGTCCTGCCTCCTACTTCACCATTCTCCTGACCAAGCCATCATGTTATGAACCCACCCATGCATGAGGTCAGAGCACAGGTCAGCAAGTCACCTCTCAAAGCTTAGCTCTAACCACTGCTACCCTGAGAACCAGGCTGAACACATGAGCCATGCAGAAACTCCTCATATCCCAAACAGAAGTAGTAAACACAGACAAGGCTATCACCGTGTGTGCCCGTGTGTGTGTGTGTGTGTGTGTGTGTGTGCGCGCGCGCGCACGCGCGCATGTGTGTCCTCGAGTATGTGTGTGCATGCGTGCATATGCATGTGTGTGTCTGTGTGTGCATGTGTGTGTACTCATGTATGTGTGTGCATGCATGCATGAATGCATGTGTGTTCGCGCACGTGTGTGTTTCACGTGTATGCATTGTGTACTAGAGTATGTGTGTGCGTGCATGTGTGTGCGTGTGCGTGTGCGTGTGCGTGTGCGTGTGTGTGTGTGTGTGTGTGTGTGTATGTGTATGTGTTGCAAGTAAGCACACATCTGTGCATGTGCTTGTGGAAACCAGAGGACACCCTGGTGCCACCCACTTATTTTGAGACATCTCTCATTGGCTTAGAGCTTGCTCATTAGACCAGTTGTGCTGGTCGTGAGCACCTGCCTGTCTGTTTCCCCACCATTGGGATTGCAAGCGTGTACCACTGTGCTCTGCTTTTTCAACACGAGTTCTAGAGACTGAACTCAGGTCCCGGTCCTTGCAAAACAAGCACTTCACTCACTGAACCATCTTCCCAGCCCCAAGTAGTGTAATTTTATAAAAATGAAAAGCATAGACATTTTAAAATTAAAAGTGCGTCATGGTAGCTGAGAGAAATACATCAAGTCCTGCTCAAGATCAAACGAATTAAAATCTCAGTGTGGACCAGACTCATGAAGTCCATCCCACCCTACCCGAGAAGCTGTGGGCATTTGACGGCAGCTGGGACAGAGGGTTAATTTTCTTTACAGAGGCTGCGTATGGTGCAGTAGATGGTCCTACACTCACGCACCTACAGGCAGCACTAAGTGGATTTTAGTGGCTTTTAGAAAAATAAAAAGCATACAGGAAGTCGGGGGTTAGGAAGGTGGTGTGGGGGATGGGTGAGAGTAATTGGAGAAAGGAGAATGGCGTAGATGTGATCAAAACAGTGTGTGCAGGTATGACATTTTCAAATAATAAAAAAGATTGTTTGAAATATAAAAAAAGTGGGATAGATGGCTTAGCAGTTAGGAGCACTGGCTGCTCTTCCAGAGGACCCAGGTTCATTTCCCACCACACACATGACAGGACACAACTGTCTGTAACCCCAGTCCCAGAGGAGCCAATGCCTTCACACACACACACACACACACACACACACACACAAGTGCACATGAAATAAAATAATAATAATAATAAATAGATCATTTTAAAAATTAACAACAAATAAATTTATAAAAGATAAAAATTATCTTTAAGATCCAAAATATCAAAAAATAAATAAAAAATAAATAAAAAATCCAAAATATCATTGATGTCAGATGTCACATCAATGATGTCATATGATCTGGAAATCGGAAGTGCAAACTGAAAAATGATTGGCCAGTGTGGTGACGCTGTGGGTTGCGGTCAGCAACTGCCACACACAGCGACCATCAAACTCTTAGAAGATGGAGACGGGGGGGTTGCAATTCTGCCTCAAATTCCCGATTGTTTACAAACTCTTCACTTCTTAAAAGATATGAGCCAGGAAAATGTAAGTAGGTCTACATAATGGGAACTGTAAAACTTTGTTACAAAAAAAAAAAAATCAAATAAATTAGCCAAAGGGAAAGATTTGACTTACACAGTGCATTGTGGGGTGAGGACTCAAGTTTTGAGAAGAGGCCAGTTCTCCCGAGCAATAATCTATAAATTCAGGGAGATTTCAGCCGAGTTTATGGGATTGACAGGTTGAGGTCAAGCTTTGTGTGGAAAATATTTGAAAGAAAGGCCAAGACATTTTGGAAAGTATGAAATATATATCCCGTAAAACATGTTGTCCAAAGGGCGCAGGTTTGGCCCCGGTACACGCACAATGAGAAGAGCAGGGATCTTGAAGCAGTGGGACCCAGCATGTGATGTGGGCCAAACGCCAGCCAGCATTTCACACAAGTGTTCTCAGGGAGGGGATGAGACCATCTGTTAGGGCAAAAGCTCATGATCTGATCCTCCCTGGAGGCGCCCGCCCTCAGACACACCCATAGGTGAACTTGGCTAACTCTCCACCCAGCCAACTGACCCACAAGCTGGAGCAGTACATAGTCCTTGAGCTCTGCCCATTTCCCCCGCCCCACAGTTCTTGAACTCCACCCATTTCCCGCCCCACAGTTCTTGAGGTCCAGTCATTTTTTCCACTGTTTTTGGAGATTCTTAGTCCAGTGGTGTGACTTCTAAGTTATTAGAGATCTGAACTTGGTCAGCATCCTTTTTTAGATAATTACCTTGCAATTTTGTATTAAAGCTGCTTTCAAATTCTTTCACAGGAGAGAAGAATCAGGGTTGCTCTGTGGCAGACTGTGTGTGAACAATAATTCTATTTATAACTAATAGTACCACACAAAGATACACCAGATTACTTGGAATTGTTTTTAAGATTTATTTATCTTATACAAGTACACTGTTGCTGTCTTCAGGCACACCAGAAGAGAGTATTGGATCCCATTACAGATGGTTGTGAGCCACCATGTGGTTGCTGGGAATTGAACTCAGGACCTCTGGAAGAGCAGGTGGTGCTCTTAACAGCTAAGTTGTCTCTCCAGCCCTTGGTATTTCATATGATCTACACATTTTACCACAACTAAGTAACTCCTCTAATTTAACATCTTTTAAACAACATCATCATTCTTCATAGATGTGTCCATGTACTCCATGGTAGGTGAATGGTGATCAGGGGACAGTTGTGGGAGTCAGTTGTCTCCTACCTTGTGTTCTAGAGATCAAACTCTAGTCATCAGGCAAAGTTGCACCATCTTGTCAGGCCAACAGCTCTATTTTTAAGGTCAGAAAGTGTATTCTTTTGAGATGTTCCAGGAACCCATAGTTAACTGGAGGCTAAAAGGACTTAATTTATCATTCGGTTTGGAGACACAATCAATAACATCAAAAGGTTTTAAACACTTGCCTAATGGCGCCAGTCATTGTGAGACAAACCAACAGGGCAATATACAAAGTTAAAAGTTACCTGATGCTTAAGTAGAACGCTACAAAGAACTTACGTCTTTTATGTTTTCCTTCAATGAACAAAGGGCAAAAGACAACGGGAAACTATGAAAGACTGATAAAATACAAAAATCTTTGTTGCCTGGGACAAAAAAAAAAAAAAAAGCAAAAAATAAACCTTATATTCAAGATCAAACTCAAACTCCCAAAATCTTTTTCCCCTTAACACTGAAAGTTTCAACTACCCACCAGTGTGTTTTGTAACTTATTTTTTAATCCTAAATAAATGTTGCCAGTTCTAGCACTATGACTACAATTTAAACTCCTCCTGCACAGACCTCCAGCTTTCTCTACACAGAGAACCTGCTGGGGCTGAATATTTGCTCATTTTCTTAGTCTTGAGGATGGGGCTCACTATAATCTAAGGTAGCCCTCTGCCTCAGCTTGCAGGTACGGGAATTATAATTGCATCACAATTTGTCATGGTTGAATATGTTTGGCCCAGGGAATGGCACTATTTTGAGTTGTGGCCTTGTTGGAGTAGGTGTGTCACTATGGTGTGGGCTTTAAGACCCTCACGCTAGCTGCCTGGGAGTCAGTATTCTGCTAGCAGCCTTAGGATGAAGATGTAGAACTTTCAGCTCCTCCTGCACCATGCCTGCCTGGATGCTGCCATGTTCCCACCTTGATGATAATGGACTGACCCTCGGAACCTGTAAGCCAGCCCCCGATAAATGTTGACCTTATAAGAGTTGCCTTGATCGTGGTGTCTGTTCACAGCAGTAAAACCCTAACTAAGACACCACTATTTCCAATTTTTCCCAATCAGGTTTGTTTTTCACGTCTTCTTTTGTATTCCATCACTGATTGCTTTAAAACAAAAGTACTCTTTTTGTCTTCTAATTAAAACACATCTTATGGATTTTGTTCTTATTAAAATCACATACTTTCCTTGCACATGTTAAATACACAGTCATGTTCCCTTCATCCATGGTTTCATTTTCCATCTTTTGCAGCTACTGAGGAACAACAATGAATGTGTGTGTGTGTGTGTACATGCATACACACACACACACACACACACACACACACACATATATATATACATAATGAAAATGTATAAGCAGTCACAGTTTTAAATTGCACAGCATTTTGAATAACAGGAAGAAATCTGAGGTTATCGCTTTGTGTCTGCCCAGGATGGGAATCTCTCCGTGTCCAGTATATACCTCCCACCTGCAAGTCACATGGTGACCTCCTCCGCTGTCAATCTGCTGTCAGCATGAGCAGGTGAGAGAGAGGCCATACCCTCGAAACTTTTAATACAGTGTATTGGGACAGCTGGTCCACTCTGCTTTTTGTAGCCGTTAATCTCTTACTGTACCTAAATGGTAAACAAGCATCATCACACATTTATATGCATAAGGAAACCAGTACACACGGAGACTGTTACTGCATTGATTGGTTGGAGCCATGCACTGGGGGCTCTTCAAATATCTCCAGAGTTGATGAGGGGCACAACTTGTGATTATCCCTCTTATCCCTATTGTTCTGGTACTTTCAGGATTTTAAACCATCAGGAACCTTAATATTTAGTGAAAGTTAAGAAGCAGATCATTTGGACACCATCTTGCCGGTATTAGCTGAGGTGGGATGATGGCCGTGTGGGTGGGATTCCCCAGCTGGGGCCGTGGGCTGCGGAAGAGGAGAAGGCCCGCTGAGCTGCAGCCTGCCAGCATCTCTCTCTTTCCTGTCAGCAGGTGTGATGTGACAACTGCTTCCAACTCCAGCTGCCTTGACGTCCCCACCACGATGGACTGTACCTTGGTCTGTGAACCAAAGTAAACCTTTTCTAGAGTAGGTTGCTTTTGTCATTACCACAGCAATAGGAAAAGAAGCTAAGACACTGTGTGGCCCAAATAACACTGGTTTTTCTACAACACGAAGTGAAGAAGTGGAAATTTAAAAACAAGGAAGATTTGAACAGATATTTCCTGACAGAGGCTGTCTTACACATACCCAAGTTTGATGGCTACTTCTGAGGAAGCCCGAGTTCTCTTATCCTATCTTATTCACTGAATGCATGTGGGTGTCTTGTCTGAATGTATGTCTGTGCACCATGTGCTTGCAGATGGAGGCCAGAAGAGGCCATTGGATCTCCAGGATCGGAGTTCCAGACAGTTGTGAGCCACTGTGTGAGTGCTGGGAATTGAACCTAGGTCTTCTAACAAGAGCAGCCAGTGCTCCTAACCACTGGACCCTCTCTCTAGCTCCTATGTTATTCTCTGAGTACATACAAGAACCAGATGAAGTTATGTTTAGCTTGTTTTTGCAAGTCAAGCAAGTCCCAGAGGCCTGGCTGCCCGATGATTTCTCTCCAGGCTCCTGTCCAATGTGCTCTGTGGCCTGGTGTGGCCGCAACTTAACAGTCTCAAGTCACTGGTGCAGGCCTAACACAATGCCACATACCAAGTAATTTGCAAAGCACGGACGCCTTTCTCATGGTTCTGGAGACTCTGGAGGCCAGGCCATCCAAAATCAAGAGGCTCATGGTCTTCCAAGATGGCACCTTGAACACTGTGCCTTCTGACGGGAGAGCTACCATATCCTCACATGACTGAGAGAGACAGTCACCCCATCCCACAAGACCTTTACATACGACACTAAGGCCACCACAGAGCCCTAGTCCCAACACTACTACCCAATGCTCCTGACGGGTAAGGAAAGATGATGTTTGTCCCGGCCACGACTTACCATCAAGATGACGCAGACTGAAGCTAAACTGAGCACTAGCTTCCGTCAGCGCCTCCTCTGTCAGGGAGAGAGCTGGTTGCACAGAGCTGGAAAGACTGATGCTTCTGTACCAGCTTTTACAAGAAGGAAGAGAAATGCTCTCTGACAGTACAGACCTGGAATCCCAGCACTCAGGAGAAGGGGGCAGAAAAACTGCAAGTTCAAGGCTGCCTGTGCAACTTAGGGAGATCCTTCTTCAAAACAAAAGGGGGAGGGGCTGTGGATACATAGCTCATGGATAGAGCAGAAGCCCTAACCTGTACAAAACCCTGGGTTCAACCTTCAGCCCAGAGAAGGAGCGTTGTTGCAGGTTGATTGACAGGAGACAGAGGCCCGCTCACTCTGTCTCCCTCCTCCCTCCCATAGCAAAGACCAGGCTGGCTCACTCTGTGCCCTCTCCTGTCCTGGAGAGTCTGGTTGGTTGTAACAGGTCTTGATGGACTAGTCTCTTCCTAGGGCACTGGCAGTTGACTCTGGTCTACCTGGCAGCTATAGACTGCATCCCTTGCCTCTAATTGGGGTTCCAGAGGCCTGTTCTGTCCCTCGGCTTCTGCTCAGGGCCCTGTGGCACTGCAGGGCTCGAAGTAGGGATGGGGTGGGGGGAGGGTGGCACTTTAGGTCAGGTCTCGGGGCTCTGCACCTTCATCCTGAGAAACAGCTCTCCTAAGTTTTTAGGATCAGGGAAGTTGCCATGGCTCTGTTCTGCCAGTTCCCACCACAGTCTAACTCTGGTATTCCATGCTGGAGCCATTTTGGAAGGGTGACAGTGTCAGCCCTTCATAGATCTGGCCTCACACCAGACTGCTTGAGACTCCAGTCTCCCAACTTACCCCTCGGGAATGCCCTGTTCTCTTGGGTTTTACAGGAATAAGATTCACATAACAAAGTCACCGTAGAACCATTTATGCCATTGTGGAGAACACCTGTCCAGCTCCTCTGTCCTTTCTCCAGATGACCTTTTTACCTTTGATGATAAAGCCTTTTTATTTTTCTGAACACTACCTCCCTGTCAGGGGGGTGGTTTGTGTGACTCTTCTCGGATCCTCTGGGCTGTCCTTTTACCTTTTCAGTAACGCTCCCTTGGTGCATGGTTTTTAGTTTGGATGAAGTTGAATGTATCTACGTTTTAAATTTTGTTGCTTGCCCCCCCCCAAAAAAAATCACAGCTAGGAATCATTTTCTAAATCCAAAATCACAAAGGTTTTCATCTGGGATTTTCTTCTAAGGGCTTTATAATTTTAGCTCTTTGAGGCTTTTGATCCATTTCGAGTTAATCTTTGTGCATTATGTGAGGGAAAAGTCTAACTTCAGTTGTCCTGGTCTCATTTGTTAAAGGGACTTTTCTCTCTTTCGTAATAGTCTTGGTATTCTCATCAACGGCAAGCAACCACAGAGTAACACAGGTGAGCCCTCAAGAGCGTCTGTCTGTATGTCTGTTTTGATGACCATGGCTTTGTAGTAAACTTTTGCTGTGATTCTCCAGCTTTAAGATGGAGACTTTATTGTGGCTATCCAGGTGACATTCTAGGCCTCCTTCTAGTGCTTAAGTGGCTGGCGCCTGAGGTTGTAATAGGCCAATACTTCCACCAGTAGTATCCAGTCCACCTTAAGAAGGAAAGCACTTTGGCATGAGGCCCTCAGAAAGAATGAGCCTGTTCATATCTGTCTGCTTCTATAAAGACACATTGGCCAGACTACCACTACAAGGCAAGAGTCAAGGGTCAGGACAGCTATTAACGCTACCAGTCTTTTCTAAGAAGGGCACTCCACTTCCCTGTGTCCAAGAGTGGTTTGAATCAAGGTCATGGCATACAGCAGGGCTTGGCTACCAGCTCGCTCACTCCCTGTCAGCTCACTGCCATAGGCTGTGGGTAGCGGCTTCTGGGACAATCAGATCATCGTCAGCTGGGGTTTGTTTCTGTGTTACTCCCTCTCTTTCTCCTGGATTGGCCAGGGGCTATTTGTGAGTGACACTCCCACACCCAACTCCATAGCTGGACTCCTCGTCCACCTCCAGCTGCATCTGGTTGGATGAGACCAGTCTCCCTGACCCATCCAGGATCCTGGAGTATCCCTGTCTCCCCCACCCCCAGTCCCTCGGTGTGGCTATCCATGGGTCCCCTCTCCTGCAGCACTCCCAGGAATTACAGACCCCGTTGTCTTCCTTCCAGGCATCAGGAAGCTGTGCACCCTGCCTGTCCAGGGCCATTGTCCTTGGTCCTTGCCCTCTAGAGACCACCTGGCAAAGGAGTCCTTATAGAGAAGAATACATATGACATATAGGGTTGTAGCTCACTACTAAGGCTGTACAACCTGCTCTCTAGACTCTTCTGGTGCCTCCCCTTATAACAAGACTCTACCGTATGGCCCGTCTCTTCCTGCCTTAGGCCAGCACCCACACACAGTGCAGACCTGAGTCCTGACCCAATGCAAGCCTGGGTCCTCCTCAGCCTGTGTGATGCCAGCAAGGGTTACCGAGGCCACAGCCACCTCCCAGCAGGCCTGTGGCTCCTAGCCACAGATGGAGGTGGGTGTCCACTCTTGCTCTCTCTGCCATTCTATGGTTGGTAGATGAAGACACCCTGCCTAGTTTTCTTCCCTTGTCCAGCTCAGCTCTGAGGTAACTCTCCCTAGAGATAATCCTGGGATGAATGGCCGGGAGTCCCATAACAGCCTCAGCAGGGGACAGAAACGTCCAGAATAACCACGAAGAAAGCAGAGCCCTTCTTCCACACTGCTCGGAGTGACTGTGTCTCTCTGAGCTGCCACAGGGCATCTACTTTAGTGTTCTGGCCCGTCCAGGTGATGAGGTATGTGTGCGTGGTGGTTGGGAGAGGGGGGTTGTTCTAACTAAACTGCTGGTGGATGGCCTGACCCAGAGCAGGCTCAGAGTGCATGTGACTGCCATGGGGACCTAACAAATCCTACCCTGGCTCTGACTCACGTACACCGAAGCCACCATGGCCACACTTTAAACAACAGTGGAGCTAGCTTCCAAGGAGTTAGGTGGTGGGTGTTCTGCACGTCAGTGGGCTTCTTCCTAAAGCACATGGAAGTTCACTGTGGTGGGTACGGGTGGTAGTGCCGAGCCTAGCCCACCAGACGCATTCATCTCCACAGCTACTAACCAGGTATGCTCAATTGGCTGTACCCACCTGGTAGTGGTGGCACATGCCTTTAATCCCAGAATCTGAGAGGCAGACACAGGCAGATCTCTGAGTTCTAGGCCAGCCTGGTCTACAGAGAGTGTTCCAGGACTACAACGAGAAACCCTGCCTGAAAAAAAAAATCTAACTCCAGAAATGGCTGTTTGGGATACAGACTAAGCCCAGGTATCCAGGCCATCTTAAAGCCATATCTATCACACAGGAGTAATGAAGAAGAGAAGGCCTCTGTGCTCTTGGGGCTTCAGGAGCTCCATCTACATGACTATAAAACCCTTTTATTCCAAACCTCTAGTGCTGGAAGCACTGCGAAGTCTCACCTATCTCAGGGAAGAAGCTGGAATTTCGGGGAGCAGGGGGGGGCAGGTAGAGCCTTTGGCTCAGTAGAAATCCCCTTCTAGAACCATGGATGGGGCTCATGTGTCCACTGTCCCGCACGCTCGGGGCTCTGAACTCTGCAAGCAGAGCCCCTGCAGACTTCTGATTGATGCTGGTTTTACAAAATGAACAATCAGGCTGCCTGGGTTGCAGAAGAACAGTCCAGAAGCTGGCAGCTGTCTACGTAGAAGAGTTGCAGGGGAGCAGACAGGAGCCATGCACAGAAAGAAAAGCAGATGAGCCGGGGAGCGGGGGGGGGGGTGGGGGGGACGACAGCCCCGCTCCTACTGCCCAGGGCCCTGAGATTACTAGCACACTGACTTCCCTGCACCTGTCAGCCATGTGAAGAGCTTTGTCCAAGCACATCAGACCCGCCTGGATACTCCTGTCTAAGCTTCCTCTCTCCTCGGGGACCTGTCTCCGGATCAGGGCAACAAAGCAGGAAAACAGTTCCAGGGATACAAAGGACAGGTGGACCCAGAGCTGAGTATATTGGGTCATCTCCTGCTGGGGCACTCGGATAGAGACAGAAGTGGGCTTCTGTAGGGGGCATTAGCTGCAGCCCATATGGGTGGCCCAACCTTGTCTGAGCAGGCCTTCTTTCAGCTGGCCTGGCTACGGAGACATGCCCAGACTTCCGGCTGATCAAAGGGACCTGGGATTCAGCAGAGCCGAGCAGCTGCCAAAGTACTGCCTTGATGTGGAGTGCCCGCGGGCAGGGGTTTGGGGCAAGCAGGGGGTAAGCACAGGTAGGACCACCCTTGAGCAGAATGTGTTTGTGTTGTCTCTGTCCTGCAGCCCGGGCATCCCCACGCCCCCATGCCTACGCCAGC
Source organism: Apodemus agrarius (assembly GCA_964023405.1). Lineage (NCBI taxonomy): Eukaryota > Metazoa > Chordata > Mammalia > Rodentia > Muridae > Apodemus > Apodemus agrarius. The sequence goes on from OZ030014.1 coordinate 92,562,569, forward strand.
AGCCCCCGGGTCTCGGAAGCGAGAGCAGCTCTGGAACTCCGGCTTGAGGCTCAGCATCTCCGTACTGGGGACCTGACCTAGCACTAGGGTGACTTTCCGGGGCCCTATTTAAGGAAATGGAGAAACAGCACCCTACCTTCCAGAGCCCACGCAGGGGCAATCTCTAGGCCCGAGTTTGGTCTGAGACCCCTGTATGAAACCCAGGATACCATCCTGACCTAACAGTCATGAGACTGAATTTCCTCCGGACCTGGAGAAACCAAGCATAGAGCGCTATAGTTCTGGAGGCAGCAAATGGTGGGAAGGACAGCTCTTCCGATCCACTGCCCAGGCTCTGCAGGGCCGCTTGGGGTCCCAGCTTCCTTCTGGCAGGGACTCTAGTGCCATTTGAGGAGACATCTCTAGAGAGGTGGCTGTCCTGATTGCCTATGCTGCCTCCATGCTGCCAGCTGGCCCCGGAGCCCACTTTTCTCTCGCCAGCATCTGCTTCTTTCCTCAGGGTGCTGCTGCCCAGGGAGGGCTCCCTACAGAGACATGGGCGCCCTAGGCTTTCCAGATTTCCCAGGCGCCACACCTCCTCCTAAGAGGTCAAAGTGTCGTCACCTGTCTCCTGAGCCTAGTCCGTGCCTCTGGCCCCTGCTTGCACCACTTTGTACCTGTAACAGAGGGCAGTGACTGACTGAAAGCTGATCACGAAGCCGGAGAGAATATGAAACATGTCGGTTCCACCAGCTGGGGGAGGTAGTGTCAAATCACAGGAAAATGGGGGAGGCCAGTAGGTCTGCTAGGAATCAAGAGACCTCCAGCCTGTTCCTAAGTCCTTCTTAGTAGTCAGCGCTCAGTACCATGCCCCGCCCCCAAATCCCTTTAGGACTCTTATGGAAGCTGGGTGCTTGGGGCCAAGCACTCTGGTGGCCCCCCTCTCCTTAGCTTCACACTCTGTGCATATAGAAAACAGCTTTAACGGGCTTGAAGGGATTCAGCTTCCCTTTTGATTGGTTTTCCGCTCACTCATTTCTGCTTTCTGTCTCATAACCATACCGCACTTTGGGCAGGCAAGGACCCCAAGGGCATCCCCGTATAGTGGGGCGTATAGTGGCCCCAGCACCCATCCTTCCAAAATCTGTCATTGTAACCCCATTCTCCACGGCCACAGGAGGTGACCTTTAACCAGGTAAAAACCCTGGATTTGACATCCAGTGTCCTAGAGGCACCTGTGTCAAGCTATGCCACAGCTCAGCCGAGGGACAGCTAGGTTGTGGCTTGTGCTGCCTCATTATGTGACTCTAACTCCGTGGCCAGGAACACAGGGGCAAGCAAGGAAGGAAGGTCTGTCTGCTGGGAGCAGCTCCCATCACAGGGATAACGAGGCTCCGCCCGCCCGCCCGCCCGCCAACACTTTGGCATTCAAGACCTCTCTCAGCAACTGTTACTCTGAAGTGTAACCATTCTCCCTTCTTGGTAGGTTGGGAGAGGGTGGCAAGGAAGGAGGCTGAGCGGGTGACGACAGTTGAGCATAACAGGCGCTGAGCCCCAGTGGGGGGGGGGTGGGATCCTGGGGGGGAGGGGGCAGCATCTCTCTCTGTTCCTCCCAAGATCTTGTCACCTTGACTGCAGCTGGACAGCTTCGGCAGAGCCCCCTCTGCCATGAGGTCCCCACAGCTCGGGCTGTCTGAACAACTGTTTCCCGCTCAGCCTCCTTACTCTTTATCACCAAGGCTCTGACAGGTCCTGCCCACCCAGAACGGAGAGGACTGGTTGCCTATGTCCCTCCCCGCCCCTTAAATTCTGTCTTGGCTATGGACGGAGATGGTGGCAGACCTTCGCAGTATCTCCCACAAAGGATGGGGGGGCCTCTGTGAACGCTAAAGACAGCACCCAGCAGTGGAGGGGAGGCTGCTGGGGACCTGCCAGCCCTCACAAGCTGCTCTCAGGCTTCCTTGGTCAGCCCCTGGGCCGCTCACATACGTGCTCCCTCAAGATTATGGAGAATCCGGTGTGGAGAGGAGCACCCCTCTGGAGCACTGTCTTGGCTGCCAGTGGTGTGACATGTGGGAAAAGCGCTATGCTGTTCTTTTGCAGGTACAGTGGTAAGGATGTCCCTAGAAAAGAGAGCCAGCCTACACAGAGCATCCCCTGAGCCAGGATCACAGCAGAGGCCATATCCTAAAGACCTGCCATTTCAGGTCCGGAAATGGCTCAGACACCGAACCTGCCCTGAGGAACTATCTAGGCCGCTCAACTCACAAAGAGGCATGCAGTGGGGATGATGGAATGGGTCGCAGGGGGGCCTTGATTGAGCCTCAACCCAGGTTCAACACTTGAGTCAACACTTGAGGCCAGCCAGGAGGCTACAGCTAATCTCCAGGCTTGTTGGGAGGCCAGAGCACACGGAGCGCACGGAAAGCAAGTAGGAGCACGGGGCCGGGGGCAAGACCCCCATGGACGGAGGCAGAGGCCCAAGCCGGCCTGGCCAGGTCAAGAGGGAGTGGGCTTTGGCAAGCAGTGCGCAGGGGTCCGTGAGTCGGGAGCCGTGTTACAGTGCGGGGCGTGAGGATACCAGCTCCGTTAGACTGGGTTTCCACTGCTACTCTCAAGCAATGGCTGCATAGACTAATTGGATCACTATCCTGAGAGTTAGGACAGTAAACTCACCCCATAAGGTGGACAGGACAAAAGTTTAGGAACCTCTGATGGGAGGGACAGCCTGAGGTGTCATGCGTGACTGGGGGTGTTGCCACAAAGCCCTGCACTCTTTTTGTCACATAGGGGTTTTCTTACGGCTCTCAACCAAGCAAGCCACTTCTGGCTTTCTTCCCATTTCCAGATTAGGTATCTAGATTCAGTCTAACGTCAGCTATGAGGGCCTCTTCATAGGCTAGAGGAAACAACAGGAGGGATAGGGCCGCTGGCAGCAGCCAAGCAAGAAACTCCGGACCCAGCACCATCGCCAGCTCCCAGGAAGGATGCCGGCCACCTCCCTTCTCCCTCCCCGCTCTCATCCCTGCAGTTGCGCGAGGACAGTTGGTGGTCTGCCACACCTGGCCTGGAGTTGAGCTGCCCGACATTAACCCTAGTCATCACTTTATTCCTTTTGCCAGAGATCACCTACCACGCTGCACCCAAGCCCACAGACCTGCCTCTGTCCCATTGCTCCAACACCTAAGAAGTCACGAAGAGGGGACTGTAACAGCCGCTGGCAATCTGCAACAATTTAAGTCATCTGAGCTGATGAAGGCTAGTTTTGTTTTTTGTTTTTTGGGGTTTTTTTTGGCCAGTTTCCCGCATTCAGCCCCCTCACCCTCCTCCAAAACACGTCAAAGGAGAACTGGAGCTGCGCAGGAGTGGCTAGAAAGGGCGTAAGGATGTAGGAGTTGTGTGTGTGTGTTGGGGGGGGGGGTGCAGGTGAGCAGGGAGTGGCCGGACAAGGATCTAGTAGTAGAAGCGCTAAGAGAGCAAGCCGGTAAGGTGAAGGATGGAAAGGAGCAAAGGGATGCCGAATTCGGCTGGGGGCGGGGAAGCTCCTGATTGGCCAGTGGAGGACGTGATGTCACGTCCGGCGAGGGAAGCCCTGCCTCAGCTGCCCCCCCCCGCCCTGCCCCCGCCCCCACAGGTGGTGCCGCCGCCCTGGGTGCTAGGCTGCGGGGGGGACGCCTTAGGGGACCCCGGACTTGTCCTTTGCACTCCCGGATCCCCCCTCCGCCCTCCCCCCCGCCTCACCCAGGCGACGGAGCACATCGCGTGGGCTGGAAGAGCCCGCACGCCTCTCCCTCCGGAGAGCAAAGGGGCGCCCGGTGCGCCCCGATCGTGCCCCGCCTCGCCCCGCCCCGCCCCGCCCGGGCGCTCCCCTCTTCCCGCCCGCGCTCCCCGCCCCTCCCTGCCCCTCTCCGCGGCCGCCGTGGGGCCGGGCGGGCGGCGGGGGAGGCGCCGAGCCGGGACTGCGCGTTCGCCCGCCGTGCTCTGGGCGGCCCGACTGAGCGGCCGGACCTCGCGCCTCGCGCCTTGCTCCCCGCGCCGCAGCCGCAGCCGGCTTTTGTTGTCTCCGCCTCCTCGGCTGCCGCTGCCTCTGGACCACGAGCGGCGCGCGCTGGGACCTTGGCTCTGCCCTTCGCGCACACTGGGCTGAACCGGCCGGCCGGGACCGAGGGAGGCGCGCACGGGCGGCCAGGGAGCCGCGGGCCCCGCCATGGAGCTCCGGGCCCGAGGCTGGTGGCTGCTGTGCGCGGCCGCCGCGCTGGTCGCCTGCGCCCGCGGGGACCCCGCCAGCAAGAGCCGGAGCTGCAGCGAAGTCCGCCAGATCTACGGGGCTAAGGGCTTTAGCCTGAGCGATGTGCCCCAGGCAGAGATCTCGGGTGAGTAAGGGCGCTGCGTCCGGGGGCACCGGACCCTAGCACTCCGGAGGTCTGCTCTGGGCCCCTACCCGCGCCGCAGCTAGCCCCGGGCGCCAGAACTCGCCGCCTAGACTTGGAGTGGCCTCCAACTGGTCTATACCCCACGGCCCTCGCCTCCGAGCTCCGATCCGCTCTGTTGCTTCCCAGTCTACGCTCTAGAGTCCCTTCCCCATTACACTCTGCGCTCCCTTTGGGTTTGGGTTGGAGCTGGGCGTCTTTGGTCTCTGGCTTGGCCCACTGTGCCGGCGGGGCAACAATCCCAGCTCTGGGACAGCGTGCCTGCCGCCCTTGCGGCGAAGCAAGCGGTAGCTCTGGGGCAGTCTGTTGGGACGCATATCCCGGTTGCAGTGGGCTAGGAACTTCTCTATGCGGACCTCTCCCAGAGGCGTCAAGGGTTCTGCTTAGGAATTTACGCGGGTCCACAGCAGGAGCCTCCTAGGTGGGATTTATGGGGAGAGTCTATACTTCAAGCCTGGGTTCTAAGGAAGTGTGAGCCCTCTGTGCGCTTCAGGGGACCCCAGGGCTCGAGGGGATTCCTGCCTAGGAACTTGTGCCCGCCAGCGCCCCTCTCCTAGCACACTCGTGGTCTGACCGGGCGCTCGGGCCGCCTGGAGCTGCGAGCCCAGCTGCAGGTGGTCGGCGTCTTGGATCCCGCCCAGGGGCCTTGTCATCTCTTTGTAAGAAGAGCGGCCCTCCTGGCGGCGGCCTCGGCCCTGCAGCTGCTGAGAGCAGCCCTTCCCCTCCCTTCCCTTCCCTGCTGCCTCAGGAGCTCTGGGAACCGAATCTTTATGAGCTTGGAGCGTCTATGCAATGTCCGAAGGACCTCCCAAGCCCCAGGCTTTTTCGCTCTTAAACGTGTGGGGAGCTTTCCTGGATAAGTGCGACACCGGGACCTTGGCGAGCAGGAATTCCTGCCTTGGGGTTCTTTTGAAACTGAGGGGGCTTGCAGGCCAGAGACCAAACTCAACTGGTGCCGTAGACACTCTGAATGAGGAAAGTAAGAGTATTACCCAGAGGGGTGGCCTGTGGCTGCCACTTGTTCGGGAATGGTAGTAGGTAGCCAGGCCATGGGGCCCCTGTGCCTGGGGAGAGACCCCTTGCTTGGCCTGAGTCTTTTGACTATCTCCCCCTCAAAGGCCCCCCAGTACAGGCCTTTCTATTCCTCTCTCTACAGACAGCTCTGCCATTGCCAAAGCCGCCTCCTGGTTCTCTGGGCACTGTCCACCCGGTGCCTGGCAGCAGAATGGGGGGGGGCAGATATAGTTAGGTCGGTGCCCTGCTCACTTTATGCTCACCTCCAGACACACAGAAATAGGACCGCATACCCTGACATTGCTGTGTATCTCCTACCCCTGCCAGACTCCAGCTCCCCACACACACCAGCCTGGGGCCTTCCAGCCTACATCTCCCCATGGCATGGCTCTGCCTACCCATCTTAATGCCTTCTCGGAGACCTTCCTGAGCTTTTACCCACCCACAGCTACTGTGCCCGTGTAGGCAGGGACTGGCAATGTAGGCAGTGACAAGGGCACGGAGAGGGCAAAATGAAGACGCGGAGGTGTGGTCCTTCCAGAGAGCCTGGTTCTCACCGCCCTGCGGTTGGGGAATGTAGGGGATTAGGAACTCAAGACAAGCAAAACGCTTTGATGTCTGTGAGGACGGTCGGACGGCCCTGGGTGCCCGTCCAGCTGGGATGTGCGGGCACCCTGCAGAATTACAGCAGTCATGCTGGTTGGGGCCCAATGTTTGTTCAGGGACACCCTATTTATTGACATGCAAGACCAGGGCCTATGTTTTCCCATCATCCCTGTTGGTGCCTCTCAGAACTGGCACCACACTTTTCTAGAACCCCACGGGCTGCCCCTCACCGCCCTCAGAGTGGGAGAATACCGTCAAGCCCCGGAGCACTGAAGGAGTATTAGCATGTGGACTGAGAACCAGGGTGACCTCCTAAGGAAGCAGTAGTCCAAAGGGCAGCCAAGCTCAGGGTCCTGTCTGGTTCTGTGCCACCAGACCTGGACTCTGAGGACCAGGCGCCCTCTGGTGGCCGCTAATGGCACAGTACTCCCTGGAGCTCCTATGTGATTCCCTTTCCTGCCGTCTCCAGTCCAGAGTTCCAAAGGGCTCCCGCGAATAAGAAATACAAGAATACCTCAGGAGATGGGTGCCTGCTGAGGGTCTGCTGGAGTCACTGGGTGGTTGGGAGAGAGGAAGAGTGGCCCATGGGCAAATAGATGCCTCTGTGTCTTAAGGACCAGAAAGAGCAGGAGACTTCCCTATTATCAAACAGTACTGTATGCGAGAGGCTGGCTCCTCACTTAAGGCACTGCTCAGGTTTCTGAATGGCCTTCCCAGGAAGCAGCTCTCTCATTCCATGGAGGAGAACTAGCCGGAGAAGGCAGCCGCTACGGTGGTGTCCTCCTTCTGTGCCAGGGCCCTGCCAGGGAGCGAGGTCTGGGTGAGGTTGCCAGGAGCTCACTGCTGAATAATAGCCACGGTCAAGCAAGTCTCTCTAGACTGGCAGGACCGTTCTGGGCCACAAATGTTACTGAGTGTACCGCATATGGTTTAGTTCCGTACCGGGGTATTCCCTTCGGACTCTAGGGGTCAGCGACTACTCCTCCCTGGTCTCTGATGTCAAGACAAAGCCTGTCCAGGCCACTGGTCCCGAGTAGGTTCTCAGTAAACAACTGCAGATGAACACGTGTTTCTTGGCAGCTCTACCACAGCCTGGAGGCAGAAGGTAGAGGCCTTGGCAGAGCGCACACAGCCCTCCTTAGGGTCTCCAGCCTGGGCAGAGTTGGGGCTGGGAATCAGAAAAACCTAGACCTGTCAAGCGTCTATGCCCCAAAGTCACAGTGTTCCTGCCTGCCCGCCAGCTAGGGTGGGCACCTCATACTGAAACCCAACATTGACGATTCACTCCGCTCCCAGCAGGGAGCTAATTCTCAAATGTGAGCCTCTGGCCTTCTGTGTTACTAGTTTGGAATCCGAGGTCCTTGGGGCGGCATGCCCTGCCCACCTCTCAGGAGTCATCTGACTTTCTGCAGAAGCCAACTGAGGTCTGTGGCTCTCAGAAGTCACTGGCACATTCGCCACCCTGGACCGAAAGTATCTGGTATCTGCGTGCCCCCATTCTGCCCAGGAAGAGACACCCCCTGTGCGGCTCCGCCTGAAGCCTGAGGGTGGTCCTCATGCCCTAGCGCGCTGCTCGGAACTTGACTTTCATCATCCCCAGCACAACGGCCGGGCGTCTGTGTGCCCAAGGGAGCCGTGTTCCAGCACGGCCGTCTGCGTGATGCAACGGCCTGGGTCCTTGCTGTAGCACTGCGGCTCCCGTGCTGGACAGGCCATCCTGCTTCTCCATGGAAACTCCCTCTCGGGCTCCAGAGGCGTTCTGCAGAGTCAGCGCACGCTGCACGGGTGAGAGTGTCCATCAGCCGAGAGTGTTCCCGGTGAACTGGGTCCAAAGAGACATTTTCACAACTACCCCAAGAGCACCTCATGAGAGGGACCGTGTGAACCTCTGGGTAGAAAAGGACATCCAGGCCAGAGAGGCCACAGACCATTCTTAGGGCATTGTCTGACTAATCCCAAAGCCTCTGCTGGCAGCTTTTCCTAAAGCCAGAGCAGGCCTCCTTTTTGAGGCTCTGTGTTCTGGAAGCGTCACGCTGTCTCAGCTTGGAGACCTGAAGTAGCATTTTGCAGCGCCTCACAGGCCTCACAGCTACTCTCTGTCCTCTGATTCTCTGCTTTTGGCTCCTTCTTAGGGTCCAGAAACTCTTTCAGCTGACATTGCACAGACTAGAATGACTCTTCCCCAGCCCGAGACACGTAACACGGGTGACCCAGAGTGTGCCCAGAGGTGTCCTGACTGCTTCCCGTGGGCTGGGGACAGAACCTCAGATTGTCATAAACTGGGAGAGGCAAACTGATCTTGATGGGGCCAGGTCCCAAAAGAACAGTAGACAGGCAGGTGCCCTGTACACAGGGCTAGCCAAGGAGTATGGTAGGGGCTGTGCCAGTGATAGTGACCCTAGACTATTAGTGTAAGCCACTAGTGACAGGCCTACCCTCCACCCCACCCCAAAAGTACTGGGGCTTTACTGTCGTGTATGCCAAGCAGCAGGGATGCACTTTAGAGCCAGATAGGTCCAGTCAGTGTGCGAACACACCTTCCTTTATACCAAGGGTCCTGTAGTACATCTGTCACCTGTAGAGTAAGAGATGGGCAGGGAAAGGTGGACTATTCCTTAAACAATACTGTCCTCTCCAGGCTGGGTTGAGAGGACTTTCAGGGTCTTTTGCTATGTCAGAACATAGGCAGAGCCCCCTCCCTGCCCCCTCCTCCCAAAGTTCGAGCCTCTGTCCAACCCTGACCTACCCTGACTATGGGCACAGTCATGAGGTGCTGGACGCTGCCCATGTCCTTTAGTGGCTTCAAGCCATTGCCTCCCGCCTGGAACTCTGATGCCCTGCTGGCAGCCTTTCTTGGTGGTGATCGAGAGCAGGCCTGGGTAGGCACCTGCCTTGCTCGAATTCTCCTGCATGTATCGAGGCGTGGTCCCCTGGGTTGATATGGTCCTCTCTCCCTTGGACTCGGCTCCACCCCCCACGCCATAAAGAGGCCGTTGTTCTGGGTGAGAGCACAGGGCGACCAGGGGTGCCTCTGTGTCTCAGTTGTTGTCTATCAGCACCCCGTGCCAGGGAAGCTCTTGAGTGTGAGGGGAACCCACTGCCACCCCCATTGTGTGACAAGAATCCTCGGTGCCTACCTTAGGAACCAGCTACCCCCAGCTCCTCCTCTGCTTATGCCTTCAACATTAGCTCCCACTGGCTTCGCGTTGCCCTGGCATATAACTCCTCCCCCTAGGCCAGTCCCTCCTGTGCTCACCCAGGACCAGCCGCCTCTGCCACTGTTGTCCCCAACATTCCCTGACAGGCTCCGAATCTCACCTGGGCGGGTCTCGGGTCCACGCGTGTGGTGAACACTCCCAAGTTCTTCCTGTATGCCAAGGGACAGCCCGGCCCTGGAGATCCCAGCGTTTTCATGTCCAGAACCACAGTACCAAAGCAAACTGAAAGATGTAACTGCAGACATGGCTTCAGGGTTGGGGTCCTGGGAGCTGAGACCAGGCACCGGGCAGGTCTTCCCTTTCTGCAGCGGTGGGAGAACATGTCCCTGGCTTATAAACCCACACCTTCACCTTTGCATAGCTTCTCCCCTATCTCCTCTCTCTAAACTCCTTATAAAAACACCAGTTGTCTTGGATTAAGACCCACGCATATGCTCTTAAAAGTTAATGTCTGCAGAGACCTCACATTCAAACAAAATACACTCTCGAGTTTGGGTGGGGGAGTCATACTCGCAAGTACGGGTTTGGGACTCGGCGAGGAAGGACCCGGTGACGCCTACATCATTCTCGGCGCTGCTTTGGCCGAGTTCTGTCTGGTGCAGAAATCCTGAGCTCTCTGTTTCATTCAGAGCCACACCCCCTCCCCGCCTGCTCCTTACCTTGCCAACCTGAAGCCCTGTCAACAGAGCGTCTCCAGGTGGCTGACCCCTGCCTCCCCAGAAGACCTTCCTTCCATGTCAGGAGGCAGACCCGGGCTTTCTTGCTGGTGAGCCAGGTCTGACAGTGCTCCCTCAGAGGCCGGAGCCGCAACTGCTAAGCAGTGCCACGTCTGTGTGACATGTCACAGAGCCAGGATCGCCGTCGTCTGAAGACCCCTGGCTGGCAGTCAAGTGACACCAGTGTACCTCAGACAGACCACCTGTGAACAGAAGAATCAAGCCAGATGGGAGGCTCAACCCTAGGGCAGAATTTTCAAGGACCGCGGAGAGCAAGGGGCGGGGACAAGGCTGGGTTTGGTGGAAGGCCCCAGCGCGTGCCAAGCAGGCCGTCTCCCCCGGGGCAAGGGCCAGCCAAACAGCCTGCTGCTCACTTCTGCAAAATGCTCCCTAGATTCGGAGGACTTGGCCAGGTGACAGGGCAGCCCCTGGGGGGCTCTGTCAATCTTGCTCCCTGGCCACCAGCCCAATCTCCCCCCAACCCTGGGAAGCCAGGGCCAGGGCAGAGAAGGAAACAGAGAGAGAGCAAGCCCTCTGTGGACTGAACCTGGAGGCCCGTGCCAGAAGGCCAGCGTGTTGTGTGTCTGTGTGGGCACCACAGGTGGATGAGGCGAGCTCAGTTGGCCCCCGGCCAACGCTAGAGCCTGTGTCTAGGTGGCTGAGAAAGGAAACCCTGCAATATGCCTGGGAGATAAATGCTCCGAGCTGCTGGCAGACAGAGCACTGCTTGGCAGATACATGGGAAACTGAGTCCCCGAGATTAAGCCAGGGTGGAGCCTCTCTAGAGGTCTGCTACCCTAACTAGTTCCTATTTATATTCGGAGTGAGTCAGTGTCCCGGCCCAGAGTTGGCAAGTGCCTGTGTGGGTCCCAGCTGATGGTAGTAACCTGGGTACTCACACTGCCTTATTTAAACATAGGAGACCTTTAAGTAAGCCCGTCTCATAGATGATGAAATAGTGTCCAAGCTGCAAGGGTGAGACCATAGGGCGGATATCTAGTTCTCAAGCCACAGCCTCCCTCGGGTGCAGAGGACTAAGGCGTCAGAGGCCAGGATTGGAAGGATCGGACTAGGGGAGCGTGTCTGAAAGGGCCATCTGAGGACACATCATCTTGGCTAGCTGGCTGAGGAGACAGGTGTCAGCTCGACCCATCCTTAGCTGGCCACACCCAGGTAGATAGATCTCTTAAGGTCAGAGCTGGCCCTTTATTGGTCACAGATGCCCGAGTCAAGCTAAGCTGGCCAGGCTGGAAGTCCTTTTTCCTTTAGTTCCTAAATCAACATGTTTAAGATCTAGTGAGAAATTAAGTCGGGGCTTCCAGACCCTCCCGAACCCAGTAGTCCCCAGGCTGCAGTGGTCCTAAACCTGCTGGCCTCTAGTGAGGATGGTGTGTTTGAGTAACAATACTACCAGATATGGGACTGGAGGGTGCTGCCGAGGCCCTGAACAGGTGGCCCACCTCCCCATAAGCCATTCTGGGTTACTGTAGCCTCAGAAACACCTTCAGAAGTAATCCCAAGCATATCCAGACTGTGATCTGTGGGTGGCCATCCCTCCTGTTGTGTCTGGAGAATCTCCATTGTCTGCGGCTACCTGAGGTCCTCAGAATCCAATCCCAAGGTGTCCTGTGGTGACGTCTGAGTGTGTCCTCAAGCATCGTGGCCACAAGTGCCCACCAGAGGCTCTGGGGGCTACAGGGAATTCATCCCACCCACCTGTGACCATCTGTCAGTCTCTGGGGAGAAGGCTGATGCCACCTGCTGCTGGGGTTGGCTCAGGCGTTTACACATCGACAGTTGTCATGGAGCTCGGGACACACCGGACCACACAGTTATCTAGGAGGAGGAGGCGCTTACTAATTCACTGTAATTCTTCGTAAGTTACCAAAACTCCTAGTAAATCACCGTTTCTAACTTCTGCCCCTCCCACACTCTGGTGGTAACAGTACCCAGAAATCTCTGAACATTCTAATATCATCCTAGGATTCCCAGTTGGCACATCTTACCCAGCATGTGTTCACATAGTGCTCTGGGCTGGTGGCCATAGGTCAGATACCCCGGGCACACCCTCTATGAGTGATGTCATAGTCCTAACCAGAATCCACTGCGTGAACCTTTGGCAATGCATTGTTCCTAGTAATTAGTGGGTGCTGTGTCTAGCCTTCTTCCCAGGGAGTTCTTAGGATCTTCCAGAAACACCAGCAGCACCAGGAGAAGCACATAAGTGAGAGCTGTAGGCTCGTCGAAGTCAGGAGGACCTTGGGTGGGGAGAGGAGGTGGAGTTGGATCCAGAAGGCTTACAAATAGGCATTAAAGCAGTAGTGCCAGCCAGGGGTCCTTACAGGAACACAAGTGGAACGCGGAGGTCAGGAATGTGGGTCTGACTCCCGGCCAGGCTGGGGACAATAGGACCTGGGACTTGACCAGTGTAGAAACCACCAATATTTTTCATGTTCCTTTACCTGTGTAGCAGATAGCTTGGAATGCGGCACACTTAACCATAGGTTTGAAATTCCAGTGAACAGTAAACCTTCCACCAGGCCTCACAACATGGTGTGCTCATGGGGAAGGGCGCCTCACTGCGTTCTGCAGTATTCTGACAGATGCTCGTTGACTTTTGTGGGAGAGAGAGAGGCTCAAGCGGCCTCCGTAGCCCCTCTCTCCTTACATGCTTCCAAACTCAACTCAGTCCTGAAGAATTGACAGCCTCCACCAGATGGCACTGGGGCTCAGAACAGAGCCCGAGACCAGCTGAGCGGCAGGCCTGGCAGAGCAGGGCCGCGCCTGTGACTGGGAGAGCCTGCCGCGCGGAGGGCTGGGCTGGGAAATGAGTGTGATCACCGGTCTTAACAGTGATGGTGTATGGCAGGGGTCACAGGGCCCTCTAAAAGCTCCAGGGACGCTGCAAGAGCACCTACTGTGTGCTGGGCGCTGTTCTTGGTGCTGCTATGTTGCAGCCGACAGAGCGCTCTCCAGGCCGTGCAGCTGATGGGGTGCTCGAAGGCAGGCAGGCAGGCGTCCGTTCCCCTCTGAGCACGGCCTTGCTTGACTCAAAACTAAATGTTACTCAGATCATTTAAAAGTACAGGATTGTAGGGGTGCGGGGACACCACTGTGATAACGGATAAGAGTACTTGCTCCATCAAAACCTGCTTGAACCCAGGTAAAAGCAGGAGAAAACTGATGGCAGAGTTATCCTCTGACCTCCACAGGAGCACAGCACCCACACATACACATTCTTGGATACACATACACACACAACAATAATAAGTGCAGGGAAGGTTACAGGTGTGGCTCAGTGGTGAAGCTTTGGCTTATTAGCACATGCAAGGCCCTGGGTTTTCTTCCCAGAATCACGAGGAAAAGAACATGCTGAGAAACAAGGGCCTTGGAGCCGTGCGCCTGCCAAAGTGACCCAACCCTAGGCTGCACAGGACAAGCGCAGGCTACTGTCCTGCAGTGCAGCCCTGGCTTTCTCTTGACATTTCACCAAGGTGGCTTAAGAAGCTCTAGCCGGCCGGGCGTGGTGGCGCACGCCTGTAATCCCAGCACTTGGGAGGCAGAGGCAGGTGGATTTCTGAGTTCGAGGCCAGCCTGGTCTACAAAGTGAGTTCCAGGACAGCCAGGGCTACACAGAGAAACCCTGTCTCGAAAAAAACAAAAACAAAAACAAAAAAAAACAAAAACAAAAAAAAACAAAAAAAAAAAAGAAGAAGAAGAAGAAGCTCTAGCCACCTGCCCAGTCACAGTATGGTCCCGTACCCCGTACCCCCCACCCCCACCCCCGCCTTCTGTGTTATTTATCTTGTGGGACTCTTGCCTTGGGCTGGGCCCTTCCAGCTTTTTGTCAGCCTCGGGAACCAGCCTCTGTTTCCTACAAAACTCACCAGGATTTCTAGCCAAAGCCAAGGACATCAGAGTAGCAAAGTCTAGCCTGCTTTTGAGTCAGAGAGAAGTCATGTAAAAGGAAGCAGAAAGTAGACGAGCAGGCCTTCAGCAGGGCGGGAGGTGGGGGTGAGGACCATCCACTGTTACAATGTGGCTGAACCTCTTGGCAAAAGCCTGCAGCTGGGGACGAAACTGGGACCTGGAGCCAGAGAAGGGTCTAGGCACAGGGTTAGGGCTAGGCGGGGTAAGAAGGAGAGGGCATAATAGCTACTTTGTTGCTGCTGCTGGAAGAAACTGACAAGGCAATTGAAGGAAGTTATTTTGTAAATATATTTACAGTTCAAGGGTGAGGTCCTTCAGGATTGGGAAGACGCAGTGGGAGGAGCTTGAAGCAGCTGGCTACATTGTATCCACAGTCGAGCCTAGTAAAAGCTGCTGTTCTGCTTGCTTTCTCCTTTGTTGGTTTTCTTGCAGCGCTGAGGGTCTGTCTTAGGTTATTGCTCAGAAGAAACACAGGGAAACAACTTGGGAAAGAGTTTGTTTTGGCTCACAACCCTCAGGTCACACACGCTTGTAAAGAAGTCAGGACAGGAACTCAAACGGGGCAGGAACTTGAGGGCAGGAGCTAATGCAGAAGCCATAAAGGAGTGCTGCTTAGGGCTTGCCCCTCAAGACCTTCTGATAGTTCTGGGACAACACCACCCACAATGGACTAGACCCTCCCACATCAATCGCTAGTTTTAAAAATGCACTATAGGCCTTGACTATAGGCCATTCTTATAGAAGCATTTTCTCATCTGAGGTTCCCTTTTCCCCAAATGACTTATCTTGTGTCCAGTTGGCATAACACTATCCAGGACAGGATCAAACTCGTAGCCTTTGTATGCTAGGCAAGTGTTCTACCACTGAACCACATCTCCAGCCCCCTTATTTCTTTCGATTCAGTCTGAGATTGAACCCCAAGAGATACTACTACACATGTCAGATGGGTCTTCCCACTTACACGAAATCTAGAAACTTCCTCACGGGCCTACCCAGAAGTCTATCTTCTAGATGATTCTAAACCTTGTCAAATTAATATATTAGCCAACACAGTGATGATAGTTACACCAATGGCTGCAAATGTAAGTCAGGGCTGGAAGACCGCTCTGTGAATCCAGTGTTGGGTGCCTTCGCCTGTATCTCCTCTTGGAGTAGAGATCCCTGAGCTGCCCTGGAAGACACAGTCCATTCTGGGTGTCAGGATGAGGCCAAGTTCTGAGCTTCGGAGCCTCTGGCAGAGGTGGGCAGTCTGGGGTCAGGGTGGTGGCGCCGGCGCCATGCAGAGTGGAGACTGGAAGGCATGTGGATGGGAGCTCTTGGGCTGCTGGTGCTGTGTGCAGTGACACAGCGACACTGGACTCAGAAGGCATGTCGGGCTGGGCTGATTTAGAAAGTCACACCATTGGCTGAGCGCCACCTCAGGAGAGTGACCTGCTCAGTGCCATTAGCCAGCAGGGAACCTAGCACTGAGAAACTTCCTCACAGAATCCAAGCCTGGTCTGTTGGACTTAGCTAATGCACCCAGTTCAAGAGCTGGCTCTGCCCTCACTGGGCTGTGAGGCTGGCTGCTGTGCTTCTGTATGTGTTCTGTGGCCCTTCAGAGGCGCTCCTGGGGAGCAGGGAGGCCGGCTCCTCCACAGTGAGAGAAACAGTGCTGTTTTCTCCAGGCAGGCTGCGAGTGACAGAGCCTCTGTTAGAGAAGGTCAGTATCCAGGGAGGCTGAGGTGCCACAGGGCAGGGAGGCCTTAGCCAGTGTCCTACCGTGCTCCCTACCATGGTGCTCCCTACCGTGCTCCCTTCTGGAAGTCATGTCAGCCACTCAGCTACTGCTCACTGGACCTGTCATGGAAAGTCATGAATTGCAAGGACAGTGTCCTCAGGATACATCATGGATGGCAGGCCAGCAGTCACTCTCGGGGCCACCATTGAAAAGTGGGAGCTGGAAGCCAAGGGGAAGTGAGGGATGGGGGCACCACGGGTCTCAGGAAAGGCAGGAGGGAACAGGAGAGTGTCACAGGACCAGCTTCTTGCCCGGCCTGGCCAGGCAAGCAGCGGCTAAGCAGTAAGGCGGTCTCTATCCTGGATCCCAGGCCTTGACACAGTCCTGATGCTCCCTTAGGGGAGTGTGGTTCCTTCCTTCAATGGTCTACTTCTAGAGAGCCAAGATGGCTGCCCTGAGCCCATGCACACAGAGCCCTGTCCCTCACTGGGTCCTAATGTCTTTCCGCCTGCCAATAATCACGGGAGAGAGCCTGAGTCTGAGTGTAGACAAGGTGAGGCTAAGATACCTCAGAAGACAACTGTGTGCGCGTCCCTGAGACGTGAACTGAGGAGGCAGAGCGAGGTCCCATGATGCCGCCCGCACCCAGAGTACAGAGGGTGAGTCTGAGCTTTGGCAAGTAGGGCCTGTGCAAATGACAGTGACAAAGCCCTGCTGGGTAGGAATCCCAGGAGCGCTCGGTGTGGTTAGGCAGGGCCTTTCTGGGCTGGGTTGTGAGACTGTCGCCAGTAACAGGATGGATGGTCTCCCAGCAGGGCCTTGTAGGCACTGCCCAGCAGCCTGAGATCTCATGTTCAGAAAGCTAGGCCAGGACCAGACAGGGACTTTGCTGACCAGTACAGTGGCAACATCTGACTCCAGCAGGGCCCGTTGAGCCCTGGTTTTAAAGCCGAGGGTTCGTCTGTGTCCCTAGGACGACTGCTGGCCAGAGGTCTCACACACCAGCCAAGCCTGGACCAGGGGAAGGAGCCCAGCACTGGCCCAGGGTCTGATGGGACGAGTATGTCACTACTGGGAACCTCGATCATCCCCACTGAATTGTGTGCTTGTGGGGGCATGCCCACCCGTGACAGTGACTTCAGTTAGATCACATCCCATGTCTTAGGGTTTCTGTTGCTTTACTGAAACACCATGACCAAAAAGCGAGTTGGGGAGGAAAGGGTTTATTCTGCTTATACTTCCATATCACTGTTCATCATTGAAAGAAGTCAGGACAGGAGCTCGAACAGGACAGTAACCTGGAGGCAGGAGCTGGTGCAGACACCATGGGCTAGTTTACCAGCTTGCTCCCTTGTGGCTTGCTCAGCCTGCTTTCTTATAGAACCCAGGACCAGTAGCCCAGGGAAGGCCCCCTCCACAGTGTGCCCGCCCCGGCCCGTCACTAATTAAGAAAACGCTTTGCATCTGGCTCTTATGGAGTCATTTTCTCAAGCGAGGTTCCCTCCTCTCTGATGATGCTAGCTTGTGTCTAGTGACGTAAAACTAGCCAGCACACACCCATAATGAACTGCAGGACACAGCCATGAAAAGGCAGGCCACCCCAGTGGGTAGACAGTGACTGACTTCTCAGCATGGTGTGCGGTCACCAACTGAACCTCTGTCCCCATTAAACACTGATCCCTGGCCTAGTTTTATTTTGTTAATGTGGTAAAAGTACCCCGACTTAAAGCAACTTAGGGGAGGATCAGGTTTGTTTGACTTACGTTTCCAGGATACAATGCATCATTTCAGGGAAATCAGAAGCAGGAACCTGAGACATCTGGACACATCACATCCATAGTAAAGAGCAGAGAGGCCAATGCACCTGTGCTGGTGGCTTCTTTGCTGTCTACTAGCTCTCTTCACTCTTCCACAGGTGAGGGTCGAGCCTAGGGAATGGTGTGTCGCCGACAGTGGATCCCACAGACTTGCCCACAGGAGAACATGATCTAGATAAATCCTCACTCGGGCTCTCTTCCAAGATGATTTTAGATTGTGTCAACTTGAAAGTCAAAAACTTATACACACACACATACACACACACACACACACACACACACCCTCCATTCTTCTCAGCTTATGACATGCACATTTACTCCCCGCCTCTTTTGATTCCGACAGTCCTAGGAACCCCACTTGGCTTCTTCTTTGAGCATGATAGCCATCTTACAGCATGTCAGAGTTCCCCTTTTTGAAGCAGAACAATATTCTGTTTTATAGTTAAGAGTTTGTTTATTCATTTGAACATGCATTTGTACCTTTTGGCTCTATTTAATACACACACACACACACACACACACACACACAAATAAATGCATGTAAAAAACTCAAATATAACTGGCATCTGAGTTTCTTGCTACCCTCCTCTAGCCGTGCTTGCTGGCAGGCTGGGACCACAGCTAGAAGCCACATGCATGCCCTGCTGGGCAGACAGAGGTGCTGGCAGGACAGCTCAGCCTAGGGAAGCTGGCCGGACTGCTGCCTCTCGCAGAGCGCGTTGGCTCCCGCTGCAGTCCTTGCCTTCCGCTCAGGAATTCCCCCGGGATGGGAATCTAGGGAGACCAGCACTACTCGCGTGGCCATTCCCAGCCAGTGACCTTGGGCATGTCAGTTTGACTGTCTGTGTGCCACCAAGGTCATGAAGTGAACCCTTGTTTGTGTGGCTCCGATCACGTTGTGGTAGGAGTCGGGGCCCTGTGGATGGGAACTCCTCTCCCAGGTTTCCCTTACAGCACAAGCTGATGTCTGATCTGCCTCTTGGACCTGCTTGGAGGAAGATGGTCTAAGTTAGTTATAGCATCAGCCTTGTTCTGGAAATGTCCACACTGGGCTAAGGTGCTAGCCTTATTTTATAATATATTTTATATTATATTTTATACATATGTTAATATGAGAGCTAGCATGGTCGCTGGATGGAGCTGAAAGAAAGGAAGTGAGCTTCCTGGGGAAGGGGAGGTGAGCCGGCTTTGCAGGGAGGTCAGGGATATGCCCAGGAGGATGGCTGCCAGGCCAGTAGGAACAGCTGGCCAGGCAGCCGGTAGCCTGGTGCTTTTGCCAAGGGCTCCATCCTGGTTGGTTATGGCATCTCTTTACCTCTGCCAGTTTGGTATTTACAGGGCTGAGCTGGGGCCTGCACTGTGTCCCTTTATCCCATGTAGACACACCTGAGGTAGGACCGGTGTGTCATACATGTCTTCTCAGCTGCCCGGTGGCTCAGACGGGGCCCTGAAGTGGACTGGGGGCGGGGGGGGGGGTAGGGCAACTAGATGGGAAAATAGTGTAGAGCCCCACGACAGCTGGCACGAACCCTCCCTGTTGTATACTTCCTGCCTGAATCGCCGCCCTGCCCCGTGTGGGTGTGAACAAGAGAGCGGGGCTGAGGGTCACTGAGCTGGTAATGAAAACACCACAAGCTCTGAGTAGGCTCTTCCCTGCAGCCAGGCCAGAAGGCTGTGGTCCTGGTAGATGTGAACACAGGGTCCTCTTCATCTCTAATGTGTGCTAAGGAACCATGGACACTGGGGCAAGACCTTTAGCCCCCGTGGGACCTTTTGCCATGCTGAGGCACCTCCTGCCTGGCATCCACCACCAGTGAGGTGACTGAGCAGGAGTGGGCAGCTTAGAGGGCATCCACTCAGGAGTCCTCTGCACCCAAAGCCCCTTGGTTGGACTGCTGCTTGCCCAGGAGATTCCTGTGTCCCCAGCGGCGTGACTGACTGGGAGGGCTGAGGGAACCTATCCCTTTCAAGGAGGAGATGTGAGCAGGCGGCTGTCCTCCGCTGGAATCGAAGGCTGGGAACGGGGTGGAGATGGACAGAGTTGGGGAGCTCACCTTGTCCTGGAAGGGCCAGGAGCACAGATGGAGAGCAGCCCGGGTGGCGGCAAGCTCGGCTGGTGTGGCTAAGAGAAGCACAGCAGGGAACTGGAGGCAGAGGCTTGTGAGGACGACGGGTCCTCAGGGCAGGGAGTAATAGGAAGAACTGGGTGACTGTGGTGACCTTTGAGTGCCCAGCAGTGGAGATCTGGTGCTCTTCCCGAGAGGGACCCGCCCCCCGCCCCCAATGCAGTTATCAGTCTCTCTCCAGGAGAAAAGTCTAACCAGCCGGTCCTCTCTCACTAGCTCCATTCCTGATGAGGATGTGCCCTGCTGAGGCCCAGTGAGCTAGAGCACCAGCTGCATGCACCCCCACCTCTGGGCTGGGGCTGGCAGAAGAGGCAGAGGCCTGATCCACAGGTCCTCAGACATGCGGGACAGCACCATGGGGGCCCAAGGGGGTGGGGGATGGGGGGTCTGCAGCCGCCTACTGTTTCCAGGGAGATGGGGGGGCGGGGCTGACGCTGGCGCCAGTAAAGCCTGCGGGAGGAGGTGCGTCCCAGGGAACCGCCTTCTGCTGTGTCCAGCAGTGAGGCTGCCACTGCCCTGCTGCCCTGGGCTGCGGGGTCCACCGCGCCGCCGCCGGCGCCCCCTAGCCTCAGCTTGGCCCTCCCTGCTGAGTTCTGCTGCTCCGCCTTTGCCAGGCCACTTCAGTGGCGCTGGAATCGCGCTGGCTATCCGGAGTGCGTCCACAGCTAGGGACACCATCGGAGCGGCCGCGGGGAAGGGGGGTCTAAGGCCAGGAGGGTGCCCGCTAAGCTGGTACCAGGCTAAGTCTGCTAGACGCCGTCCCTATCACCCTTCCTGTCTTCATCCCCCCTCCATGCTTTCACCTCTCGTCTCCAGCTCCCTTCTGTCGCAGCTGTACCCCCACCACAGCCCATCTCTGCCTCACCCCCTTCCCATAGAGAGCTTGATCACCAGCCCTGATGTCCACTCATATCCCTCAGCTCCCACCTCCATCCCATCCCTATCTCCCTGAAGTTGTCCTGCACCATCCTAGATACCCCCTCCCTAACCGCATCCCTCCCTCTGCACCCCCACAGGCTGCCGCAGCCCCCTTCCCGCAGCAAGTCCCCCTTTACTGAGCCCATCCCCCCTTTGCCCCCGCCACCGCCACAGCCTCAGCCACACTTTCCTCCCTCCTTTTCTGCCGCGCCCACTGCGGCAAGCCCCTTCCCCGCCAATCACATCTCCCTCTCTCCCCTCCCTCCATCCTGCTTGCCGCAGCCCCCCTCCAAGCGCCCCCCTCTCTGCCTGCCGCAGCGCTCAGCTCTCTCCGCACCAGCCGCGCCCACTGCACCAGCGCCCCCTCCTCACTGCGGCGGCGCCAGAGCAGAGCAGGCGCCCGCACCCGCAGCTCCGGTTTATCCCACCGGCTCCAGCTGCTCAGAGCCATCCCTGTGGCGGAGGAGGCAGCGGTGGGAGCTGCAGGTGTCACCCAGGCTTTGTTCGCTGCCCAGCCTGATGCTGAAGAGGCAGCTGGCAGGAGCCCTTGCCTGCCCGGAGATGACCCCTCCCACCGAGTCCATAGAGGTGCCAGCAGCCGATGCCCCGCAGTTAGGGGTCCTGATCGTGATGGAGGTTCTTCTTGGTGATGTTGTCATTTGGGTGAATTGGAGGCAGGGGCTTGGGGATCGTGAAGGCATCCAGGAGGGTGGAAAGTAGTGGGAGTGGGGGTGGGGGAGGATTGTGCTTAATGCTTTTCCAATCCCAGAGATGGAGTTGAAATGTCCTCCTTCAGGTGTGACCGTCGGGGACTAGACAGGTTTGTTGGGGAACAGGAGCAAGCAGTAGCAAAAGCCCCGTGGAGCCTGGGCCATGAAAGTTAGGCCATTTGCTCCAGGCTGTCACATTCTGGAGGCCCTCCGCCTCTGGGGCTGGAAAACCCAGGAGCACAGAGGGCTGGTTTACTTCTCCTGCCCCGCCAGTCAACAGAAAGGCCTGCTCTAGGAGCCAGCGGCTGGGGAGGGGAGGGGAGCCTCTCCCCTAACTGTGGGGCTGAGAGCTAGGCTCCACGTTCCTACGCTCCCCAAGCCATGCCGTGCCAGCTGGGGGGTTTTAGGGGCAGTGAGGGAAGCCGGCTTTCCATTCTGCATCCCCCGCTGTGAGCTCTGGAAGCTTCTGGAAGAATGGGTTGGGGGGGGTGTAGCATGATTCTGCATTATTATCTTCAGAGGGTGGAGGGTTTCGAGGCATTGGGGTCCCTGAGGTGTCAGGGGAGTTCAGCTCAGAATTGTCTGTGGGTGGCATCGAGATGCTGAAGCCCTGGGGTGCCTGTGGATGACCAGAAGGGATGCTGCCTCTGAGAGGGAGGAGCTGTCAGCAGGTGGCAGGAGGGTGTGACCCTGAAAGGTAGGAAGCCACAGGCTGCTGTCTGCTCTGGAGAATGGGGGGGTGGGGGGTATGCAGGCAGCCAGATTTGGGAGGAGGTAAATGAGCCCGTTGCTGCCCGTGGGTCTGCTCCGATGGGGTGCCGTGCTGGGTATCACAAGAAGCAGGGGCCTTGGAATTTGGGAGGCTTTGGGGTTGGGGGCAAGGCTTAGAAAGGGGACTAAGGTGGGGGAACCTGCCCTGAACAGACAACCCCCTTCCCCCAAATAAAACCTGACAGCAACGAGCGCCAGGGAAAGGCAGTGCCCCCAAAACCCAAGGAGGGAAAGATCTGGAAAAATGAAACCAACTCTGATAGAGATGGGCGGGGTCGGTGGGAAACAATACTGCCACTCCCGCTCACACCCACCCACCTTCAGGGCTGGGAAGGAGGAGGCCACTGGTGGGCTCATCCCTTTAGGGTAGACAATTACGTTTCCCCGGGGATTGAACGGGGAGATGGTTCTTGTGATCGGGCTGTACTCCAGGGCCTTCCTGGGAGTGTAGAGAGCTTTGCAGAGCCTGCTGTTGCGGTTCTGAGGGTGAGCACCTGTGGTCGCAGTCTCAGCTGGGCTGGGGCTCAGCTGAGAAGCCTCCGGTCTTTGACCCTCGGCTAGCAGCTCTACCATGCATGGACTTCTGGGCAGCCTGGCCCAGCCTGCCCGGGCTCCCCCCCAGGCCGGTGCCCAGGCTCTGGCTCCGTGTCTTCACTCCCGTGTTTGTCTGAGGAGGGAGGGAGGGACGGGGGCGGTGCTGGGGCAACTGGAACAGCGCAGGTCGCCCGGGCTGGCTGGGTGAGGTGGCCAGGCAGAGCCAGGGGCCGCAGGGGAGGCCACTGGATGGGGTGTGCTCACAGTAGCTGGCCAAGAGTCTCATGGGTCCCATTTATCCAGAACCTGCTATGGAGTGGGGGCAACGTTCCGTTTCCGAGTGCGTGTCCTTGTTTAACTTCTTCCTGTTTCAGCTTCGTTCTTCTGCCTCTGTGGTGAGGGTGGCAACTGGGACCACCACCGAGATGGAGAAGGATGTCAGAGGAGCGGGAACCGTGGGAGGGGCCAGAAAGGCCGTGCCCACCTCTCTTGCCAGTGCCCTGTTGGGCAGCCTGTTCCTCAATTTTTCCACCTAAAACCTTTGGCCTGAACACATGCCTTTGCTCCCGAGTGCCCCCGTCCCAGCTGAGCCCAGGATGTTCCCATACTGACACCTGCAGCTTCCTTCCGTCCCCAGAGCTTCTTCCTTCACTGCTGGAGTCGGGGTCCTCCTCTACAGCACCTCCCATGATCCCTCCTCTAACAGAAGTGAGCCCTCAAACCCCACCACTCAAAGAGAGAGAGGTTGTCTGTATCACCTCAGCCCAGCAGGCCGTGGCCTGGAATAAGGGCAAACGGAAGGCCTCCTGGGCTCTGCATCTTGGTGGGCAGGCAGCCTGCTGGCTGACGGATAACCCGCTGCCCCGCCCTCCCTACTCTAGAAGGAAGGGAATTGAATGGATGCAGATCAGGGGGCGGGGCCCAGGCTTGCCGCTCCCAGCTGTCTGGGCCCCACCCCAGCCCTTTCTTGAGGTTGCGTGCTTGGTTCCCAGAAGCTGCGGCCCCTGTGAAAGGCAGGTGCCCTGGGCAGGAGGAAGCAAGAGTGGGGAGAGCAGAGGGTACCAGGAAGGGGAGTGGCAGGAGGGGCGCTCGGTGTGCCCCTCCCATCCCTTACTCCCGCAAGCACCCTTGAATCAGAATTCAGTTCCTTCCGTTCTACCAGCTGTCAGCCACTGCCCTGCTCTGTGGGCCTCTGGGGACCCTGAGACCAGGTGGGACTCAGCCCGTGAGGCTGAAGGTCCCCACAGGGTTCTGGGGTGAAGCACAGCTCCCAATGCTCAGTAATCAGGAGGAGGGCTAGGCCAAGCCCTGAACCTGAGACCTGG
This sequence comes from Apodemus agrarius, assembly GCA_964023405.1. Taxonomy (NCBI): domain Eukaryota; kingdom Metazoa; phylum Chordata; class Mammalia; order Rodentia; family Muridae; genus Apodemus; species Apodemus agrarius. Next base: position 92,586,383 of record OZ030014.1, read on the forward strand.
GAGAGCAGGCCTGAGGTCTGTACTACCTGGGGGTGGAGGGGTGGCCTCTTACACCTCCCCCAAGGTTCCCATCTTCAGGAGCCTTGGCATCTGGGGATATATACCTTCCACGTCAGGTCAAAGTCATAGAGGCAACACACACACAGTTGCACTCTGCAACATGCACAGACACACACCACCATCCAGCACACACAAATGCTTGTGCTTACTAAGCGCTAAAGACAAGGGTGTGATCCTGTGACAAGCTCTTAAGGGTGAATTCAACCTCAGAATCTCTCCTTAGTCAGGGACCCCCCCCACTCCCAGTTGATTTCAGGCAGGTGAGGATTCATTGAAACCAGGCCCAAGCCCCCTAACACATAATGGTCTCATCCGAGGTCGCGGATTCCTGCCCCCACACTTCCTGACATGCTGTCCACGCCCCTCTGGCTCAGGGTCCCCCACCCCTGATGGCAGCCTGCAGTGTCACATCCTTGAGTCCTTCGCACCCCACCTTTCCCATCTCCTCCTGCCTTTCCATCAACCCGTCAGCAGGGACAAGGCAAGACAGTCTCTGGTACCCAGGTGCCAGCCTGGAAAATCTGCATCTCACTGGCTTCCCCATAGCCTCAAAATCGGCATTCCCACATGAGGGAAGCTTCTTGAATCCCTGCTGACCTGTCCCTCTTCCCAGACTTTCCACCTAAGGCTGGGCCCCTACCCCTGCCTCTCTGTCTGACCCACCCAGTCCCTGTAGGGGCTGGAGGGCTCTGTCTTTGGACTCCGAGACAGCAGTGTGACCCTGTGAGAAGGGAGTGGAACAGACCAGGCCCAGGCCCAGGCTGGAGTAACTCAGCCAACTGGGACGGAAGCCAATCTCCAAGCCTCGGATTCCCTGTAAAAGGTGTCGCTGTAGCCTTAGCAGAAGGCTCCTGTTTCTTCTCCTGTTGAGGTTTTTCTTGTGATGCCAGGAGATCCTCCTGGATATGAAGCTTCCTAGCGTGTGCTGTAAGGGCTCCATCGTGGACACTTTGAGGCTGATTGTAGGCCCGAAGTGCCCCCCTGTCAGCAAGTGGCAGTCAGTATTGTCTTGAGTGGTACTGCAGCAGTGCCACCAAGGCAGTGCCACCAAGGCAGTGCCACCAAGGCAGTGCCACCAAGGCAGTGCCACCAAGGCAGTGCCACCAAGGCAGTGCCACCAAGGCAGTGCCACCAAGGGCTGACCAGTTGGCTCACCAGCCCAGGATAGGTGGCCAGGGAGGGAGTTTCAGCCAGAACACTGTGGGGACTGGGAATGCGTCCAGCTGGCAGGAGCCTTAGGCCAGGATCGAGTGACCTCTATTTAGGACCCAGTGCCTGCACCGAGCAAGCTTTTCTTCACCCCAGAATGGAACCCAGGGCCCCTGCATTCCTGTCACCACAGGCCCTCAGGACATTCACGGGGCACTCCACTCTGCTGTCAGTCAGGTGTGGAGCTAGGTGGCCTCCGAGACGAGGCTGGACCAAGAAGAGGCTGGATTTCTTTCTCCTCCCCTGGGCAGAGGCACCTGCCAGGCTTGAAAACCTATCCCAACCTGGGCCGGGCAGTCTCTCTGTGGAATGTTCGAGCTGGCTCTCAGGGAGCCCTGCTAGGACTCTCCTTGCATTCCTGAGATGCCGGGCTATGTCACACAGTATCCTGTTCTATAACTCACGAACACCTGTGGTACCCCATCCCTGAATCTTATCAGGTATCTGGGAGGTCAGAGGCACTGTAGCCCAGCCTTGCCCTACAATGTGACACACACACACACACCCATCTCTGCCTTCACGAAGAGCTCCTAACCTGAGCTGACCACCCCCCACCCCCCACCCCCATCTTGGGCAGCGCATCCTGGGCCACTTTGCCCCCATCACACCACCCTTTGCCATCCCACAGGTGAGCACCTGCGGATCTGCCCCCAGGGTTACACTTGCTGTACCAGTGAGATGGAGGAGAACCTGGCCAACCACAGCCGGATGGAGCTGGAGACCGCACTCCGTGACAGCAGCCGTGCCCTGCAGGCGACACTGGCCACCCAGCTGCACGGCATCGATGGTGAGTGGGGCCTTGCAAGTGTGGGGGAGGACGGTTAATGCCAGTGGATGGTTTCCCTCTTCCTGCCAGGCTTGAATAGAACAATGAACCCAAGTTATTGTCAGGACCCTAGGGAGAATGGGCCTACCCCTAGGAGGGGAATGGCTGAGCTTGGGGTGCTTCTGTGTCCCAAGCTGAGTTCCCCTCCGGACCCCACAGAGGGCTAGCCTGCATCACCTGCATCATCTGGGGTCCCTGTGGTAGGCCCACTATCTCAGCTACCGTTCCCTGGTCAGGAAGCTCAGACTGAAGGCTGGAGGGGTGCAGGGCCTGCCCTGAGGTGACTGCATCTTGGCCAGGGGCAGAAAGACTCCTGTGGGCCAGGATGGCTACTGTTTACATCATTTATGTCTGAGCCCCTCATGCGGCCTCACTGTACATGGGCAGAGAACAGCAGCCCAAACAGTGATGGGATGTTTCACAGGGACTGTATGGGGCCCTGGGGGCAGGGGGGGCGGGGGCGTCATAAGCGTCCCCTTCATAAGCAGAGAGGTTCACTGACTCCAGAAGGGATACAGGGCCCAGGTCCCTGCAGCAGGGTGGAGCTGGGAAGACGAGAACTTTGAAGCTGAAGAGGGAAAGCCTCGTCTAACCGCAGCTGGGCCGCTTCGAGGGTTTAGAAATCCCAGCAGATCAGGAGTGCCCCAACCAGCTGCAGCTGACACTTGTTGATAAGCCTGCCTTTGTCACTGGGCGTGGGAGGGAGGAGCTGAGCAGTCACAGACCTTGATCTCACTTCCAAAGAGGATGCCACAGTCAGGGCTCCTTCCCAGAGATGCGAAGCACAGTGACGTTTCCCTGAACCTTAGACTCTGCAGCGTATGGTCACACGTTTGCGCCCTCACTGAAAAGTGTCCATCTCGGGTGCTGGTTTGCAGTGGGGCGGGTTTGCTGGAGAGCGGGGGGAGGGGAGAAGGAGCGGGGGAGGGCTCCTTGGAGCAACTGAGAGCAGAGCGTTGGGGAAGGAGAGAGGCAGGGCAGTTAGCAGCTAAGCAAGGCTTACCCTGGTTCCTCCCCCCCCCCACTACAGTCCCTCCCAGAATCAGCAAATCTCAGAATCTGTTGGTTCCTAAGGCCCAACTCAGATATGGCCTCTGGAGCTAGAGGCCTAAGTGCACAGGGGTCTGTGACCCTAGAGCGGACACTCCCGACCTCCGCACCTCTGGTGAGGAGAGGCGGGTCTCTAAGAGCCCGAGGAAGTCTCTGCAACATGGTGTCCCGCTTTTCTTGACGACATAAGCAGGTTCTGAAAAGTGGAGGGGGGTGTATTCTGTCAAGCCCTCTAGTAGAGAAGCAGAGCCCCCTCAAGGGGTCATTGCCTGTCCTCTGTGCACAGACCACTTCCAGCGCCTGCTGAACGACTCGGAGCGCACGCTGCAGGACGCTTTCCCTGGGGCCTTTGGGGACCTGTACACGCAGAACGCTCGGGCCTTCCGGGACCTGTACGCCGAGCTGCGCCTCTACTACCGCGGGGCCAACCTGCACCTTGAGGAGACGCTGGCCGAGTTCTGGGCACGGCTGCTGGAGCGCCTCTTCAAGCAGCTGCACCCCCAGCTGCTGTCTGACGACTACATGGACTGCCTGGGCAAGCAGGCGGAGGCGCTGCGGCCGTTCGGGGATGCCCCTCGGGAGCTGCGCCTGCGGGCCACCCGGGCGTTTGTAGCAGCACGCTCCTTCGTGCAGGGCCTGGGTGTGGCCAGTGACGTAGTCCGGAAGGTGGCCCAGGTACACATACTGCCCTGGGGCTCTGAGTAGACCCCTGGGAGTCCCTCATGCTGGGCCCTGGGTGCTTGGTTTCCCCCACGCTCAGTCCTGTTCTCCGAGCCTCCTGGCTCGTAGGCTCACAGCTGCATCCCGTTGCTTACAGTGGGTGGGTCCTCAGCTGCGAGTCCACTTAAAGCCTGTCCCTGTGCTGCCCAGGCCTGGGGTCCTTAGCCAAGTGGGCGGGATGGAGGGGGCCGCTGGTCTTCTGGCTCAGGAAAATGACATAGTTGGCCCTCAGCAAACTGAAGCCTCACAGGCAACACGGTAGCTCACGAATGGGACAGCACTTGGCAGACCCGCCTGGGGAAGGGTGTGGGGAGGGCACCAGCGTTAAACTGCCCTGCCCCTGCGGTAAGCCACCTCCCAACCCCTGGGCCTCGGTTCTCTGCAGCAAAGCCTAGTGCCAGCAGTATGCCATACTGTCCTGGGTCTGTGTCACTGAACTGTGCACCTGAGGTGGCCTGGGCTAGACAGAGTCCCACAGTGGGTTGGAGCAGAGCCTCGATGTTCTGGTCTCATCCCAAGCCCCTCACACTGGGGCTCCCTCGGGGCTAGCTGGTGACCGGGGGCACCAGGACTGCAGGGAGGCTCAGGCTGCCTGTGTTCTCCAGGTACCTCTGGCCCCGGAGTGTTCTCGGGCCATCATGAAGTTGGTCTATTGTGCTCATTGCCGGGGAGTCCCTGGTGCCCGGCCCTGCCCCGACTACTGCCGAAATGTGCTCAAAGGCTGCCTTGCCAACCAGGCCGACCTGGATGCGGAGTGGAGGAACCTCCTGGGTGAGCGCCACGCCCAGGCTGTCTGGCCTGTCCTTGGGAGCACCACACAGAGGTCCTGGGAGGCGGTAGTCCCTGGTGTGGGCTACATGGAGGCTTGAAGGCCTGATATGGGTGGGGCTTTGGGGATCAAGGGATAGATTTTATTGTCCCAAGGCACATGGTAGGATAGCTGCTTCAACATGCATATACTCCAACACATAGGTGATACGTGGCAAAGCCACACGTTTGTACATACACAATTTGGCATGTATGTATGCTGCACACAGTAGGCCAGTCTGTGTGGTGTGCACAGTCTCCCTGCCCATCACAGGTGTACCTACATGTGCATACACTGGCATAAGACAAGTTGACATACACATATGTCAACACGCACGAGTCACTGTGTACCTCCGTTGATATGGGGCAAATTAGCATGCATACATGTCAGCCCTGGTACGTAGCTGGCATGAGCTGGTTAGCATACTGATCTGACATGTGTTGGCACTGTGAGCCGATGTGTGCGTGCTGTCACATCTGTGCTGTATAAAAACATGCACATGCAGACACTCAGTTCATGTGTTCAGGGTCTGGTGCAAGGCACATCTACATGCATGCATAGCGTGTGGGCACAGGGTGGGCCAGCAGCTATTCATGCATGTTCAGCACCTGTATGAGCTAGCATGGACGTATATGGACATGAACCAGGCGAGCTGCTGGATGTCCCGTGTGTTCGTGGAGTCCTGTGCTGTGTGTGGGTACCCACTATTGATGAATGCTGGGGGCTGCACATGAGTGTAAGCTGGTTCAGTCAGAACGTGAGCTCTTGTGACTGCTGACCTGTACCTCTGACCTGTGCTGTTGAGACTGTGTCATTAACGTGCACACACGATGTATATGCATACATGTGAACACCTCTGCCAGACTCCATGGTGCTCATCACTGACAAGTTCTGGGGCCCGTCGGGTGCGGAGACCGTCATTGGCAATGTGCACATATGGCTGGCGGAGGCCATCAACGCCCTCCAGGACAACAAGGACACACTCACAACTAAGGTGTGTGAGGGCCGGGGGCTGGGGGCTGGCACTGTGAGCATTGGAGGATCTGTCCCCGATATGGCCCTACCTGGGCCTGAGAAAGCCTGCTGTCTCTCCAGAACCCCTTTGGTATCACTCTAGGTCATTCAGGGTTGTGGAAACCCCAAGGGCAATTCCCCTGGCTCGGGCCCTGAGGAGAAGCGTCGCCGTGGCAAACTGGCACTGCAGGAGAAGGCCTCCACAGGTACTCTGGAAAAGCTGGTAAGTGTGCCAATCTCGGTGGCCGTGGCATATCCACATGGGAGGGACATGGGCAGTCTGTCCCCAGGTGTCTCACTGCTCTGACTGCCATCCGACAGGTCTCTGAGGCCAAGGCCCAGCTCCGAGACATTCAGGACTTCTGGATCAGCCTCCCGGGGACACTGTGCACTGAGAAGATGGCCATGAGTCCCGCCAGTGATGACCGCTGCTGGAATGGGATATCTAAGGGCCGGTAGGTGCCCACCACTGGCCACATCCCCCCCCCCGAGTGCCCAGAGCATGGAAGAGTGGCCCGGAGGGTCACACACACTCACCAGCTCCCAGCAGTGAGCGCATGCCCCCACCATGAAGCCTGCATGGGTTGCCGATGCATTAGAGGGTCACTGGCTCCCGGGGACGCAATGTGCCCCCGCTTAGAGCTGATGTGATGAACTGGCTCCGGCTGCCCTGTTCCAGGTACCTGCCTGAGGTGATGGGTGATGGACTGGCCAACCAGATCAACAACCCTGAGGTGGAGGTGGACATCACCAAGCCCGATATGACCATCCGGCAGCAAATCATGCAGCTCAAGATCATGACCAACCGCTTACGCGGCGCCTATGGCGGCAATGACGTGGACTTCCAGGATGCCAGTGAGGCCCGCCGGGGCTGGGTGGGTTGGGGAGGGGTCTGCCCTGCTCAGAAGTGGAAGGTACAAGGCCTCTCCAGACTCCTCTGCCAGGGGCCCTCAGCCCTTTGCCCCCGGGGATGCTGTAGGGCCCTGTGTCCTTGTGGCACAGTTGAAGCCCAGCCAGGATGTCTATCTGGCTATCGTGAAGCAGGTGGGAACAGCAGGAGGCAGACCTAGGGACTGTGTCTTCAGGCGCAGCAGGCCTCAGACTCCCAGTGTCACCTAGCACTAGGGTGCCCAGGTAGGAAGAGCCTGCTGGAGCCTCCTGTCTTCCCCAGGTGATGACGGCAGTGGCTCCGGCAGCGGTGGCGGGTGCCCAGATGACACCTGTGGCCGGAGGGTCAGCAAGAAGAGCTCCAGCTCCCGGACCCCCTTGACCCATGCCCTCCCCGGCCTGTCAGAACAGGAGGGACAGAAGACCTCAGCCGCCACCTGCCCAGAGCCCCACAGCTGCTTCCTGCTCTTCCTCTTCGCCTTGGCCCTTGCAGCTGCCGGGCCCAGGTGGCGGTAACTGACCCCTCGCCCCAAGGACTGTCTTGGCCAAAACATGCAACAGACCGTATTTAATTCCCTTGGCCTTCGAGGTCCAGGGCAGGATAAGGAGACAGTAGTTCTGAGTGCTGGGGCAGGGTGCATGGGGTCCTGGCCTCCTGGGTCTGGCCACGCCTGTCACCCTAGCTTTTAATTTTGTATCAGGTCAGCTGCGAGCCAGTGTCCCCAAAAGCCATGTATTTCAGGGACCTCAGGGGCACCTCTGGCTGCACACTCCTCCCCCTATCCTCCTGCACCACCCCAGAAGCTCACGAGGCCGACCAGAAGGGCGGCTGTTAGCTACAACCCACCGGAGACCTCAAGTGAGCCTGTGCCTTCCTCTCCTGCCTCTTCCCACTGGGGACTCCCCACCAGACCCCATGGGCCACAGATGTCAGATATTGAGGCCCATCCCGCAGCTCCCCAGGAAGCCTGCAAGGGATGCCAGTATGTCGCTGACCAGGCTCTGGCAGGGCCTTCAAGTTTATGCATGATAACTTCCACTCAGACGCTCTGCAGCCAGGATCCCCACACACAGCAGACCAGGACCTTGGGCGGCTGTGGAGCTCAGTGAATCTGGTTCTCACAAAAGACCCACTGTGGGGTTCCTCTAGTGTGACATAGGCGAGGTGGCAGCTGCCACACCGTTTGGGGGGTATGTTCCTGCCCCCTCAGATGGGCTCACAGACTGGCCTGGGGGGGTCCACATGAGGAGCCTCACTTCAGGGGAACAGCCAGCCTCATCTAGCCCCTATCCCACGTAGGTCACCTGGCCACAGGGATGCTGGGTGGCTGGTGAAACTTCAGCTCAGGGTCAATGGGACCTGGCACTGCGGGTCAAGAGGATGCCTGGGCCCCTTCCTGACCCAGGCAGCTCTGCGGGAGCTGGGGGAGCATTGACAGTCAAGGGCTTTTACAGACAGACATGCACATTCAGACCCTCAGTGTCCTTGTCCACTGAGCGCTACATCTCAATCTTCCTTGACAGCACTGGAGAGGCTCAGGGCACCACTTGGAGTCTGGTATCTTCCTGTCGCCTTGAGACCTGGGGGCACCTGGCTTACCAAGGCTGTCAAAGCTCCATCTTCCCTTCCAGGGCCTTGGGGATGCTGAATTGCTATATCCAGGAAGACAGTAGTCCTGACATGCAGAAGGCCTGGAAAAAGGCTGCTTACCGCTTTTTTTTTTTTCCTCCTTTCTTTTTGTCACTGGGTTAGAGGCTACTGCCAGCACAGCACCAAGGCCTGCCCAGTAGTCGGGTCCCCTGCCTGATCCGGGAAGGGTATTCTCCATAGTTGGTCTGTGGATTTGTTGGACCTATGCCCTGAGCACACTCGCCCAGCACAGCCCTGCTAGTGTCACTCAGGCAGGGGCACCAGGAGCCAGACCTGGGCTCTGGGATGAGTGCCTAGGCGTCAGGACAGCAGCACCCTTGATGTGCAGGGCGGCTGGCATAGTGGCCAGGCTACTGTGCCCCTTTCTCATGAGGCTCCCTGTCACTCCGTGCCAGTGGGTAATGTGTGTTCTTTGAGTCCTTGTATGAATTAAAGGCTGGAGACCTACAGTGGACATGACCTTGTGTAAACTGGTAAGACTGGATGTGTGCACGTGTGAACATGGTACGCACACGGCAGAGCACAGATCGGAGCGTGTCGGAAGGGGGTTGAAAATGGGTTGTGCCTGTAACAAAGTCCTGGGGTTTCCATGTGGTGGCGACCATTGAACATCTCCAAGTCCTACCTGGGAAGACACCTGTCTATGCCAGCGTTCATGAGGAGGGGGCTGGGACACCAGAGCCAGCCAGCCTGGGTGGGCCCCACCAGCCTTCCACCTCTTTAACCCACCTCAATGTACATGCCATCATTCTCGCCATAGGAAAGTTCTCATTCCTGCCAGGGTGCCTCACAGGTGCCCATGAGAGCCATGTAGGGAACAGGGATGCCCTGATGTACCAGTCTGCCCTAAGCTGCCCTACATCTGCAGAAATGTTCTAACTCAGGGCTAGTTCACCCTTACCTCAAGGAGCTGACATGTCCCTGTGCACATAGCGCCTACCTCCATTGCTAGGAAGCTCACTTGGTGGCCCGGCTCGACGAAGCCCCGCTCAGCCATGTGGCGTGTGTGCTGTAACTGGGAGCTGGGGCCCACTGCTGCCCAAGCACATTTTACAGAGTTGCCGTTCAGTGGGGCCTATGTAAGCACAGGGAACAGGGCCCCACCCCACGTGCTGCTGGACCAGCTTCCAGAAGGGAGACTCCACCAAAGGGCACAGTTCGGACTGGGTATTGGGTTCCACCCAAGGATACTTGCAGTGCCCAGGCCCAGGGCAGCGGCTGCGTCCACACACTCTGCCTCCTTGGAAGTCCTGGGAAGCCCTGGTGCCAAATAGCCCAGATTTTTCCCAGGGAGAGAGGAGGGGTGCAGTCCTTTCTCCTTGAGTGGCCAGGATAGATAGCTGTGGAGGGAGATAGAGGCTCAGCAGGGCCTCCCTGTGGAGAGGGTTGGGTGTGGAGGTGCTCACTGGTGGCTGCGGGTGGGGTGCCATGTCAGGCGGTCCAGGCATTCCTTCTGGACATCAGCTTCTGCTTCTGGTTCTTCTTGGGCTGGGCACTCTTGGACACCTGGCTCTTCTGCTCCCGGTTGTCTTTGAGCTGGACACTCTTGTTTGCCTGGTTATTCTGCCCCGGGTACTTTGCAGGCTGGACTTTCATGAACACCTGGGACATTTGGAACTGGAGAGCCCTCCCTGCCAGGAAAAGGAGAATACATAAGACAGGTGTCCAACCTAGTTAGCAGCCAGGGGCAGGACAGCACTAGCTCGATTGCTTCCGCAGTCCCTTCTCTGTCATCACCAGCTCTCAGGCCTCCTTAGGCAAACTCAGGAAGGCGTAGGCATCCTGAAGAGCCTGGTGACAGCAGCCAGCTCCCCTGTGACCATCCTACACAGCTGCAGGCACTCTTGCAGACTAGTGCGGTTCTTTGAGACCCCACACACGCACTCACCCAAACTCAACCATTCACACGCCTGTACATTTCAAGCCATCCAAGAAGGTTGGGTAGAGAGCCAGCAAGGTGACACTGGGTGGCACGGGAGGGCACTAGGGATCCTAGCAGCAAAGCCGTAGAGCTTGCAAGATGCTTGACTGAGACACTGGCTGCCTGGTGAGGAGTGGGGGCAGTCTGCCCGACAGGCTCTCCCTCTGTAGGAACTCCTCCGGATGAGGACAGCCCCGCGTACACAGAACTCAGATGAATATGCAAATGACTTGCCCCAGAGAGTAATATTTCAGTGACTAAAGGCATCCCTTTTATATATCCCAGAAGGATGAGTGGGAGCACTCATTTCCAGGACAGACCTACTTCTAAGCTCACTCTAAAATAGCACTGCAGTGAACCAGCCAAAAGTGTGTAAGCCTGCAGAATGCAAAGCATCAGTCTACGCAATCAGCCCAGCCACCAAGGGTGATGAGATGTTGTGCAGTATGGATCTGAACAGGTTACAGGAACACAGTAGACTGCTAACATGAACTTCCTTCTGCGCAAACATCAAAATGAAGGCTTGTGACTGTTTCACGGACGACAGTACCTACCTATAGGAGATTTCAGATGGACTAACCCGGGGGCAGGGGGTCACTAAGAGCCCACAGTAAACAGGCAGATTCCTGTGCCAGGCAGACTGACACCTGGGGTGGAAGCTAGAACGGAGGCCCCGAGAGTCCGAACGCCGTGGGGCAACAAGGTTCTGCTTCTCAGGAGAGACCAGGGAAGCGTATGCTGCTTCCTGGGGCCACCCACAAAAGGCCAGTGGCTGGTGACAATCTATAATGAGTAAGTGCAAAAGGCTTGAGACGTAGTAAGATCTACAACCTGGCAAAACAGTTTGCCAGGAGATGCAGTACCCTGGGAACCAGACTTCAGGCAAACCCAAACGGTCTGTAGGTGTTGTCCGAGAGAAATGGGGGGAACTAGGAGCTCTGTGGTTATGACAACCCTTTGTGGGTAAACAAAAACAAACGATTAGACAAGCCCCTCTTCTGAAGAGGAGGTGACTCAGCTCATTTAAAGGCACAATAGCTCAAAACCTATCCAGGCCTTAGTGTGGGTGCGATATCTGAGCTGTAAAGCTGAAAGCATTCCATACAAGATCAACCTGAAGATGAGTGCCCGAAACAGACTAAAAGTCAGATGAGGAACTGGGCAAGCAACAAAAGATCCATCACATAAAGGGATTGTGAGTGTGTGTGTGTGTGTGTGTGTGTGTGTGTGTGTGTGTGTGTGTTGGGAGGACAATGAAAGAAGCTTGAGGCAGAGAGGGTGGGATGGGGTGATGTAAATTCAGTACCAAAGTATGAACCACAAAATAATTACATGAAATTTTAAACTATACTCAGCACTTGGGAGGCAAAGGCAGGAGGACCAGGAATGCCTAAGCCAGCATAGGACACACACAGCCTGTGAGGCTGTGCCAGAGGGAACCCACCCAACACCGCGTGTGAAATTCATCTCAGCATTGTGTGACAGGTTGGGTGAGAATGGCACCTATAGGCAGGCCCATATGTGTGAGTGCATGGTCCCCAGCTGGGGAAGCTGTTTGGGAAGGATTAGGAGGTGTGGCCTTGTTGGCAGAGGGGTGTCACTGGTGGGCTTTGAGGCTTAGCCCTTTTCTCCGCCTCATGATTGTGGGTCAGATGTAAGCTCTTAGCTACTGCTCCAGCGCCATGCCTGCCTGCCCGTCCGCCCGCCTGCCCACCCGTCCGCCTGCCTCCATGATGGTCATAGACTCATGCTCTGAAACCGCGAGCCCCATAAATACTTTCTTCCACAAGTTGTTTTGAACATGCAAGGTAACTAAGACCACTTTTCAGAACACACATGGGCCATCAGAGAACAGATTTGAAGATAGATTCCATGGCAACTAAAAGACAACAGAAGTGTTTCTATGGACCAAACATTTCCAGTTCAAATCACACGGTCACCGTATGCCCATCATCATTGAGCACATAGCAGTTGTAAGTAAATGTGCACCTAACATTCGTGCATGAAATATAAGAAACACACTGGCAGGTCTGAGGGGAAGGTAAGCAGTGACTTCAGCATCCCAAATACTGTGAGGCCTGGACAATCCAGAGAAACAAGGAAACAAGCTTGAAAAACACTGAAGACCAGATGTGTTAAATAACACACACACAGATAAGCCCATCCACAGCACAGTGTGTGTGTGTGTGTGTGTGTGTGTGTGTGTGTGTGTGTGTCTTGGGCATGTGGACATCCCCAGGGCTGGTCACATAATTAAAACTTAATCCCAGCACTTGGGAGGCAGAGGCAGGCGGATTTCTGAGTTCGAGGCCAGCCTGGTATACAGAGTGAATTCCAGGACGGCCAGGGCTACACAGAGAAACCCTGTCTCGAAAAAAACAAAAACAAACAAAAGTCTAAGACAACAAAATAATACACCATGATCTGGATTGGGGAAATGGAATCTCCTAAAATGCTGATGCTATTCAAAACAATCCACAGACTCAACATCATCTCTATCAATGTCCTTATAATATCTTTCATAGAACAATCCTAAAATTCACATGGGAGCACAAGAGACCTCTGAGAGCCAAAGCAGTGTCTGAGAAAACTCAGGATACGGAGGTGTGGGGTTGTTCTGTTTTCTATTGGAACAGTAGCAGTACCAAAGTCAGGACAGATATGGGGCATGGCGGAGAATCCAGGAGAGCCCAGAAATACGCTCAGTTGTATGCATCCAACTAATCAACAAGGCCAGGAGAACACAGTGGGGAGATGACGTGCTCCACTGAGCAGTGTGGCCCGCAGAGGCCTCCTGGCTTCAGTCAGGGGAGGCCATGATCTGGGAGGAACAGAAGGAACTGCATGGCCTTCCCAGGCTTCCAGGGAACATACTAGGGGAAATCACAGCCCTGGCTCCAGCTGGACTGCCTGTAGTACAGACCCTGGCTACCTACTCCTCCCCCTCCAGAGAACACAGGAGCTCCCAGGCTTCCACAGGGAACCCTGGGGCCCATGTTCTAGGCTTCCATCTCCACGACAACCCAAGTTCTCTGTTGCCATCAGAGACCCTCTTGGATCCACCCACAGCTCCTTCACCTCTACTCTCAAGCTCTGGATGCCACCTGGCCTAGACGCTGACAGCGGCCCACCCTCCCAGGTGTGTGTGTGGGGGGGGGAGGCTGAGAAGAGGCGGCCATCCTCACTGCTCTCCCACCAGATTCCAGCCCCATCTCCAGCCCTTACCCCCCCCCACCTCTGTTGACTTCCTTGTCTATGAGGAGTTGTACTCTCTCTGTGTCCATAGCCTGCCAGGCCTCCCTCAGAGCCCCTTGGACACAGCTTGTCCCTGTCCTGCTTGCCGGCCTAAGCCATGACATACATACATCTCACTCCTGGCTCTTCTCCCAGGAACCCTGTCTTCGCTTCCCCCACCGACCTGGAGTCTCTGTACTCTCTGTGATCTCACCTTCCTGTCTCCCTGCTTCAGGCTCTTTCCCTGTGGGCCCCCGAGGCCTCAGGTGAAAGGCAAGGCACCTTTTACTCAGAGAAGGCTAAAGAAGACAATTAAAGCCCAAAGGAGAACCCAAAATTCCAGGTGAGCTCTGAGAAGGGGGTTCTGGGGAGGACAGACACTGGGCCCCACAGGCATTGGCACCTTAGAACCTACCCGGGATAGGGAAAGAGGGTCTCCAGGGAAAGGGCTCCTCCTCTCTTCCAATCCCCTGGGCAGAGTCCCTAGGTACCTCAGCCTCATAAAGTAAGCAAGTCTCCCCCACTTTGTCTTCCTTATCTCACCAGCTCAGGTGATCCCCGAGTGCTCTGGGAACAGGAGCACAGGGGCACATGCTATGTCCTTTACACATCCCTGGGCAGTAACTGGAAACCATCAGGACATCAGCTCGGGAGCAGCCCTCAGACAGACCTGTATGCCAGGCAGCACTGAAGAGGCTGAGATTTCATTCTGCTCTACTCAACGTACATCTTCCCCACTTTCCCTGACCTCGGGGTGCCTGATGGAGGCACATGCACTCTTTAAGCAAGCTGGACCCCTAAACTGCATCCCGAGCCTCTGCTGACCAGCTCGGTGGGGGACCCCAGGAAACGCAGGCCCATCTAGGCTGGTGCGACTACCCAAAGGCTAACTGCACCTTGGAAAAGTGCCAACCCTAGAACAAGAGAATGAAACACATCTCCCAGCAGGGAAGGAATTCAGATTCAAGGCGGAAGCCCAGCAATGAGGCTAGGGCATGGGGCGGCTAGGGACTGCTGTGAGCTTGGGACAGCACGGGAGGTTCAGCCGCTGGCCTCAATACTGTGCAGGAGGCCCCTAAGACAGAAAAAGTGCTGGAGCGGCGGGAGCCATGGGGTGGGTTCTGAGATGCTTGGACTTGCCCCTCCCTCCATCTGACCAATTGCAAGCCTCCCCTACTCCTCTATGTTCCTGAGTGACCCCAAAGCTCTAAAGGCCACCTGCTCCAGAGGACTCACTATAGCTACAGATTGCCCAGCAGCACTGGGGCCGGGAGCGCAACTGTGGTAAGGAGGGAGGGAGCTCTGCTCTGAGCACCAGCTTTGGGTGTCACCGCCCTTCCCTGCAGCAGTGGACACAGCCACTGTTCCTGTTCATTAGCATGGTAGTACAGGCCTCCAGCTGCTCCGGAGTATAAGCCAATCCGGTCTCATGGGGAAAGCTAACTGTTCCGCGGGGGTTACCAAGGCCCTGCGAAGACAGGCAGGGCTGCTCCTGGGAGGGAATAGGTGCGGTTCCCAGCTGGATCGCAGCCCTGGCATCTCGCCTCTTCTTCCTAGAGACAACTATCTGAGCTAAGGGAGGTTTTCTAGACTCTATGCCCCAAGGCCACAAAGCCCTTCCTTGCTCTAAAGAGCACTGTCACCTATGTATATGGTGCCCCACCTCAATACTACCATCACACAGCAAATGTAGCTGCTGGGCTGGGCTGTGGGTCCCCAAGATACAGGGACCAAGCCATCCTGTCCTATGACCCAGAGGGTGAGGGCTCACAACACAGCTGATCCAGAGGAGTCCATGCAACTCTGGCCGTGGCTCCCAGGAAAAGCACAGAGACCCAGTGAAAGCTACCCAGTGGAGGGGGCATTACAGGAAGCCACAGGGGGTCAGAGTGTCTGGGAGGGGCTAAAGGCAGGAGGTGCTGCAGTGTCAAGGAGATCACTAGGCCCCAGAAGAGCAAGGCCAGGAGGGGTTGGTAAAGAACTGGGCAGAGAAGGCAGGACCATCTTGCAGGATGGTGAGGAGGGGAGGAACAGGGCTTCTCCAAGCTTTGCCTTTTGAAGGCAGAGATGAACAGACTTCTATGGGTAAGATGGGATGTGGAGGCCAGAGTGGAGCCGTCTGTAAATCCCAGGTGAGGAAAGTGATGGAAGCACCATCCCACATCACACCTTCCAGGCTCCCCACTGTCCCTCGCTGAAAGCACTCAATGGCAAAGTCCCTACGAGATCATTGAGTTTGATGGCCAAACCCACACACAGTCTATCTGAAAAGGATTCCAGGAGATTTGAGTTGGTCTGTCCATCAGAGAGGACAGGCCACATAGCTTAGGAGTCTGCTGCAGTGCACAGGGAGAGACATACCAGCCTTCCACCTGGGGAAGGGCCGGGACCTTTCAGTTCTAGGCTGAGGATGAAACCATGGGCCCATCAAACAGTGACGTACTAAAATATCTGTAGACGCCTGAGCAAAGTCACCCCCGATTGCAGTCCCATCTGGAGACCACCGCTCCCTCAACCTGCCAGGGACGGATGGATCTCAGCATAATAGAGCTTTGGTGTGGTCCTGCTTGGGCTGCAAGAAGCTGCTTCGTGGGTGAGGCAGAAATGGGAGGCACTGCCACAGAGGTCTCTCTATCAGAGGCGTGAGAAACGAAGAACATAAGCATCACACCAACGTGGACGGATGTCGCCCGTCACTCTGTGGCGCTCCCCTCCGAGAGCACACTTCAGAACATGGGAAGGCTTCCTGGAGAGCAACGGGGTGTGTGCATGAACCTTTGCAGACTGAAGGACAAAATGGCCTGAGTCTGGCACGAGGGCCCCTCCAAGTGTAGTAGCACTGCTCACACTGATTTAGAAATGATGGGACCAGGAAATGAGCTTTAGGTCACGTTAACTGCCGTACTGTTGGAGGCAGAAACCGGTGGAGGGGTGTGCGCATGTGTGCAAGGCCCCCTAAAGTGCAGAGTGTGTGCACAGATTAAAATCTAAATATAGCCCCCTAGATGTACATTTAGATTTAATGTGATTGTCACTATTATTTCCTTTTCAATCATTAGGGAGTGGCTGGAGAATTTTTCAGTGGTTAAAAGCACTGGCTTCTCTTCCAGGGCACTCAGTTCAATTCCCAGCCGCCACAACAGCTCACAACTGTGGGTCCAGGGCACTCAGTTCAATTCCCAGCCGCCACAACAGCTCACAACTGTGGGTCCAGGTCCAGGAGAGCGGGTGCCCTCCTCTGGCCTCCATAGAGTGTAAAACACGAGGTTTTCATTCGGAGGCAACGTTGCAGAACAGATACCAACATCGGGTATTCATGGCCTTCTTTGGAGCAAGGGATGCCCACACTCTCGGGTATGCATGTGTGTGTACACATCTGGCTAATCCTTGCATGTCTGGAGAGGCTTGGGCCCATTTGGGAGGACACACAGCATGACAATGGCCCTTCCTGGTATCGGGGTGACTGTCATTTGCATTTGTCTGCTTTTGTGTTCCATGTGGAAGTGTAATAGAACGGAGGTACATGATGCACATGGGCAGCAGCACCCCAGCTCCTAAGCCCCCACTAGCACTGGCCCTCTAGAACAACGAGCTTAGCAATCCATAGTGACAACTGGCTGGCGCTAAGGGACAAAGGTCCAGTCACTGCCTGTCAGGAGCCCCTCTTGGAAAGCCACCTATGGCTGAGTTGCATAAAGGGACAGCGGCTTCCTCGTCCGCGTGCAAAACCTCACTCACCACCTCTGGGAACCTTTTGATTTGGAGTCGAAATCAAAAGCCAGGCAGTGGTATTGCTGTGCTGCTGTGGGGAGAGCGGCTGCCCAGCCGGGGTCCCCCCCAGTCCTCACAGGCTCTGTAGTCCCTTTCCCGCCTCGTCCTCAGTCCTGCATCTATCCACTCTGCTCTCCGCCCCATGTCTGCCCCAGACACCCTTAGGTCTGTCTAGCTTCAGGCAAATGTCAGATGCTGTAGTCCTCACTGCCTGCCTTCCCCTTCACATGAGAAAACAGGTCTGATTCTCCAGGGCAGACTTGCCAACCCTAGCCACACCGCCTCGCTCCGTCCCCGTCCCTTTATCCCCATCCGTCCCTGTGATCCCACCTCCACTGTGGCCCCAGAACACACCCGGCACGTGGCAGACACTCAGCTGACGCACTGCAAGAGCACCCTGGACCTCCATGGAAGGCGTCTCGATAGGCTCTTCCCTGGGACTGGGGAGTGTCTGTAACTGGGAAAGCCAGTGCCCTGCACTTGGCGCTCTGCCAGGGGCCCTTGGCCTGCCTGTCTACCAGCCCTTCTACAGAGCACAGCCCAGCCCCGGCCCTGTGCGAGACCATCGGTATAGGCTTAGCCTCGCGATATAGGGCAAGGACTCTGGGACTTGGCCCAGGCAATGGCAGAGCGGGGCACAGACTTGAGAACGCACTAGAGGTCACTTTATTGCCAGGTCAGGAGGACGAGACAGCTGTGAAATGCAGCTGTCGTCTTGCAGACACTTCTTGTGTTAGGCCACCACAGGGTGCAACCCTGGGCTCAGCACAAGCATGCTCCAGGCTCAGCACAAGCATGGTTCCCTCATGGAGATTCTGCCCCCTTCAAAGCGGAGCCTTCCGAGCGGGGCACTGGGTGGATAAGAGGAGGCACGGGAGGAGTAAGGAGCTCCCACTCTGGGGCCTGAGCAAGAGACTCAAGAGGGACCTGAGCCTGGACTGTCCCTGGGAGGCCAGGCCCGGGAGCACTAACCACTAAGCCTTGCTACCTAGACCAAAATGCCTCTCTCTGTGTGCGCAGAGGGTAAGGGGAGCCCCACCCCACTTGGCTATGGCCTGCAGCAACTCTCACTGTGCTTGCCTCAGTGCTTGCAAGTACTGCCTGCAGCGAGAGGACGTGTGGGCTACAGTCACTCTTCAAAGACAACTCCCCAGCCCTGTCCCAAGATCTGCATGCACACGCGCGCACACACACACACACACACACACACACACGTGCACACACAACCACCCATACAGTCCCAGCTGTGAATTCTGGGAAAAACATCCTGAAGGTGAAGGGCTTTCAAGGGAGATGGTGATTCTTGCCCCTCCCCCCACTCCCCAGCACTGCATCTGTGTTCTGAGAAGGAGTAGGCCCCGTACCAACCCGGACCCAACCTACTCATGGCCATGATGTCATTGCAGTCCTTTTTATGGAACTCAATCCAGGCCTTGGTCTTGCAGTACTTGCTACAGGTCAGGATCCCATAGCAGCGGGGACAGGGTGAGAGACGGACCCCAATGGAGCGGCCACACTGGTAGCAAAACTTGTAAAAGGGAAGGCTGTAAACAGAATCCCAAGGTCAGGGCTGTGCCCGCCCCCCTGAGCTCCTGAGACGCTCATGCCCACCCATTCCACCAGGCAGGGCAGCCACCACATATCAACAGAAGACTTGATGTCTTTACCAGGAAGGTTTTTACACGGTTATTCTGAACATTTAATGCACACTGAGCCTTTGAGCCCACCACAGGTTCTATAGAGGCTGCTCAAACAACAATCCAACATGGCACCTGGGGGCAGCTTACAATCCCGGGAAACGGGGCTGCAGGGATGGATCAGCTCCCTGGGCTCAGACCTCAGAGCTTGGGTTTGAGGTGGCACTCAAGACACCAGCCTCCGCATCACCTTCTCTATCCCTGCCCTGTCCTGAGTACGTGGAGGACTTCGGAGACGCCCCTGCGAGAGGATGGCAGGGGCTTCCTAGGGAACCAGTGGGTGAGCTGGGTGGTGCTCTGACCTGGGAGGTGGCCACCACCCTCCTGAGGACTTCGAGCTCAACCGTGCCCCACCCAGTTGACAGCCAGACAACTCAGCTCAACTGAGTGTGTCCTGAGACTCCAACTGTGAGTCTCCTTCTGGTGGGAGCCTGTGCCTGTGAGCTGAGGTGCCTGGCTATTCAGGACAGAGAGAGAAAGGGGCCCTGCCGGGGCGGTAGGGCCAGAGGCCACAGCACTCACGTCTGCTTTTCCGCGGTCGGGGTCTTAACCGGGCCGGAACCTCTCTTCTTCAGCCTGTGGCAGGGGGCAAGCTCTGCTGCAGAGGGAGGGAGAAGCATCCGGTCATCGGGGAGTGCGGCAGCTCAGCGAGGGGCCCTCACCCACGGCCACGGTGCTCCTGCATAGGGCCCGCCCCCGCCCACCCGCAGCCCCGCGGCCTACCTGTCACTCCCTGCTTCCATTCAGGATTTGCCTTACCATCCCACTAATGGCTCCCAGACAGCCTCGCCCAGCTCACAGGCTCTCTGAAGGAGCTGCCCTGATGGTCTCCTGCTTTTCTCTGAAGTCCTGATTACATTTCCCTTGCCTTTCCTCAGAAACCAGTTGCTACCTGCTTAGAAATCGAAGTATGCATGGTCTACAGTGGTGGTCAACCTCATCAGCTTGGTGGGATTTCAGCACCGCCTAGGAGACACACCTCTGAGCAGATCAACGAGGGCATTTCTAGACGGGCTGAACTGACATGGCTCCGCCAACCCTGAACATATGTGGCGTTATCCCGTGGGATAGGGGCCCAGAGCAAACGATGAGATAGGAACCGAGTCCCAGCATTCCCCTCGCTCTGTCTGCTACTGACTGAGGCTACAAGGTGAAGGCACTTCATGCTCCGGTCTCCATGACTCCCCCTTTTGAACTGTAAACCCAAATGAACATCCCTCAAGTTTGCATGTGTTAGGTGTTTTGCCATCAAAACAAGCAAAGTAACTAAACCAGAGAACTGGTGTGGAGAGGTGAGGCCGCTGCTGTGGTAGATCTGGTCTGGTGGAGGAACTGGCGTGTGGGAGGAATGCGGAGGACTGAGGAGCTGCGGGCTGGCCAGGCCCTAGACAGCTGTGCAGAGCTCACTGGGCAGTGAGTTCTGGTGGGAGCTTGGGAAACTAGAGCGAGCACCTAAGGAAACGCGGACAGTGGGACCTCCATTCAGGACGTTTCTGAGAGGACCGGGACTCTCGGGCTTGGACTAGAGTCCATTCAGGTTACGCGTTCTGGCAAAGAATCTGGCTTTGTTCCGCCTGTGTCTTCAGAAACTAGGGCCAGCTGGATTCAGAGTGTAGCGACTTCTTTGGCAGAAGACTCGGGCTGTGGCATGGTCTCTGCTCACTGTTGTTATTCAGATCAACGGTGGGAGAGGGCAGAGAGCTTAGCGCGGAGAACAGAGCTGGCCCCAGAGAGACGAAGTGTGCTGCAGCGGAACCGGAGGGTGGGGCTAGCCGAAGCTTCTGGGAGCCCACGCCATTCCAGGAAATCCGTAGATGATTAGACATGGAGCTGTCGGATTTGGTGTGTGTTTGGTTGACATTTGGTCTCGCTTTAGTCTGATCTTGCTGTCTTAGTTACTTCTCTACGGCTGTGGTAAGGCACCATAATCACGGCCCCCTATTGAGCAATGTATTTGGGGCTCACAGTTTCAGAGAGTTAAAGTCCATGACCATCGTGGCAGAAAAATATGGCGTCAGGCAGGCAGGCATGGCTGGCATAGCGGTAGCTGAGAGCTTACATCCTGAACTATGCGTAAGCCCGAGACAGAGAGCGCTAACTGGGAATGGCAGGGACTTTTGAAAGCCTCAAAGCCTGCCCCAGTGCCACACCTCCTCTGACAGGCCAGACCCCCTAATCCTTCCCAAATGGTTTCATCAGCTGGGACAGCGTTCAAACACATGAGCCTATGGAGGCCATATCACGCAAACCCCCACGCTGTCTTCCGACTGCCCTTTCAGAATGGGGATGCTCACCCCATGCGTTATGAGATGAGAACGAGGCTCTAGGGACAATGAGTGGGATGCTGTGATTCAGAGTGACGCATGGGCCAGCAGCATGGCTCAACAGTTAAGCTCTCTCCACCTGACGGCCTGAGCGCTGTCTCTAATACCCACATGGCAAAAGGAAAGGACAGACTTTTGGTTCTTGCAAGTTGTCTTGATTCCCACATATGTGGCAAAGCCCACATTCACCCCCTAACACACACACACACACACACACACACACACACACACACACACAAAAACTAAATGTAATTTTTAAAGTAATAAAACTAAAGTAAAAGGGGATGTGTCTAGGGGTCAGGTTGAGACATGATTGTCACGAGATTGACACAAGCAGACTCGTGATCGTTAATCTTGATCAGCAAGCAGCAGGATTTAGAATCACCAGAGACAGGGAGGTCTAGCTGACACAGGCTCCGCTTTGATGTGGGCGGCACCATCCCCTGGGCTGAGGTCCGTGAATGAAGAGAGAGGAGAGCGAAAGTTGGAGCACCAACATTAATGTCTCTACTTCCTGACCATAGACGCGATGTGACCTCACACTCCGGCCGCCGTGGCTTCCCGCCATGATGGACCATATTCCCCCCTTTAAACTATGGATCAGATGGATCCCTTCCTCCCATAAGTAGATTTTGTCAGGCCTTTGCTCACAGCAATGAGGAAAGCAGCCGGGCTACTTTCCCCTGCCTGGAACCGTGCCCTTGAGAGGTGCAGCCTTAGGACATCTGTGGTCAGTCACCCCAGGATGGTGGTGGCTTGAGAAGGGCTCTTCCCTGGCCACACCAGGAAGTTTAGTTCTTTGACTTGCTGATTGGTCTCCAACAGTGCAGAACTCACTCAGCGACTGGCACGGTGGTCCCCCAGCCAGGGCTCGCTGCACAGACTGCCCCAGCCAGGGTTGCAGGCTCTCTTCCCAGCCACTCCCCCGTGCTCTCTAGCAGCTAGCCACAGTTGTCAACTTGTCCCTCCAGCAGGGTCCCACTCTTCTCACAGTAGTCCTCGAAACCTCCACTGGCTCAGAGGGCACCATCTGGCCACACTCACGATGACATTACGTCCCTGGGAGAGACTTAGGGCTCTCTTCCTCCCAGTAGTTCTAAGCTGTGGTCCTGGAGCTTGTGACCGAGACAGTGGCATACACCTTAGGAGCTGAGTACCCAGGCCAGAGTAGGAGGTCTTCTCCGCTTGCCTCTCCTGGCGTGGGATCCTGCCCTACCAGCAGGTGGTCCGAGTCCTGGGATCCTCATCAGCACTGAAACTGCGGCTGCATCTGTCCTGCAGTGGTGACTAATGCATCAGAAGAGTCTGTCTTCCAGCTGCATGGAAATGCACTCAGCCTAGAGCCTGGACTGTGAAGGAGGCAGCTAGAGACAGCATGAGCATTGCCCGTGCTTTCTGGGAAGGACCGCTCGCTGGGGCTTCCGTGGCTGGGCCAGCCTGGAAGCGGGTGCTCTGCCTCCCAATCAAGCCCCGGGTTAACAGTCAGTACTGCAGCCGGTTTACATGGAGCCTAATGGAGTTTCTTGGTTAATCATTCCTGTTTGCCTTGACGATCTTTGGATCACTTGCAGAAACCTTAAATAGTGGGGCGTTGCATTTTTTTTTCATTTGGGGGAAGTTTTCGTTGTCTTGGGTTGATACCCGGTTACCATGTCAAAGGCAGATGCTAGATCTTTTATGAAAGCTAAATCTATCATGTAAGAGGGGGAGGAGAGGGAAGAGGAGAAGAAAGAGGAAGAGGAAGAAGAAAAGGAGGAAGAGGAGAAGGTAGAGGAGGAGGAGGAACTGTGTCCTTGTAGCTCCGCTGTCTTCCTTAGCCATGTCTCCTTGTCTCCGTGGTCACCAGCACTGGCTTCTCTTCCAGAGAGCCTGAGCTCAGTTATCAGCACCCGCAGGGCAATTCCAGGTCCTAGGGAACCGCCACCCTCCTCTGGCCTCTCTGAGCACCAGGTACACCAGTGCTGCAACACGATACAGGCAAACAAAAAACAATCAGACACATCAACACCTTTAGAGAGAGGTTGTTAAAAGCAGAGCCTTGTCTGAGGAGAAGTCAGGCATTGATGGTCACCTGAAAGCACTAAGCCATTTATTTATTTTCTTGGTGGTCTGATTTTCTCCTGGCCTTTGGGTTTCTGACATTTCATTATAAACTGTTTCTGGATTCCTTCGCACTTAGATTTCTTGGCATTTATCCTCTATACTGGATGATTTGCACTTCCAGTGCTGGCCTGGTGGCTCCAGTGGTTTCAGAAGTGTGCCCGGGCCTTAAAATGACCTAGCAGAGTGAGTTAATCACTTTGCAGCTATTTGAGGGGAAAGTCCCCCTGGCTTGTTTTGAACTCAGGGCTGCTCCTGTGCCCTCGATTCTCCTAATTCTCTCCAGTAGGAAGCCATCCTGTAGTACAACCTGCAGCACCAGTGGATCGGTACCCACGTGCATCTCAACACTCGGCCTGACCTGGCCCCTGCGCTGTTGAAAACGAGCCTGTTTCCTGGCTGAAGTCTACACCCTGCAGGATGGTGCCAAGGCTCTGGAGACAGTGAGGAACGGCAAACCTCTCCGGGGTGACAACCCCACTCCAGGATCTCCTCAGAGGTGGAAACGAGAGGCTGCATGGCCAGGTCTTCTCAGATGGGCCCCCTGCCTATGAGCTGCTGTAGGAGATCAGAGACCCAGCATTCTCAGTGGTATCCTATTTGAGGCTTGACCTGGGTCCCACAGTGGGATCCAAATATGGACAGAGGCATCGGCTTCCAGTCACTGCAGCCAGAACTCGGCCTCCACGCTCTCCATGCACTTCCAGATGGGACAGCTGCTTGTGTCAGGGTAAGCTAGTTTGTGTGGGCAGAGACAAAAGTACAGAACAGTTCGTGGCTGTGCGCATGTATGCGTGCATGTGTGCATGTGTGTGTGTGTGTGTGTGGTGTGGTGTGTGTGTGCGTGCGTGCGTGCGTGCGTGTGTGTGTGTGTGTGTGTGTGTGTGTGTGGCGTGGTGTGTGTGTGTGTGTGTGTGTGTGTGTGTGTGTGTACTATGTGCACTATGTAGGTCCTGGGCATGAATGTGGGGTGCTGTTATGTTTGAGGGTGGGACAGTGAGTGGTGTGTGTAGGAGGGTGCTAGTGTGCCTAAGAGAGGACGGTAGTCCGGTGTGTGAGGACGGCATGCAGATGGCTGTGTAAGTGTGGGCATGTAACCAGGGACTCTGTGGAGAACAGGGGTAGGTGGATGTGAGTGTGGGTGTTGGGGAGGAGAGGCGTGTGTCGGGGGTCCAGTGTATTGGGGTGTGAGTGTGCAGTTGGGTGGACTGTGGGGTAGGAGTGGGTTACACTGGAGGGGAAAGAGCTGATTGAGCGTAATTGTGGCTGAATTCGCAGCTATACGGAGGAGGGAGAGATTGGTATATATGCAGGGATGGGTGTGGATAAGTGAACCCTTCATGTTCTGGTGGTGGGTATTGGCATGTACATGGGGTGTGGAGGCAGGATGCCGGGTGCAGGCAGGGATCCCCATGTTGGCATTTCATGTGGGTGGATGACTGTGTGCTGAGCACCGTGAGAGGGAGGGCATCTGTGGGCATAAAGATGTAATGCGGGTGGGTGGCCGGGATGCTGTGATGGAGAGACAGACATGTGCGGGAGGGTTGCAGTTTGACGCGACTGAGAGAGGGAGACCGGCAGGGCCGTCGACAATGGGGGAGGGGATGGTCAAATGCCGGTGAGCAGATGCGGGTGTTGGGTAAGAACGGCTCTACGGGACGCACCCTGAGGCGCCTGACCCACCTCTCTTGCTCAGGTACAGCGCCTTCGAGTCCAGCCGGCTCTCCTTGTTGAGGACGGCAAGCCGCAATTGCAAGCCCAAGTATTCCAGCAACCTTTTCCGGGCCATGAATATCTCCCGCTCCGCTGGCATCAGAGCGTGGAAGGGACAGTGGGCGATCTTCCGGTCCTGTGACAGAGCACAGGGTCACCAGCCAGCCACATGCAATGATCCCTGAGGACTTCCAGCCACCCCACCCCACACTACAGAGTGACTGAGAAAGCAGGCCGCCTCGCTGTCCTCCGAAATGTGACCGTGAGGACACCTGCTCACAGGTGCCCAGAGCACACGCTCGCCGTCAGGAGGTCTTCTGCCCTAGAGGACCAGGCTTCACTGTGGGCTCCCAGTTTTATCCAGGAGAAGCCGGGTCTCAGAGGGGTCCTGCTCAGAACAAAGCCACACCTGGTAGAACTTGAAGTAGCCGTAGTCTACTGCCGTGCCCACAGCCGTCCTTTCGCCTTGCACGAGTGTCACAGGATTCAGGACATCCGCCCCGTAGCTAATGAGCCGGTCAATCTGAAGAACACAGAGTCTGTGAAGCACACAAGGCCACTGGAGGGGTGACAGAAGTCACCTTCAACGTGGGGCTGTGCAGGGCAGCTCCACACATGACACGTCACGAGGTGCGTGGCTAAGGGTTCCTGTGGGCATGACGGCTGACAGGCAGTCAAAGGAGAGCACAGCTGCCCTAGGGCTGTGGTTCCCTGCCTTCTGCATGGTGCCCGTGTGTGAGAGAGTCAGCGGGGAATAGGGTGGACAGGCTCCGCCTCATCCTGAGGTGCCGATCCCTGGAGAGCCCTCTCTGACTCCATGCATGGTCACGGTAGCATCAAAAATCACAATGGCTAAGACACAGACACCCCTTTGCTCACTGAGGGACGGGTGGATAAACAGAAGGTGACACACACACACACAGTAGAGTGGCGGTCAACCTTCCAAAGCTATACCCAGCTTTCCCAACCGAGCAGCACCCTCAGGCCGCACACCAGGTGGTACCAACTGCCCCCGTGTAACTTCCTGGAACCCTTACAGATCCACGACTGAACTGCACATTTAATTGTGTGAGATGCAGCCTGTACTGGCTGGTTTTGTGTGTCACCTTGACACAGGCTGGAGTTATCACAGAGAAAGGAGCTTCAGTTGGGGAAGTGCCTCCATGAAATCCAGCTGTGGGGCATTTTCTCAATAAGTGATCAAGGGGGGAGGGCCCCTTGTGGGTGGTGCCATCTCTGGGCTGGTGGTCCTGGGTTCTATAAGAGAGCAGGCTGAGCAAGCCAGGGGAAGCAAGCCAATAAGAAACATCCCTCCATGGCCTCTGCATCAGCTCCTGCGTCCTGACCTGCTTGAGATCCAGTCCTGACTTCCTTTGGTGATCAACAGCAATGTGGAAAGTATAAGCTGAATAAACGCTTTCCTCCCCAACTTGCTTCTTGGTCATGATGTTTGTGCAGGAGTAGAAACCCTGACTAGGACATAGCCTGAGGGTTGTCAGCGTTCACAGTGAGAACTGGAGTTCAATAAAAGGGATCCTAACAGCTGAAGCTGACTACCAAGTAAAATCGGGAGGGGGTGGGGAGCAGAGGCTTAGGGACTAGACATGGCTGTTGTTGGAGAAATTCCAGCTGGGTGTGGTGGTAGACAGCTGTAACTCCAGCCCTCAGGAGACTGAGGCAAAAGACTATACATTTGAAGCTGGGTGGGGCTACAGAATAAGACCTTGTCTCACCAGAAAACAAACGAAAACAAAAAAGCAAAGCCCTAAATAAACGCGTTCAGGCATTGTAGAAAGGTACAAACGGGATGTCTGCTTTCCTAGCCTATTTCACTAACACGGGACATAAACCTTGGGTTTCAGGAAGCCTGCACTGTACACGCAGGTCCGCTAGGTCCAGACACTGTCCACAGCTCATTTCCCAAGCGCTGTGGGGGTGGGGGGGTGCTGGATGCTGTGTCCTTTAGTCCACTCTAGTCACAACATGATCTTAGGATGACCCAGCCCACCCCACCCTGAACCCAGCAGGTCTTCTCCACCACCACCACCCCCACGTCTTTCCCAGCATCTTCCCGCACTCCCCCTCACCAGGGCAATCTTGTTGTCGATGCTCCTCTGCTGCTCATAGACCAGGTCACACACAACACACAGGGCAGTGCCCAAGCCTTTGGTCAGAGGCAAGTTGGGGTCGGCTCCCTGAGCCAGGAGCTCCTTTACAACCTGGACACACAGACAAACTCCTCAGCAACCACAGACCTGGGTACTATCCCCAGGCCCCGCCCACAGGGACCGTGCTGGGTAGGAAGGATCATGGATGAGCTCCGTGGGAGAAGTTACAGTTCTCCCCAGGGCCTGGGTCTGACACTATTTGGTGCACATACAGATGCGGCTGCTGTATGGGCATTGCTCCTGCTTTCTAGCCTGGGAAAGAGGCTCTGAGCCAGGTACACACCACTGGCCAGGCGCACATCCCGCCTGCCCCCTTTGGCCACTCCTCCCCAACTCTTTTTTCTTTTTTTAACAACACTCACCAGTATCTAAAACTGTGCTGCCTGCTGCTTTAGGGTCTGACTCCCCCAGCTTCAGTGTGTGTATGGTGGGGGGGGAGGGGGTGGGGTCCTCAAACCAGAGGCTATTCAAAACCTACTGCTCACAGTGGTCCTGCCTTCCCACCTCACAGAAGGTGCTCAGTGGGCCCACGTTAAGTGGAAGGAGGGATGGATGAGAGGTTGGGATGGGTAGGCCACTTGTAGTCTGGATAGATGAGTAAGTGGGTGGGTGGGAGAAAGCAGGCTGGGTAGCTCTGTGGGCAGATTGACGGGTAGGTGGATGGATGGGTTAGTGAGTGGGAGATTGCGTAGATGAACCAATAGGGGGAAAAATGACACAGCAAACGCAGTGGCGGATTGGAAGAAGGGGCTCAGAGGTGGCAGAAATAGCACAGTTGCCTGGTGCCCGTGTACACAGGAGAAGAGCTGTGGGCACCAGAGGCAGGGGCCCACGGCAGGCGCTGGGTGTTCAGGCGCAGGGGGTCAGATTCGTGGGTGCAGACAGGCTCACCAGGTCATTCCCACTGGCGATGGACAGGGAGAGCGGGGAGTGGCCACTCCACAGCATGTTTGGATTCGCTCTGTGGGACAGAAGGAGCCGCACGATGTCCCTGGCACACTGCAGGAAGACAGGCAGAAGCGCATGGAAGTCAGCGGTGCCACCCCAGGAGCCTGTACATGCCGCCAGGAATACAACTGGCACTTTAAAACCAAGCCAACCACTCAACCGCCCGCTCCTTGCACCAGCAGCACCGAAGCAAAGACTCCAAGCAGGGGCATGGGGCGGGGGAGACGGAGGAGCTTCGGTCAGATTCCAAACGATCGTCTCCAGGAAGAAAACAGGAAAGGCACTGGAGAATGAATTGCTGGACGTGTGCTTTCAAAGGACGGAGGACAGTGACGCTAACGTGACCACTCAGAAGGCCCTGCCCTTTGACAGGGATAATGGAGGGAAAGTTCCTTTAGCTGGGATGACTTGTGAGCCTCTTCCCCAAGCCCTGCTGGTGGCCAGTGGCCTCTCTATTGCCAGCGCTGCCAGGACTTCTCTCTAGCTGCCCTGCACTCTTGGGGACACTGCTCCCTCGGGATGTGACAAACCCTAGGGGCTGGGGCTAAGCCCCTTCCCCAGCCGCTCTCCTGCAGCTTCAGTGGCCAGGCTGATGAGATGCCAGAAGTCTGTGGAGGGGCTCTGGGAAAGTGTCTCCATCTTCTTCGGAGACTGTAGGTGTGATAGCCAGCCTACTGCAGCTCCTGTGCCCTCACCACTGATGTCCCCAGGACCTAATGACAGTGCCACACTAGTCTCTCCTGACTGTCTTCCCACAGCTTCCAAATCTGACAGACATATGGGTGGGAAAGCAGTCGTTCAGGCCCAGGCCTCACACTGGCCGGAGCCTGGTCAGCCTGCCTTCTTGAAACCTCCGCCCCTGTTGGCAGCATGGGTTCCCAGCTGCCCTCTGGGGTTCTGGTGAGAATGGTGGGACCCCATGCCTAGCTCCTTCTCTTCCCTCTAAGGAAGCTCTGATCTGATGGGCCAGGCACTGCCTCTCCCCCACCCCGTCCAGCATTACCTACAATCCTGCATTTGTGCCCTGGAGCTCCCCTCCCCCCAGCCTCCCAATTCCCTGACCCCGCCCTGGCCACACAGTCTCCTCTGAGCAGCTCCTATACAGGCCTTGCTCAGACTGTGTCCTCAGGCGCATGGAAGCTCCGCAGCGACAGGGCAGGGAAGGAAGAGGATGACTGGGGCTCGGGAGTCCCTGAGTCCCAAGCATGTGAGAACCAAGTGCAAAAGAGATTTCACATGGCACCTCGGGCCAAACAAGATGTGGGTCCACGCCTGGCCAGAGAGTGTGTCAGTGCCGGAGTGCTCATGGGCCCTTTTCATAGTCTCCATTCACGGTCCTACAGAGTTCAGCTCCACTTGGAACATGGTAGATTTGGAAAATCCACCACAGCGGCTTCAGAAGCACTGGCCCGGCTGCAGCAACCCGGACTCCCACCTTGAGAAGCCAACATGACGAGGGGACTCACTCCCACCGGAGCTGCCATCTCCTGCCCGGGTCTATCACAGAGACACACGGGTGCCTGGTGCAGCACCCAAGCCTGCACACGCCGATCCGATATCCACTCATGCAGATACACGGATGCATGCAACACAACTTATAAGTGAACCATATAGACACACACACACACACACACACACACACACACATCACATCACATCACATCATGTGTGAATGCACTCTTGCCTGGCCTAATGTCCCTCATGCAGCAACAACCCTCAGGCTCAGGACTCAGCCCCTCCCCCACCCCTCCCCCATCCTCGCTGTCATGGCCCCAGTGGCCACTCACCTTCTTGTTGTCCTCTCTCTCGCAGGCCACGTGCAGGGCTGTGCGCCCGCCCTCCTCTGGGATGAATGCGTGCGTCGAGTAGTAGCTCTTGGGTGGGCCCGGCTCGTTGTTGAGCTTCAGGCTTGAGGGCAGGAGATCACCCTGTGGTAAGGACACGGCTTGAGGCAGGTCCTGAGTGTCCCTCTCTCTCCCCAGAGTGCACACTTGCTGACTGTGTGGAGTACCTTCTCACAACCCTCGGAGTTCTCCAAGTCACTGAGAACCCCACAGCACTCAAAACACCCTCTAGACTCACAGGCCAGGGCTACCAAGCCTGTTTTGTTGTGGTGGTACGGGGGTTTTGTGTTGTTGTTGTTGTGTGGTACTGAAGAATGAAACCCAGGGCTTCTACTAGGAAACCCTGCTGCCCTTTGAGCTCCATCCCCAGCCCTCTCACTTTTGGAGACAGGGTCTCCTATGGAACTTACTGGAACTCACAAAGATCTACGCACCTCTGCCTCCTGAGTACTAGAAATTAAAGGCTGGCTACATCCATGTCGGGCTACTTCCCCAGTCCTTGGTTATTTCTGCCTGTGTGTCAGCCCTGCTCCCTCCTCGGCCACAGTCCGGTGCCGATCCACCTGGCCTGCCCACACCAGGAGGAGCCATGGCCAGGAGCACGGTGATCAGAGCAGACACACGAGTTGCTTTTCACCACCCCAAGCCCCATGTCAGTAGGCACAGCTACAGGTCCACACACAACCGCACCTTGGCGCCTTTGTATACGTAGTCTTGGTCCGCTGCCTTGGCGTCCACGTTAGTGACGGCGTGGAGCAACAGCTCCGTGATCTTCACGCCCTCCTCCCCAGGAAGTGAGGCTGCGATGTGGAGAGGGGTCAGGGACTGCAGCTGCAGAGGAAACACGGCAAGGGTGAAACCCACCCTGCAGCCAGGCGGGTGAGGTCAGGTCAGGGCTAATGTCGGGGCCCCAGCTGCCTGAGCAGATGAGAGGATGCATACACTACCACAACAATTTTAGGGGCCCACAGCACCATCTCCTTCACAACAGCCTCATGGGTGCAGGACAACAAGGCCCAGGAGGGCACGAACAACAAATGGACTTGATGATCTCATGTGCCTTGTAATCCACAGGCATCCAGGTAACCCACAGGTATCCAGGTAACCCACAGGCGTCCAGGTAACCCACGGGTATCCAGGTAACTAACCCACAGGTGTCCAGGTAACCCACGGGTATCCAGGTAACCCACAGTCACCCAGGTAACTAACCCATGGGCATCCAGGTAACCCACAGGCATCCAGATAACTAGCCCACGGGCATCCAGGACCACAGCGGTGAATGCTTGACTTGAGCCCAGTTGATTTTCGGCTATCTGACACTATCTTCTAAGAGTAGCATCTCCCTGTCCCCGCCAGGCCCTGGCTCAGATACCACCACCTAACAGTCACGTAGCTCCCAACCAGGGCTGATTCTCCCCAGGGCGTCCCTCTCTCTGAAGATGGTTCCTGATGGCCTGTCTCTGAGCTCCAGCAGCTTATGGTCATGGGGAACCCTGCTCTCGGAGTGGATACCGGAAGCAAGAGAAGCCAGCCAGGGCAACCAGGGTATGGCTAGGAAGAGATGCCCCACCTGTCCCCAGCCCAGTCCAGTATGGCCTCACTCAGACAGGAAAGAGTCCCTGGAGAAAAGCAGCTGGAGAGCCCCGTGAAGGGAGGGTGTGGTTAGCCTGGAGAGCAGAAAGAGCCCACCGTGAGGGCTTGTGTTGCACAGGGGAATATGCCAACACTGGAACCCGGAGAGGGAGCGTCAGCTCTACCGAGCACACAGCCTGGGGCAAACTCCTGTGGCTGCGAGATCTGAACCACAATCAGAGTTCAGTCAAAGGGACAAAGTGCAGCTGACACCACTGAGCCCTGGCGAGGTGACATTCTCTACTCTGTCTCATAGGGCAGCCCAGCGAGGGATGCTGGGGGAACTCTGCAGGAAGCGTCACCTCACCCTGAACAGAT
Source organism: Apodemus agrarius (assembly GCA_964023405.1). Lineage (NCBI taxonomy): Eukaryota > Metazoa > Chordata > Mammalia > Rodentia > Muridae > Apodemus > Apodemus agrarius. The sequence goes on from OZ030014.1 coordinate 92,618,279, forward strand.
TCTCTCTAGGGCACAAGGCCCGGGTGACCTCCAGGGACATTGGGAGTTGAGGTAACGTGGGTTCTGTGCCTGAGGAGGCTGTGGCGTGGGGATGAGCAAGGTGGCCATCCTAAGTTCCCATCAGCAGTGCCCCAGCCCCCACGGGAAGGTTTATGTATTGAGAGTGATGTGCTTGTCAGACATGTCCCCACAGGTGAGCCACTCAAACAGGAAGGAACTGGCGCCCGAGTGCCGAACAGACCGCTGGCTCCACCGTGGGCAGCAACAGTGTAGGACAGCGGGGACACAGACCTTAGTCAGAAAGACATGGAAACAGACAGGTTTGGTTCTTGCTGGTTGGATTTGCTGGGCTAAAGGGAATCAAACACGGCCTCCTTCTGCTCTTCCTGTCTCTCTATAAAGCTGAAGTCATTGTGAAGGAGGGTGGGTTGGCCTTGGTTTCCCCTCATAAACCCTTGTCTTGTGCTTATTTCAGACGCGGGGAAGGGAATCCATTAGAACACTAGGCATGTCGTGGTGAGCTGTGAGAAACGGCGCAGCTTCAGAGCCATGTCTGCTGGCGCCATGAAACCTCGGTGGTAGGCCCCTCCCTCCTGTGGCGTTGCAAGCACCTCACATACCAGGTGTGTACAGGAGGGGGCGCCAGCTCTACTGCCAGCTCTGGGGAGCCATGGGCTTCTGTGAAGAGAGCCTCGGGAGTCTGTGTGTGCCCCACATCCATCTTGCCGCTGACACCTACCTGTGGAGGATACTGGATATCCGTCTGGGCCCCGCTCATCAGCAGCTGCCTCACGCCTTCCACATCCCCGGCCTTCACGGCGAGAAACAGAGCCTGCATGGGCACTTGACACAGGTTAGGATCAGCACCTCTACGGAGCAGCAACATGATGGTCATCCAACGGTTTCTGCGTCTGTAGGGACCAGAAGGGCAGGGTCACGGACTGAAGGGACGGGATTGTCTAAGCCAGGGGTGAGGAATGCTGACAACACAGACACGTTGTAGCCCAGAACCTAGTCTTTCTTGAAACTACCCGAGGAGGCCTTGTTCCTCACCCGTGCCTCACCTGGGGATGCTCAGACGCACAGTGAACAGCCACCCTCCCTGTGTGGGCCACCCAGTCACCCTCAGCTGAGGTCCTGCAGGACCACTTAACCTCCCTGAGGTTCCTCAGGAGATGGGCACAGCCCCTCCTAGGGTGGGTGCCAGACAGTGAGGTGGATGAATGCACACACACGCACACACACACACACACACACACACACACACACGCACGCGCGCACACACACACACACACACACACACACACGCACGCGCGCACACACACACACACACACACACACACACACACACGCACTGGCCATGCGTTGAGGATGCAGCCCCGTCAGTCAGTGCCCTTGCAAGGATGTTGTCTTAGTGTTTCTTTTAGTGTGACAAAGCACTAAGACAAAAGGCAACTTGGGAAGGAAAGGGTTCACTTTATCTTACCCTTCCAGGTTCGTCATTGAGGGAAGTAAGGGTAGGGGCTCAAGCAGGGCAGGACCCCAGAGGCAGGAGCTGGTGCAGCAGCCGTGGGGCGGTACTGCTCACTGGCTCTCTCCCCGTGGCTTGCTCAGCCTGCTTTCCTATAGAACCCAGGACCACCAGTCGGGGGGCGGGGAGGGGGCCACCACCCTTAGTGATCTGGATCCTTTCACACCAACCATCACACCCCAGGCTTGTCCACAGCCCGATCTTTTGGGGGCATTTTCTCAGTTGAGGTCCCCTCCTCCCAAATGACTCTAGCTTGACATAGGACCAGCCACCACAGATTCGAGAAAACCCGCCCCTAGTGGTGGTGCAGCAGCGCTGTGATGGGTCCTCACTGCAGGTGACTCATCCTGGAAGCAGTCCTCCACCCCTCCCCACCCCACTCCCGCCACAGAATATCAGTGACTTACTCAGCCATGGTCTGTGCCATTTTCCTCACGGTCCCTTTGTATGAGAAGCAGGGAGGCTGCAGCAACGAACTGTAGGCCTGGGCACTCTTCTCCAGGATGTCCCTCGAGACATTGATAGTGTAGTTCCGCAGGCACTTGGTAGACTCAAAGTTTGTGTCCACGCTGTACAAGGTGCTAGCGTCCACGTTTTCTGTCGCTTCCTCCTCTTTCTCTACCTCGGTGCTGACAGTCTTCGCCGGGGAGGTTTCCGGCTTCTGGAGCACGGTGTTGGACTCCGGGGATGGAATAGAGAGCAGGGAGTCATCTAGGGTGCTGGAGGGGTGCAGAGATGTCTTTAATTCCTCTGCGCCCAATATGGGCATACCCGCATCGTAGAGATGATCTATGTTTGAATCCGCAAACAAGAAGGAGATTTTGGGGGTGATCAAGGCTTTAGGAGATTCCTATGGCAAAGCAGCAAAAAAAAAGGTCTCATTAGAAGAAGGAACTGCAGCTCTTCTCTCCAGAGCAGCCCCGGGAAGTCTACACACCCACGCAGGGGCAGGGACGATTCTGAAGTCACTGTCTCATACCAGAAGTAAGCTGCCACTTCTCAGGACTCGCAATGCCACCTGTGCCTCCTGAGCCTACAAAATGTGCTCTTATCTAGAGCCAGACATTGCTGTAGAAGCCAAGGAGTAGCTGCTGGTGAGGCGACCCATTCTTGTTCTTTCGTGCACACAGGGCAGAGCCCGTATTGCATGCTTCATGCTAAATAAAAACTACATCACTAAAATTAGTTTCACCACTTTCTCTTTTTAATATGACTACTGAAAAAATTCTAATTATAGATGAACGGCTTGTGTTGCAGCTTAAATTATATTTCTGTCCAGTGGTGCTGGTTCCCCTGTCCTCTGTCCTCGGGCTCGTTGGCTCTCAGAGAGAGGAGGCCTGGTGACCTCCACATGGCCAGGAGTCTGTTAGACATGCGGATTTTCTGCCCCTTCCCTGGCCCACTGCCCTTTCCAGCATGCTGGAGTGGGGAGGCTTGTCTCAGACCCCAGGCTGTTGTACACGGCTCATAGGGGCCATGTCACTGTGGTCCCTGTGGCATGGCTCAGGGTGCCTCTGGGAGTTCCCAGGCACTCTCTGCTGACCTTCTTCCCCACTAGCCTTATCTTTCCATTCTCCATGCATGGCCCTGGTTCACACTACAGGGAGGGGGCTGTAGCCATTTAGGTAGAAAGACAGTGGGGTGTACGGCAGATGACGGTGCCGCGGTGGTCAGCGGGGGCTGACCTGCAGCAGGGTCCTCTCGGCGATGTTGGGATGGAAGGACTTGCTGGGGTAATACTGGAGGAAACACATGCTTAGGGGCGTGATGCCCTCATCCGAGCGCTTGTTCACGTCAGCTCCGTAATCCAGGAGGAGGTTGACAATGTCCAGGTGAGAATGCATCTGTAGAGTGGCAAGGGCAGACTTGTGAATACAGGAGCTGGCACACACACACACACACACACACACACACACACACACGCACACGCACACGCACACGATCGGCTTTGGTGAAGGGACACTGGGGTATGTAATGGAGGGCTGACAGGATCACCCCCGGGCCGCCTCCTTTGGGCCTTGACCATGACCACTGGGGTAAGTGGGGTTTTGCTTAGCAGCTCCTGTCAGACAGTCCCTGGCCACCCAAGGCAGCCCGCAGGCCAGCGCTCCTATACAAAAAGGACTTACAGCTGCAGCGGCGAGCACAGTGTAACCCTTGGAGTCAGCCACGTCAGCACAGGCGAGGTTGTCCCTCAAGATTCCAAAAATCCAATTATAGTCCCCTTCCTCAGCCTTCATGATCATCTTCTTGGAAATCTGCTCCTTGGGGCCACTGGGCCCAAACCTGCTGCGGTTCCCCTCCAAGATGGCAGGTATGTTCCAGCTGGTGTGAGCCTCCTTGTTCCTGGCAATACAACAGGCGTCAGCGGTATTAGACTAGAGTCTGGACAGCCCGATACCTTCCATGAGAAAGAGCCCAAGAGGAGTGCCTCCCTCCATCCCTCATTCCTCTGACCCTCCCCCCCCCCGCCCCCAGAATTCCCCTTCCAGCCTTGGGCTCTCTATTCTCTACCACTCCTTCCGAGGGCAGCCCTGCCAGTCAGTTACAGTCAGGATGGAGCACCCAGGGAGGGAGACACTTTATCTAGGGATAAGGTTTACAGCAACTAAACCTTATGCATGTCTGACTCCTCTGGCACATGCCAGGTTTGCTGGAAAATCTGCTCTCAACGGCAGGACCCTGAGTGAGCAGAAAGCTGGCATGCACACGGCCCCACTCCTTAGAGCCAAGCACACACATCCCACCCTCTACTCGTTCATTTTCTGTTGGAGTAGAGAATAGCATGGCCCCTAGCCCAAGGTCATCACACAACGAGGAAACTTCCTGTGTGCCTGGAATACCATTCACAACCGAGAACTCATGGGTTTATTCATTCAATAGTTGTCGATGATTATGAACACAGTTGATGGCTGCATGGAGGACGGGTGGCATAGGTGGCTGGGTGGGTGGGTGGGTGGAGTAAGTAGATATGTGTGTGGGTTGGTGGATGGATGCATGGGGGAATGCATGGATGCACGGGTGCATAGATGAATGCATGGATGTATGGGGAATGCATGGATACATGGGGAATGCATGGATGCATGGGGGAATGTATGGATGCACGGGTGCATAGATGAATGCATGGATGTATGGGGAATGCATGGATACATGGGGAATGTATGGATGCATGGGGAAATGCATGGGTGCATGGGGGAATGTATGGATGCATAGATAAATGTGTAGATGCATAGGGGAATGCATGGATGCATGGCGACTGCATGGGTGCATGGGGAATGCATGGGTGCATGGGGAATGCATGGGTGGAACGGACTGGAAGATGGGTGCGGCAGTGTGGATGGAGAGGGGAGGTGGGTACAGAGAGTGAACAGATGGAGGGGTAGATGGGTGGATAGATGTAAGGGTGGTTGCACGGGTGAAAGGATGGATGAGTGGGTGGATGAATGGACTGATGGGTCAGTGAAGAAGGTGTATAGGTGGGTGGATGAAGTCATTGGTGCCCATCAAATTAACGCTGAAGTGTTCACTGGCATCTGAGGGCCATGTTTAAGGATATAAGAATTGTAGAAGGTACTTGAGCATTTTAACTTTTAAGGCTAACAGTTTCCCCCACTTGGGTGCTGACTTTCCCAGCGTATCCTCCATGCCAGGGCAGTGCAAGTCTTCGTGGCTGCCCTTGGAAAGGTCGAAGGTCTAATCAGTGCGCAGGCCCCATTCCTTCCCTGCATCCCACCCTTGGCTCTATGCTGGGGTAAGCAGAGCCTTGACTCACAGACCCTCTAATAGCAGATAGGAGCCTTGCCTTAAAGCACACACACTCTGGCCTGTGGACATGGAAAGTACACAGGTCCAAAAGCCAAGGCTTCACCTCAACTATCTGCTCAGGAGTCTTTCCTAAGGCACATCCCCTGCAGCGGTCTACTCTAGTCCTGAGATACAGAAGCCTCACATCTCTGCCTGGCTCCCTACCCTCAGGGCACCTGTCTGGTCTCACCACAGGGTAAGGACTGTTTGAGTCACTAAAGCAAATGTGGTACGTTCACATTCACCCAACAAGCAATATTGAAAGGTACTCAGGCCCTTGCCAGTGGCCCACGGTGGAGAACATCAGAACCCTTCCCAAAGGGATCCCCTATTCAGTGAGGGGTCAAAAATTAAGATCACCTGAACTTGTAAGTTTGCTTCTGGATTTTGACCAACAAAGGAGTCTCATTGGTTATAAGCCAGGGTTCTTCATCCTCAATGAACGGAGGGATCTCGTTCATGAAGATGTGTTCATCTAGCTCTTTGCGCAGGGAGTCGGTCATGGGCAGGTGATTGTTGTCGGTCGAATAGATGTGCATCTCTGGAGGCAGCTTTAGGTCATCATTCAGGAGATACTGTTTATAGTCATAGAAGAAGGGGTCCTGCTCCTCAGGAAGACCCAACTCCACCTCGTCATCTGAAAGACTGATTTTCTTTCTCGAGCTTGTGAGGAAGGCCAAGAATTCTGGGTAGTTTAGCAAGGAGAAGCTGCTGGGAACCCTTGTGCACAGTTTGAGGAGGTACTCACGGAACCACAGTCCAACGTCCTGACTGCCGTCAGGGTAGGTCTCGATGCCTGGCCCGAACCTCTGGTCCTCTCTATACAGCCCCTACAAGGGAAGCCCACAGGGCCAGGGGAGACACTCAGTCAAGCCTTCTACTAGGTGAGTTTCCTAAAATCAGCCGAAGAAAATGTACTCCTGAGAGATGTACACGCGCTGAGGTGTGAGGTGTGCGAGGCACGCAGACGGGAGGCGGGCTTTTGGAGAGGGCACTGTGACAAGTCGGGAGACAATGGGCCGGTTGGGAACAGCCTCTCCCAAGTGAGGACAAGACGGAGGGCTGCCAGCTGAGGCTGTGGAGACATGCCGGGATGTCCCTTCCCTAGAGACCTCTGCAGCCCTGCAGTTAGCTGCCGGACAGGCAGTTTCTCCATACACGCATCTGTACTCATGAGGACGGGGAAATGGCTGCCTGCTTTGTTGCACCCGGTGAACATTCCGAGCTTTTGGATTGGTTGATTTCAGATAGCATCCTTCAGAAAAGCTCACTGGGAACCCGCCCCGCCCCATCTGTCACTCTGATTCACTCTTGCCCTACCGTAGACTTTGCCCCTTGTGACCCTACTCCCCTCTCAGAGTATGTGGCTCTGCCTTTTTCTGGACTGCCCTTTTCATGACTTCGAGTTGAGAGTGTTCGTGGGAGCATGCACGGAAAGGAGCCTCCAGTGGGAACTCGCATCAGCCTTGCCTCTCCCACTCAATCCACTGAGGGAGACATTGCTTCAAAGAGTGCTCCTAGCTCACTGAAAGAAGCAAACCCCCTCTACTCTGACTGACAGGCTGTGCTCACTGGTTTGTTCTCATGAAGAGATGCACCCAGCACCCATGGGTATGAGCCAAGACGGGGAGAAGGATAGGAGGGGAGAGCAGAGCAGAGCAGAGGAGAGCAGAAAGGAGCGGAGAGGGACTGCCCTTTGCTTTCTATGGTCTCCTAAGGGACAGTTCAGTTTCTAGGCTTTTCCAAATGTTTCCATCACCACCTGCCTTACGTCTGCAGAGAAGGGTCTCAGACAAGAAAACCGTGAGCTGTGGTCTGCTGCAGGGGTCAAAGTAAAGGCCTAGCTTCCCAAAAGGCACGCGTCTTCTAAACTGGCATCGAAAGGTGCCTGGAGGTCCCGGGGTTGTCAAAGGAGGCAGGTGGTCTGTAGGCTTGACGGGCCTAGCAAGGAGGTGGCACCTTCTCTGGAAAGCTCAACAGACATGTAGGTAGGAAGCTACAAGAGCAAATGGGCCAGGAAGAGAAACTGGCAAGGCACGGAAGACAAGGCTTAGGTGGAAAGAGGCACTCCAGGGGGGAAAGCTGCCCTGTGGGAGTGTGTGTGTGTGTGTGTGTGTGTGTGTGTGTATGCTTGTGTGTGTGAATGTGTGTATATGCTTGTGTGTGTTAGTGTGAGTGTGTATGTGTGTGTATGAGTGTACATGTGTGTGAGTGTATGTGTGAGTGTGTGTGTGTGAGTGTGTGTGTGTGTGTGAGTGTGTGTGTGAGTGTGTATATGTGAGTGTGTGTGTGTGTGTGTGTGTGTGTGTGTGTATGTGTGTGTACTCTTGCTCAAGACCCAGCAGCTCTACTGGTAGAAAAGAGCTCAAGAAGATAATCCAAGGGTCACTGGAGTCACAGTTGGGACCTCATGACAAAACAGGCTTGTATTCCCAGCAACTCCAGGGCTGAGTCGGGGGACTCCACCTTCAAGGTGAAGCTTTACTGCGGCGTTCAAGGCCGGCTGCAGTGAGTCAGGAAGACCGTCTCTCAGAACAAAAAGCTAAAGGAGGACTGCGGCTGTAGCTCGCTGGAACAGGACAAGTCCTAGGCTTAATGGTAATTGCATTGAATTTACTCTTCAAAGGCCATGGGTGAGGAAAGACACCACAGGGCTGAGGGCTGTTTTTAAATCATATCACTGATGAACTCTCATATGACAGCATAAAGCTCTTTAACCATACTAACAAACACTAGCATATGAACACTAAACATATAAGCAGACAATTCACCCCCACAAGATATACAGACAACAGATGAGAATGAGACAGAATCAGCATCACCTGCCACCAGGGTGCCCTAAGCCCACATCACAGGAGATGCCACAATGTGTCCACAAGAATAATAATGTCCTTGTGCTGAGGAGAATCTGCAGTCCCGGCAGCATCCCTTTAGTGATGGCTGAAAGGGCATGGCCACTTCGAGAAGCAGCTTGGAGGGGTCTTATGAAACTGATTGCACACTTATCACCACTGTAACTCAGTGCACACTTACCACTGTAACTCAGTGCACACTTACCACTGTAACTCAGTGCACACTTACCACCACTGTAACTCAGTGCACACTTACCACTGTAACTCAGTGCACACTTACCACTGTAACTCAGTGCACACTTACCACCACTGTAACTCAGTGCACACTTACCACCACTATAACTCAGTGCACACTACCACTGTAACTCAGTGCACACTTACCACCACTGTAACTCAGTGCACACTTACCACCACTGTAACTCAGTGCACACTTACCACTGTAACTCAGTGCACACTTACCACCACTGTAACTCAGTGCACACTTACCATTGTAACTCAGTGCACACTTACCACTGTAACTCAGTGCACACTTACCACTGTAACTCAGTGCACACTTACCACCATTGTAACTCAGTGCACACTTACCACTGTAACTCAGTGCACACTTACCACTGTAACTGATTCCACATTTACCATTGTAACTCATTGCACACTTACCACTGTAACTAACACCTTCACTCTTAGGTATTTGTAAGAACAAACACACATGTGCCTGCATGAAGACTGAGAGGCAGCAGCAACTCTTCTTAGTGGTTTACAGTAACCAAAAATTCAAAAGATCTCAAAAGAATATCTATTGGTGAATTAAAAGCAAACAAACAAAACAACAGAAAAACCATGTGATGTCCACACAGTGAAATACTTCTCTACAATAAAACCAAGTGGAACACAGAAACATATACATCTCAAAAGAACCGCGCCCTAAATAGAAAGCAGACCAGAAGTACTACATACTACATATAGTGTGATTCCACTTATAAGAATGTAAAGAACAATGAAAAAAAGAACAATAAAACATGCATTTCCTGATATGCTGTCCAAAAGTATAGAAATGTGTGCTTTTGGTAGTTATTAAAACTGCATATAAATCAAAATAGGAAAATGGAGTTGAAATAGTCTACCACCAAGTCTTGCATTTTTCAAACTGAGACCTTACCCTGTACTGTAAAGTTGTGGGGAGTCCTAAAAGGATAAAGAGTGTAATACTTTTAAAATAATTGAGCAAGATGAATTTTTTTCAATATTCTTCCAATCCAAATGAAGGTCACAAGAGAGGCAGGGGAATGTTGGCTAGTGAGGTCAGAACAGTGCACACCAGGCAGCAGGCTTCATCCCTAACATGTGTCTACTAACACACATACCTCGTCAAAAGCAGAGGAGAAACCACAGGCTAAACACATGATCTTAGATTTCCTGGTAATCACACTACAGCAAGTTAAAAAAAAAGGGGGGGGGTAAAATTCTGCTTTTTGGACAGGGAGAGCGTGAGGACACAATGTAGTTACGAGTGTCTCCTGGCTTCAATGGAGGATCGGTCAGGATTGGCCACTGGAGGATTTAGATTTAATAAGGCTTACAAGATTAGAATTTAGTTGCTGTGCCCATCGACTGAGTTACTGTTGTTTCTGAACTAAGTTTGTGTTACATTTTCCTTCACCCAGTGGCTCGTCTGGGTTCAAGAGAGAAAGTAAAATGTGAATATTCTCTGAGTGCATAATAAAATAAAGGGTCATGAAGGAGTCAAAAACTAAGTAGGAGAATATGGCAAGTGCAGACTGGGGAGATGATAGAAAAATGGTCCTGACCAATGAAGCAAGCTATATCCCCTTGCCAATGGAAACAACCAGTCTCCTATTGATATTAAAACCAATGAAGCCAAACAGGACTCCTCTCTGAAACCAGTCAGCATCTCCTATAATCCCACAACTGGCAAAGAAATCGTCAATGTGGGACATTTTTTCCATGTGATTTTTGATGACAGTAGCGACCGACCTGTTCTGACAGGTGCCCCTTGCTGACAACTATCAGCTCACTCAGTTCCACTTTCACTGGGGCAGCTCTGAGCACACCGAGGACGGAACCACACATTCTGGAGTGCTTCACTTAGTTCCCTGGAATTCTAGAAGCGCTCCAGCGCTGCTGAAGCCATCTCAAAGGCTGATGGGCTGGCAATCCTTGAGGTTTTGATGACGGTTGGTCCAGCCCACCCAGACCTGAAGAAAGTACTCGATGCTCTAAACTCAGTTAAAACTAAGGGAAAACAAGCCCCCTTCACAAACTTTGACCCATCCAATCTCCTTCCTTCATCTCTGGATTACTGGACCCACTTTGGCTCTCTGAAAGTGTGACCAGGGTGATCTGGAGGGGCAGCATCAGTCTAAGCCCAGAGCAGCCGGCACAGCTCCGTGGCCTTCTGTCACGGGCAGAGGGAGAGCATGCAGTTCCAGTTCTGAGCAATCACCGTCCACCCCAGCCCCTGAAGGGCAGAGCAGTCGGAGCCTCGTTTTTGAGTCCCAGCAAGAAGTGAGTCCTCAGTTAGGACCTGGCCCCTCTGCAGCAGTATCCAGCAAAGCGATCGCTTTTAAGAAACAGAATAATTTCAGAGCTAAGACGGTATACCTGCAAATTTAATCCATAAAACTAAAAAGCATTTCTTTTAATTCCTGCTGCTTAATGCACATAATCTATAAGCTTGACTACTGTAATCTTTATGCATGTGTTCGTGCTTAAATTCACCTTTTTGTGGAAAGTTTAATAATTACAACTAAGTGATTTGTTCTCTTTCTGCCCTCTTCATTTTAAAAGAAGCAATAAAATGGCTTGATCTCTTTAAAACGTTGGGTAAAACTCTCATATATCCCAGGCTTATGATGAAATAAGTGGCCAGGAATGAGTTTAAACTGCTGGTCCTCCTGAGAGCATCTCGCAGACTGCAGGCATGCGCTGCCACGCTGGTTTATGCCGTGCTGCTGATCACACTCGGAGCTTTGTGGGTGCTCCAAAAGCACTCTCCCAAGCAGGCTACGTCCCCTGCCCTGAGGCAGAGTTCACTTCACTGTAGTGTTTGGATTTAGCTCAGTCTTCCCAAAACATCGCTTTTAAAATGTACCTGACAGTCAAAGCTCTTCGGCTATTTCACTTTTTTTTCCTTGTCTTAAAAAAAAACTTTGTGGTCTGCTCTGTGGGAGCTGAGAGTGCAGCTCAGGAGAGCACAGTCCTAGCGTGTGGATGGCCCTGGGCTCCACCCCAGCACTGCCAAAATTATTTAAAATTATGGTGACAGACACTGCACAGTGAAACTAATATCCCCAAATTTATATAACTTTATTAACATTAAAATTAGACTTTGGGTCATAAAACAGTGAAGAGGGTGTTTATTTTTTCATGTGTTTGTTTTTGAGATGGAGTCTTTCTGTATATATAGCTCTGCTGCTATAGAGCTTGCTATATAGACCAGGCTAGCTTTCAATTCAGAGAGATCCACCTGCCTCTGCCTTCCAAGTGCTGGGACTAAACCTGGCCTGACAGGATTATTTTCATTTATAACAGTTTATTATAATAAAAGGGCACAAATCAAATATCAGGGACATAATACAATAGATACAATAAATCTAAAACGCTACCTTTATAAAAGAAATAGCATAGTCTCAGAGTAATAAAGCTGAAACTGTAAGGAGTCGTTTTAAATTTCTTCAGTGAGGCGGAGACTTTCTAACTGACCAGGCTCAACCATTGGCAGAGTCAATAGACAAAAGAATAATGAACAAAAAACAAAAACTTTATATTCAACTTCAAATAATACAAACAGCAAATGTACGTGAGTCTGGAAACACTGTGACCAGCAACTGCTGAAATGCAGGTAGAAGCTGGCCTTGGCGCTCTGCACGCGGGCTACAGTTGTGTGGCCTGGTCTCCTTGTGGGACTCCTAGCAAGGGAAGCAGGGGGAGCAGGGGTGTCTAGCTCTGACTCTTCTGCCTGCTTTGGGGACCCTTTCCTCCTGGATTGCTTCACCCAGCCTCAGGATGAGGGAAGGTGCCTAGTCTCCCTGAAACGTGATATGCAGTGGTTAGTTGAGACCCATGGGAGGCCTGCCTTGTTCTGACGAGAAACGGAGGAAGAGTGAGTGGGGGGAACAGAAGGGAGGTGGGGAGTGAGAGATTTAGGGGAGAAGAAGGAGGGGAAACTGTAGTCCTGTGGTCTTCAGGAGAGAGAGAGAGAGAGAGAGAGAGAGAGAGAGAGAGAGAGAGAGAGAGAATGAATATGTATATTTTTTTAAAAGTTAGCCTTGTGTGGATGAGAGGTTCAGCACATAGAGACTTGCTATACAAACCTAGTGGCCAGAGGTCCGTTCTCTAAACCGATGTAAATGTGAAACCAACTCCACAAAGTTGTTCTCTGACCTCCACATGAACAAACAGGTTTAAAAAACAAAAAACAAAACAAACAAACAAACAAACAAAAACAACCAAAGCACGAACACTACAAAGTCAGTCATGCTGGGTAGGCGCGGAGATAACGGCCTGTAACCCCAGCTATTTGGGAAGCTGGGCAGGAAGATTGCAGAGCTGAGACCTGCCTGGGTTCCCCTGTGAGTTGAGGCCAGCTTGTGCAGTTTGATCAGACGCTATCTCAAAATGAGTAAGAAGGGGGCTGGGAGTGCAGCAAGGATGCAACAGGGATGCAGACTGCCATCTTGCATCTGCTCGTCAGGACAGACATAGCAGGGATGCATCCAGACACATGGCCCCAGACTGCACTTAGAAGTTTCCCAGAACTGAAAACATGCATTTACCGTTTACATGCACACACAAAACGCAGCTAAGCATGTGTGCACAGCAGCTTTAGTCACAATTGACGCAAACAGGAAACAGTCTAAAGGTCTTTCAGTTAAGCTGTGGTGATTTCACACCATAGAAACCTAAGTAACCAACAGGAGCACTGGGCCATGGGGCAGGATCTGCCGCGCAGGCCGAGAGAAAGACCCAGAATGGCTCTGCAGGGCTCCACCTTGTGGCCATCTCCTGCAATTACAGGCAGCAGGTTAGCCATGGCTAATTGGAGGGGACACTTACTACCTAGGCATGGGGCTCAGATATGGGTGAGGGAGCCATTCAGTACCCAGAGCACACAAACCTAATTGCTCAAGAATTGCTAATGATATAGAGTGCATATAATTGTGAATTATATGTAATAAATTAAGGGGTGGGAGGTCATGTGTATTTTTTCCTTCCAGGATAAAAAAATAATATGTATCAGAAAGAACCATTTCAAGCCCAGTGGTTGTGGCACACGCCTTTAATCTCAGCACTTGGGAGGCAGAGGCAGGCAGATTTCTGAGTTCAAGGCCAGTCTGGTCTACAGAGTGAGTTCCAGGACAGCCAGGGCTACACAGAGAAACCCTGTCTTGAAAAACAAAAACAAAAAAGAAGAAGAAGAAGAAGAAGAAGAAGAAGAAGAAGAAGAAGAAGAAGAAGAAGAAGAAGGAGAAGAAGGAGAAGAAGAAGAAGAAGAAGAGGAAGAAGAGAAAGAAAAGAAAAGAAAAGAAAAGAAGAGAAAAAAGAAAAGAAAAGAAAACCATTTTGTATATTAAAAATAAATATTTATGGTACTTTTAATCCAAAAGATACATAACTTGATAATATCCCTCTGGGAATAGACAGATGCATTCTCATTTTTTATTTAGATCCTTATTATTGGTAGTAGTATAGTCACTAAAATGAGATATCTACTTCTATTTTAACTTTTCCAGAGCTTAAATATCTTTTTCTCAAGTGTCCTAGACAATAACTACACCCATTCCTCACCTAAACACACAGAGGCCCCTCCAGACATAAGCACAGCGTGGTACTACCCCTCCAAGAACACACAGAGCCCGACTCCTCACATGTGTGTTCACACAGCAGCCTCTCCCCTCATGTAAACACACGGTGAACACACAGCAGCCAGACCCTCGTGAGCACACGGGCAGTCCCACCTATCATGTGATCACCGGATCTCCTCACCTGGAATAACTTTGTTTTCGTGTACATGGTGCCATAGCCTTCTCGTTGGCTGAGATAAAACGTGCCTGTGAAGCTGGAGCCATCCGGCCACGTGTAGGTGCCCATGCCATGGTAATGGTCCCGGTAAAACTGCCCACGATAGGCCTATGGAGAGGAGGGGTCCGTGAGCCTCCTATCTAGGAGAAGCCACTTACCTTTGCAACCCCGAACTGCTAAGCCAGGCTACCACACCTGATTGAATGAGGACCACAGGGTTGTGATAGGCCTCTTGGGAGCCCAGACACAAGACTTCTTCTAGTCCATGTGGCCAATGTGCTAATTGGCATTGGTCACTCAGGATATCCAGAGAGGTCTCCAGGCAGCTGGCCTGAGAGGTCACCTTCCCTACCCTCTTCTGTGGGTTGGACTAGCTTGGGAAGTTCAGAACTGCACAGAGCTGCTGCCGGGCCAGCACCCATCCTGGGTGAGGCAGAACCCTCTCCTCTTAGGAGTCCTGACCCTTCCCTAGTGAGCTCTCCATCAGGAGACAGGCCAGGCTGGCTGGAGGGTGCTTGCTGGCTGGGGGCCCTGAGCCCGGCTAAGAACAAGGTAGGGTTGGTTTATGACCCCTCAGTACTGGGTCCACTGTGAGCCTCTGCCCTTGTCCTGCCTCAGCCTGTCAGGTGAGTATATTAAAGGACATGGGAGAGCAAAGAGAGGTGTCACCAGTCCCCCAGGCTCTGGACATCTCCATTCTCAGAAGATGCTGGGCCAGGAGCCCTTAGCTATGGTCTGTGAAGAATCCACAGGCAGTGGGCAAGTGAGAAGCCAGATGGAGACTTGAGGCACAAACCCTCAAGCATCACCGTCAACAGGGGGCCCCAAACCGGCTCCTGACACCCGTGTGTTCCAGGACCGCTGGGGCCTCTGCCCACAGCTGCTCCTATTCATGGTCTCAGAGGACTCCTTCCAGTCCTGACACTTCTCTTCAGACCCCATCTGTGGTGGTGTGACTAGGTTTGGCTCCCAGAGATCCATGTGTTTGAATGCTTGGCCATAGGGAGTGACATTAGGGGTGTGACCTGTTGGAGGAGGTTTATGACTGTGCAGGCGGGCTCTGAGGTCCCCTAAGCTCAGATGTGCCCCACGTGACACACAATCTCCTTCTGGCTGCATCTGGATCAAGATGTAGAAGTCTCGGCTCCTCCAGCACCATGCCTGCCTGCACGCTGCCGTGCTTCCTGCCGTGATGATAATGGACTGAATTCTGAGACTGTAAGCCAGCCCCAGTCAAATGTTTGCCTTTGTAAGAGTTGCCTTGGTCATGGTGCCTCTTCACAGCAATGAAACCCTAAGACCCCATCATAAACACCTTCTTTCCCCCCCCCACCCCCACTGCTCTCCTCTAGGTAAAAATACCTCCAGTGATTCATGTACACTCCCCACCCATCCCACCTCCATGTAACTCCCCTGCTCTGAAATGCTTCCACAGAAGGAGTAGATGGCCACAGCATGCCTACCTCTGTCCTGCCCAGGCCACAGATGCCTGGATCAGCACAGCCTCCTGACTGGAGCTGGGCTCGTGGGGCTTTGGAAACAAGGCCGAGAAGTTCCTGTTCCTTCTCTTGTTCCGTGAACAAGTGGGAGGGACTTGATGCTGAAGAAGGACCGGGCCAGGGAACTCTAGTCTCGAGTACTAAGTTAGAGAAAGTCTTTCCACGGACGGGCAGAGCCACACAGGGAACAGAGGAGTGGAAGAGGAACCCAGGACTCCCCAGACACCGTGAGCAGCACCAGATTGGATAGGCTGTAGCGCCAGTGCTCCTGGGCTGCCTTAGACACAGATAACAGACAAACGGAACAAGCACTGCTTCCCCACTGACGCGACCAGGCTTCAGACACACACTTTCCTTACATACTGAGCCATCCTACCCGACCACTGACACCAGAAAGCACAGACAAATTTATTTGGTCATGGACTCAGTTTGGGGTCCCTGTCTCCAAGAAGTCTCCGCTTAGGTCCTGGGCATAGCCTAGGGGTCCTAGGTGCATTTCCATTTTATAGTTAAGAGCATCCTTTACCATCATTTTAATCTTAAACAGCAAGCAATTTCAGTAAGGTAAAATACATGAGTCTCTGCAGAAATATGAAGTTTTAAAACATTTTGCTCTCCTGGAAGGAACTCACTACTGTTGTTTTGCCAGATCAATATATTGTCGAGCCGCCTCCTAACTATTTATATGCGTAGATTAGTGCTGTCCATGCCCTTGGCCAGGAAAGCTTTTTCACCAGAGGCAGGAGGTGTAGAGATTCTCAACTTGTCAAAGTCCTGAGCACAGGTGATGGATGAGTACTCAGCCCTAAGTGGGATGCCTGCATCTATCTCCCTCTCCCAAGACTCGGGGAACATTGTAGAAGTGGGGAGACCCAGAGAGAGTCAGAGGATGGGGTGGAGATCCCTAAAATGTGGCTTTCTAGCCACTGCACTCCTGAACTCACAGTGTCTGCGGCTACCGGCATAAGATTCCAGGGCCCCAGTCGGGAGCTATTGATTGGCAGTTAATGGCTACTGGGGATGAGAAAGTCAATTTTCTTCCGGGTTGTGGCCGCTGGCAGGTTGCCCTATGCTCTAGTGGAGAGCCCCATACTCCTGTAAATGTGAGGAACACTAATTGCACTTAGTGAGCAACTTAAGACAGGGGACTGGGCTGGAGAGATGGCTCAGTGGTTGAGAGCACTGACTGCTCTTCCAGAGGTCCTGAGTTCAAATCCCAGCAACCACATGGTGGTTCACAACCATCTGTAATGGGATCCGATGCCCTCTTCTGTTGTGTCTGAAGACAGCTACAGTGTACTCACATACATAAATAAATCTTGAGAGAGAGAGAGAGAGAGAGAGAGAGAGAGAGAGAGAGAGACTTAAGATGGAAAGGAGACAGATAGGTTGAAGGGAGTGGAGCGTGGGCAAATATGATTAAGATGAACTGTGTGTATACAGGGATGAAATTGTCAAAGGAATAAACAAGAATATTTTAAATAATAAAACATTCACCCAGAATAATAAAAAAAAAACTATCTTTCAGGGCTGGAGAGATGGCTCAGCAGTTAAGAGCACTAACTGCTCTTCCAAAGGTCCTGAGTTCAAATCCCAGCATCCACATGGTGACTCACAACCATCCATAATGAGTTCTGATGCCCTCTTTTGGAGCAGTATCTGAGGACAGCTACAGTGTACTTAGGTGTACTTATCTATAATAATAAATAAATCTTTAAAAAAAAAAACCTCTCTTCTTCAGCCATAGCATCCTAGATCCCACAACCTGATACGGACATGTCTATAGAAAGCCTTAGTCCCATCCTGTGGGTCACTTATGAGGTCCGTGACACCTGCTTTCGGGGGAGAGGGCCCTGCAGAAGCCACTCACCTCGCCTGTGGGCCAAGAGAACTCGCCATATCCAAGCTTCATGTTGAGTCCAAACTCCCCTTTGTAGACACAGCCATCCTGCCACTCCTGAACGCCCTGGACGAGTCGCATGTAGGTCCCCTTCAGGTCCTGGTCTCCCACGGTACCTTCAGACTCCTCCTCATCCTCTCTGAGACCCCCTGAATGGCCCCTAGAAAGACAAGACATGAAGGAGGAGCAATGAGGAATGCTGGGGAAGTCACTCCACAGAGCATACCCCCCCCCAATCTCACATCACTCTCCTGATAGCCCCAAGGCTCCAGATCGCCTCGAAGGGAAACTGAGGCACACAGGATGCAATGATTGCCAGGGTCACACAGGAAATGCACTGAGAAGGAAGGGCACAAACTGACAACAGTAAATGCACCCACCCCTGAGATGGGACCGGTCAGCCCCTCTAGCTATTTCCAGACGGATGTGCCTCAGACACAGATGTGTTCCAGGCAGCACACTCCTCCCTTCTGAGCTGGCAGGATGAGCCCTAGGCTGGGCAAGAAACAGACACTCAAACAAACACACAGATAGATCCAGGAAAGATCTGAGGACAGCTGGAGGGGTAGTAAACTGACAGACAGATGGCCAGATACAGACTGTGTGTACAGCAGTAGGGAGAACTGTGACCGAGGCATGTTTGCCTCACTCTCAGCCTTGTGTTGATCTCAGCCTAAACCCACTCCCCTCTCAGCCTCCTCTCGGCTCTCTTGGGGTGCTGTGCTGATGCTCTGGAGACCGACCCATCCCGATGTCTGGCTGGTGGCGAGGCCAGCAGCACACAGCATGGGATCCATCAGACCCCGTGGTGGTTAGTTAACCTTGGTTGTCAACTCAGCTACAACTGGAATCAACTAAAACCCAAGCAGTTGGGCACACCTGAAAAAGATCTTCTGGACTGGATCATCTGAGGAGAGAAGATTCTCGATAAATCCAGGCCTCACCATGTGGCTGCGGCCTATGTAAAAGGACGTGGGAAGCTTGGCCTTTGCCTGCTTCCCCTTACTCTTGCGGGCAAGTTCATCTATCCTGCTGCAGAGGCATCCCTCCACTGTTGTCAGAACCTACTTCTCTGGCATTACAGCAAAGACTAAAGATCAGCTGAGACATCCAACCTGTGGTCTGAACAACCACCAGATTCTTGACCTTTCTTTCAGGAGACAGCCATTGTTGGACTACCACAGCCTGTAGGCCACTTTAATACATCATATATATCACATGTGTGTGTTAATGTTATATATTATGTGTTGCATGTTATATATGACAGAATATAACATATGTACTCTGTCTGTTCTGTTGTTGAGGAAGCCTGACTAACAAACCGCTAGTCCAGCACACCAGCGGGTTCTCGAGAGCCTGTAAAGACCCATTGAACCTAAGCTCAGTAGATAAAGAAAGGCCCCCCACCGTGAGAAGATGAAATATTTGGTGTATTATATTATTTCTGTATCATTATACAAAAAGAAGCCAGGAAGGACAAATACTCAAACTATCATGATAAGGCAGAAGGCACTGTTGTGGGCTGTTGTAAATTCTTTGCTTTTCTTTCCTTTCCTCCTCCCCTGTGCAACAGGTCGTCCTGTAGCACCAACCTACCTCAGACAATATGCAGCCTACGGTGATCATGAACTTCAACCCTCCGGCCTCCACCTGCCGGGTGTGGAACTGCAGCCGCTCACTGCCATGACAGGTTTATGCTGATCTGGAGGGGTTGAACCCAGAGCTTTGTGCCTGCTAGACACACACTACAACTGAGCCACACTCCCCTCCAGGAGGTGGAACCCTAATGCTGGAATCCAGAGCACCAGTAGCTCAGGAATGTCCTTCCTATGAGTACGTTGGGCCCTGGGCCAGGATGGCCAGTTCTCATAAGAAGGACACCCTTGGGCACAGAGACACAAATGGGAGATGAAACACAGAGAGAGGGCACTGCGCGCCAGGGAGAGATCTCCGAAAGGAGGTCAAGCCTGAGGCCCTTTGCTCTTGGGCTTCTGCCTCCAGCACTGTGTGAGGATGGAGCCTGTATTGTGCCATCTAACCTTGGCATTTTGTTTTTAAACAGAGATATTAACAAAGTGAGACCTGACCTGACGTTCCCTTCCCAACATGGCACAAGGACCATTTGGATAATTTTTGGAAAGGGCTATCAATAAGAAGAAAGAGGGGGAATGTTTCTCCTGGGGGAAAAAAAATAACTGTGACGTCAATCAAGAAAATCAGACTATAACTGAGAGGGCTGGAAAGGCCGGTGAGGAGGCATTAGAGATGGCAGAGATGGGCACAGAGGGGCCCAGCCCCCTGGCTCGGCCGCGTCCCGTTACTCATTCTAACTGGGCTCCTGGCCCCCTTCCTCCTGGCTGTGAGTTAGACACTGTGTGAGTTGCTGGGTAGCTACTGTAAACCACATGGTTTTAGGGCCTGGAAGCCCTCCTGAGGTCCAGGAATCAGTGTGTTTGAGCTCATGAAGCCTCGTTTCCTAGACCCTTGTGCATGTGAGCTCTGGTCGGCAGAGAAAAGGTAGAGAGGAGAGAGAGAGAGAAAAAAAAAGGCAGAACCCTAGTCTGTCCCTCTTGCTATAAGAACTTCAGTCCTATCAGGAAGCTCCACCCTCATGACCTCATCTGAAGTTAATGGCCTTCCCAAGTCCGGCCTCCAAGCACCACTGGATTGGGATTAAAGTGTCGACAAGAATTTGGAGGTGCTCGCGCATTCAAGCCCAGCCCCTTGCAGGGGCAAGCATGATGCATGCCCGGCAGGTAGGGGTCTGTTACAGCAAGGCTCTGCTGAAGCCCCTACAGTTAGCAACGGAGCAGTGGAGGAGCTGTGCTGCTGACTGCATGGGACGGAGCCATTCCCTCAGCCTGGAAGTGCACCCTGTTGACAGTCCGAAGAACAGGCACAGGATGCCAGCCACCACCTACACATCCTTTCCCCCCTTGTCTTGGTATAATATTGAGAGTTCTCTCTCTCCCTCTCCAAAGACTAGGCTAGGGAGGGTAAAAGAAACTTTAGCAATTTAGTAGTAGTAGCAGTAGCTGCAATAGCAGTAGCAGGCAGGGTCTCCCTATACAGCCCTAAATGGCCTGGATTACTCTCCGTAGGCCAGGCTGGCCTTAAACTGATAGAGATCTGCCTCTGTCTCCCCACTGCCATGATTAAAGTAGAGTGCACCAAACCACGTTTCCTTTTTAGGGACTTTTTAAGGACTGCCCCAATATTGAACTGATGCTTGGCCCCGGGGTACTGGATTACACCTTCCTGCCCGCGAGTCCCTCTGCACCTTCTGAAGAAGGTGTAGCTCTTCACGGAATCCTGGCTCTCAGTGTCAAGAGATGGACCACTTTGCCCCTCCAGACCTCTGGGGCTAAAAGTTTTCGAGCCTTGGGAGTCCGGGGTAACAACAGAACGAACGTCTTCCATATCTCTCCTCTTCAAACCTAGAAACAAATCTGTGGTCACAATTCGTCCTCAGGACCGTGGACAGTGGCAGCTGGGGGAACTGCCTGCAGCCCTGTTCGGAGTCTTCTAGCAGACCCCTCTAGCTCCTGAGGGCTCACTGGCCTTTGGGGGTCGGGGAGGGGCGGTGGAGCAGGGTTCCCTGGCCTTCCCAGGAGTGGTTGCCACTGCAAGGGCCGTCAAGACCACGCGGGATCCAGCCTCAGCCACTGACCTCAGCAGACAGAAACCTTGGTCTAAATCACACCAAGCGTCTCAGAACAACGAAACTTCTCAGAGAAATCGGGTAAACCCAGTACAGGAGTGCGTCACGTTGCCACGGAAACGGTCACGCCCAGCTACAGCCAATCCGAGCCAAGTTGTGCTGACTCCTCCCTTCACTACCATTCAGACCCGTCCCTGAACAAAGTCGCTAATTGGTGATTCGCTACCGGAGCTGTGATTGCCGCGGCTGTCTCAGACACCACCAATCCCTGAGCGAGGGAAAGCGGGCTCTGCCGCCGCTGAAGTTCAAGCCCTTCTGTGGATGCTGGCTCAGGGGGTCAGACCCGCTGTGGATTAGCCTCTGGGCTAGAAGCTACCAGCACTCGTGAGGAGAAAACTGGGGGGAAGACCCTGCAGCCAAGGCTTCGTTAAGGCCGTCTGATTGCCAAGTTCAACTTTATGTAGTAGGTACAGCTTGATCCTGGCAGAGGGAGCGACCTCAAGGGGAGGGACTTTCAGGACAGGGTTGCAGACAGGATGCACAGGAGTATATATCCTGAGGCAGAGGAACGGTGAGTGGCTGGATCCCAGTGTGCAGAGGTCCCATGGGCCTTAGCAGGAGATGCAGATAGTGAGACTGGGCCAAAAGACATGACGTGCCAAAATTGTCTTTATATTTATAAGTGCATACATGGGCGCTTAGCATACAAAGATCAAGAAGCTGTATTTCCCCAGTTTGTCATACACGTTCCCCGGGCATAGTGGGAAATTCATCCCAGCACTTAAGAGGCTGAGGCAGGAGAATCACTCCAAGTTAGAGGTTGGCCCTGACCAGAGTGAGCCCTTTCATCATCCCAACGTCCCATCCCTCCCCAAAAGGAAGGTTTTCACAATATGCTAACACTCACTAAGAAAACCTAGTAACAGTGGCTCTTTAAATTTTGGTGAATTGGTAAACTTGGCAGATTCCAGGGACTGATGACTGGAAACTGATCTCAGGCCAACTTGCTTTCAGCAAATTAGCGGCTTTCCTTGCCAAAATGGGTGTCTGCAGGCATGAAGGTACCTACTGAGGCGCTGCTGTTGCTGTAGCACTCGGTGAATCACAGGCTGGGAGGGGGGTTTCTCCACTAAAACTGGAAAAGACTGAAAAGTTAACAAGGAAGACCACTGGAAAGCACAAGCTGGACCCGATTTTGACATTTGGAAGCAGTGGTGAGAAAGGTGAAATTCCAAAAGGACTCTGCCTCGACTGTCTATGAGGTGATTTTAGGGTCTCACAAAACCGGAAGGCAAAAAATAAAGGGTGCCCCTGATGATGAGTACCCAGCAACTGGCCTAAGCTCACAACTGTCATCAGAAAAAGCACATAAATATGTGACATGTGCTAAGTGAAAAATCCCATTGTTTAAAGTGTGTGTGTGTGTGTGTGTGTGTGTGTGTATGTGTGTGTTCACTCCTGTTTTGGCCCTTTGACTTTAAATAACTTTAAGCCTGACTAAGTGATGTGTGAAAATGCCAGCACATATGGAGCCTTCGACGGTGAGGTAAAGGCAGGCTCCTGGGTCTACCCCAGCATTACTGATGCGACCTGTCTTCAGCAGGCCTGAGCGCACCTGTGAGCAGTTCTCATGTGCTGCTGCTGCGAGAATGTGGCCCGCACTAAGGACTACTGAGTGGCATGGAGGACAACAGGGGCCTCAAAGTCCAGGCGGAAGGTCGAAGGGCAGCGCTGTTCCACGTAGAACTATTCTGTCCCATGGGTCCCCTCAGGGATTAAACGTTAACTGTCAACCCAAGTAAGACTGTTTAAGACAGCAACACGTTATCCCAAGACCCCTTTTATACTATGGAAAAACAAAGCTCAGAAAAGGTTCATAGAGTTTACCCGCTACATGCATACACCCAATAGTTCATGCATTCTGTTCCTTCCACTGTTTGTATTGAAAAATGGGAATGTGGTCATGACCCAGTGAACTGACTTGTAAACTCACACTAATGCTCATTCAGCACAACCTGGCAGAATCAGGACTCATCTCCAGAAACCCCCAGCTTCAGAAAGTATATTCCAGCTACTCTGGGGAGAGAGCCCAGAGGTAGACAGACTCGGGAGGCAACACGTGAGCTCCACAGAACCGAGTGTGAAATAGGAGATCAGAGTCTGGTTGGGAAAGTATGTTACTAGGGGCAGGACGTGTAGTTTCAAAAGCACTCCACATTCCCAGTTAGCTAGTGCGAGCGTGCTCTCCCTCTCCCCCCCTCCCTTTTCCCTCTCCCCTCCCCCTCTGACTGTTGCTCTCATTACTATTTCTGAGCCATGCCTGCACGCCTGTTCTACGCTCTCCTCTGTTGATGGTCATGGATTCTTCTACCCTCTGTAGCTCTGAGCCCCAAATAGCACGGCAACAGAAAGGTGACAAGACAGCATCTCGGGGTGTGCGCCTTCCCTGACATACAGGAACACACAGAGCTTGCTCCTAGAGCTGGGGATAGAGGAATCTACACCCGAGTGGGTGGCTCCTATAAACTACGGGAATATCGTCGGTAGAAAAAGTCTTTAGTGTGCTAAAGATCGCACACTACTTATTGGACAGTCAGAACACTGAGACCACAGAGAGCTGGAACATTAGAGTCCAGAGTTAAATGGCTGTGGGCTCTCACTAGCGCACCCTAATGGCCGTGCATTGCTGCATCTGCTTCTGGCTCTCCCTGCGTTTCTCTGGAACTTGTGAAGCTGGTTCCCCTCTACCAAAGGTGCCATTCCTTATGACTGTCATGGTTGTCCATGGCTGGCCTCCAGGCTCGCTCAGTATCAAAAGTATCGCTACACATTTCAGAGTCCACGCTTGTTCTGTTTTATTTAAAAACAAGAAAAAAATAAAAAAATAAAAATAAAAACAACAACCATGAACCAGGACCCAGGATGTGTATGATCCAGACAAAGTATTGTGAGGTGGAAGAGGGTGTCTCTGCGGGCCTCTACCGAGGCATCCCTTCCCCCTGAGGCACCAGCCATAGTATAGTATTCTGTACTGGGGGGAGGGGGGCGGGCGGGAGGGTTATAGCATAGAATAGAACTTATTTAGGGCATGGGGTGGAGAATGGGGAGAGAAGAGACAGAGTGGGAAGACAGTAAGAGGGTAGGATAGTGAGGGGCAAGCAGCCCCTTTTATACTGAGTCAGGCATACCTGGCTGTTGCCAGGTAACTGTGGGGGCGGAGCCTAGAAGGAATGCTAACAATGCTGGCACCCTGGCTTTTCTCACCCCAGCTCGCAGGCGTCCTCCCACACTCCCACGTGGTCCTTGGAACTCTCTGTCAGCGATGCTCCCTCTTTTTGCTCCTCTCTTGGTCTTCTTTTCCCTTTTGTCTTTCACTCTTGCTCTTCCTTCTTCTCTCCTCCCATGGCCTAGTCCAGTCTGCTGGCCATGTTCGTGTTCTCTCTCTCTTTCTTCCACCCTGCACCCCCCATGTGTATGGGGGGGGGGCGGTGCACATAGACTCATCCCCATTTCTATAATTAAAACCTTCCGCCGAGCAGTGCTGGTGCACACCTTCGATCCCAGCACTAGAGAGGCAGAGGCAGGCAGATCTCTGAGTTTGAGGCCAGCCTGGTCTCCAAGTTTCAGGACAGCCTGGGCTACACAGAGAAACCCTGTCTTGAAAACGCGGAAATAAAAAAAAAGTAAAAACCTTCTGCTTAACCACACCTTGGAGCAGCCATGTCCTCAATTTGTACCCTAAAATCCGGGACTATGACTTAAAACCGTTTGGACTGTACTAACAGACTAGCTTCCTCCAACCACAAAAGCTAGGAGATGTCATCAGAGAATCTGACACCTGAACCAAATTTCCCCATTCTGCTGTAACCCGCTTACCTGACGTTTCCACCGATGTATTTGAAAAATGTTTTAATTTTGTCCTGTGGCTAAATGCTGGTGAAACTCTCTACACTGAACAAGCTGAAGCACCTTGCCAGCCGTGGCCGTCCATACTTAACTCCGCCCCCTTGAGGTTGGAACTGTTTTCTGACCGGGCGTTGCTTCCCAGTCCCAGTAAAGTCAAGTCAGTTCCTTCCTTAGGGGGTCAAAAAGGTAAGAGTTACTGGTAAGGCCTCCTCCACCGGGGCCGGCAGCCGGGACGACCCGGATGCAGATGTCTGTTCAGCACAAGAGGACCAGGCTACAAGCTACAGGCTACAGTCATGACCTGAGTCACCAAGACCTAGTAGTAGGAAGAGAGAGAGTAGGCATGTGTTGTTTTTTGTTTGTTTGTTTTTGTTTTTGTTTTTTTCCTCTTTTGGGCAAGATTACTGAAGACTGGCTGGTAGAGAGATACGGAGTAACTGAAACTGACTTCTAGTTGCAAATTGTAACCATGAAAGTGAAACCAAAACTTTTCACAAAATTGAAACTGAAATTAACTAAGTATCTAGGGCTGTGAGACCGTGGTACTTCCTAAAAACTATCCTCTAAAATTCTGGACATGAGGAAAACCATTGACTCTCATAGACACTAACGACTTCTATTTCGAATTGTAAAAATTATTTTGTGAGCGCTTGTGTCTATGAAACGGCACCCCGTGCAGGTCAGAGGACAACTTGCAAGAGTCGGTTCTCTCCTTCCACCGTGTGGGTTCCAGGAATAGAACTCGGGGTCATCAAGCTTAGCAACAGTTGGTGCCTTCATCCACCGGGCCAGCCCCACAGACTCACTAAATATTTATAAATAGCCTTTGGGAAGCCCCAGTACTGACCCAAACAACTAACAATTAAGATTTAAAAAAAAAAAAATCTGGTCTAAGACACGAATTCAGTGGTAGTTTTATTGTATATGAATCATGTTTTACAAAGAAAAAATTGAGAGCGCCAAGGGGCGATTTACTAGAAAGCGTTTAACGAAAGGGAATAAAGCTGCAACTGACCTGTGGCCTGCTGTCCCGGGCAGAGGGCCAAGCCCTTGGCCCTCACTAATGAGGCAAGTCACCCGTCTAGACCAAAACAGACAGGGCCTCCCTGTCTTGCAGCCAAAGCGCCAGCTGCCGGCCCCACCCACTGTCAACGTAGCCAATCCCGAGCCGAGGACAGGCAAGGCTCCACCCAACGAGCTGGAGAGGTCGCCTCCTAGTGGCCAGAGCAAGGACCTCGCAACTCGCGGCCCCTAGATGACCCTAGGGTCGCAGGGGTCATGGGCACCTCCGAGGCCGCGCAGCCGCCTTTCGCGCGCGTCGCCCCCGCGCTCTTCATCGGGAGTGCGCGAGCCGCGGGTGCGACGGAGCTGCTGGTGCGCGCGGGCATCACTCTGTGCGTCAACGTCTCCCGCCAGCAGCCCGGGCCGCGCGCACCCGGAGTGGCCGAGCTGCGCGTACCCGTGTTCGACGACCCAGCCGAGGACCTGCTGACACACCTGGAGCCCACCTGTGCCGCCATGGAGGCCGCGGTGCACAGCGGCGGCTCCTGCCTGGTGTACTGCAAGAACGGCCGCAGTCGCTCGGCCGCCGTCTGCACCGCCTACCTAATGCGACACCGCGGCCACAGCCTGGAACGCGCCTTCCAGGTGCGAGCTGCCAGGGGCGGGTCTTCCGGGGCGGGTCCCACAGAGAGACTGAGCGGTTCTTCCGGGGCGGAGCCTCTGCACCCCTGGACTTCTATTCGAGTCTCTCACCGGAGCTCTCTTGATTACAGACGGTGAAGAGCGCCCGCCCGGTAGCCGAGCCCAATTTGGGTTTCTGGGCTCAGCTGCAGAAGTATGAACAGACCCTTCAGGCCCAGGCCATCCTGCCCCGGGAACCCACTGATCCGGAGTAAACTGCACCGTTCAGCTGCTGGGTGTCCAAGCGTCTACACCGAAAGGAGGTGTTGCCCCATCTTGATGGTAGTACAGGGGTGTCTACTGAATAGCGGGACTTTGTTTATTCATCAGGTTTGGGTCAAATCCAAACCAGCACATTTTAGGTAGAGAAGTTGCGTGAAGGATAGAGTCTGGGAAGCCTACGGACAGTTGATAGGGAGTGACAGACCAGAGTCCTGGCTGCCTGTGCTAGGGAGTGCCTGGGTTTGTAGGCAGAACCTCTCTGCCTCCTGAACTTCTTTCCGGTCCCTTAGACATGAATATAGAGTCTTCCAGCAGGAGTTCACGGGCCCACTGTGTTTGGCTTACAGCTGCTATGCCATGGACGGGAGGCGGTGCAGACGGCCGGTGACCTCCTACCTGGTTGCTTAACCTGTATCAACATCAACGCCTGACCTAGCGTTGTCAAGCCACCATTATGTCCTTTGCGCTCTCTTCCCCAGCTGGCGGGCAGGCCCATCCGCTGCCACCTTGGGTTGGTTACTCTCGTAGTTCAGACACACCCTCGCTTAGACATCCGTTTCCGTCAGAGCCCTGCAGATGTAGCCACGATCTAAAGAAGTAGTGGGTGAAGAGCAAAGAACAACCTTGGCAGCGTGTGTAAATTACAGAGGTGTGTCCACTGGGTAATCAGCGAATAAATAAGAAAGGGAATTTAAAAAAAAAAAACAAAAAACAAAAAAACCCGAGTTACTTTTTATGGTTTCTCGTTTCTACCCCCTGTTCATGGCGTCTGGGGCCTGAGTGTTTTGTCGGCATCAGCTTCTTCTTGCAGGTCATAGTCTGTCACCACCTAACACAATAACCCCTGTTTTGCCCCCTGAGGAGCCGAAAGGGTTTGATCATATCTGCTTCTGTGCATAAAGACATATTTGGGTCTCTAGGTGGAGGGCTCTCCCTTAGAGTGAAGAATAAAGGCTTCTTAGCAGAACTCAAAGTTAAGGAGGCGTGAGGTACACAGTTCAAGATGAAGACTCTGGGGTGCTAGTGGTAAGCACCACCCTCTCTCCACCTGCCCCTGCACTTCTGGTTTCCGGCTGTGGTGAACAAGCCACACTCCCTGCGCTTTGTAGGGAGCACCAGTCCTGCGGGGGTGAATGGCTGGATTTTCCAGACCGCTGCACAAGCTAGCTAATCTGACCACTGAGCCTCCTCCCCCAGGTCCCTTACGCTCATCCCTTAAAGGAACCATTGCTCCTGTCCCCCGCTGAGCCACCGAAGCTGCAGTAGCTTGCAGAGAACAGAGCTCCATGCCCAGGTTTTCACCCAGATTGTGTAGCTGATCCCAGCTCCACCGCCTTTCCATCAGAGCAGGACACATCTCCTGACCTGCTAACTGGACTAGAGTAAGTCACTTAGAGGTGACAAAGGTACAAGGGACATAGTGCCCAGGTTGAAAGTTATCTCTGGGGTGTATCCGGAACTTTTTATTTCCACCGGCTCAGTGCTTGGAGCTATTCAACTGTGGCTTTAGCCGTCCCAAGCTCTTCACATTCCTGCCTACGGACCCCTCTCCAAACACTTCTTCAGGGGCCTTGGGTGTAACACTGACTGTAACCACAAGGGGGCTCTCCGGGTAACTTATCAGTGTTAGGACAGGTTCTTGGGCTGGGCACCATGATGGTGAAGGGATTTGGGGGCTTGGAGTTTGCAGTCAACTGACTCCACAGTGCAAAATGTCCTCTTGGTCTCAAAAGAGCCCCGTTGGCTCCTTATATAGAGAGTATCAGATCTCTTTACATATGGTTGTGAGCTACCACGTGGTTGCTGGGATTTGAACTCAGGACCTGTGGAAAAGAAGTTGGCGCTCTTAACCGCTGAGCCATCTCTCCAGCCCCCTGGCTCCTTATATAAATACCTGGTGGCAGCACCCCCAGCCCATGAGGAATAGTTGGATCAAGGCTGCCCCATACCACAACCTCTGTTTGCAGAAGGAAGTATCACCAAGACAGAAATGATTAAGACTCTGCGGGGACAATTTGAGACTGGGCTGAGGGATCCCTACAATCTACATCATTTGAACAAAAGGAACCCAGGCTGATAGAACAGTCCAATTGGGTTGAGAATACCTTTGTAGATAATCTGGTAGACAGGCCACTGGACACCTGAAATTAGTGATAACCTTAACTCTGGGTCCCTTTCGCTCTTTTTGTTTGTTTGTTTTTTGTTTTTTCTTGTTTTTGTTTTTTCGAGACAGGGTTTTTCTGTGTAGCCCTGGCTGTCCTGGAACTCACTTTGTGGACCAGGCTGGCCTCGAACTCAGAAATCCGCCTGCCTCTGCCTCCCAAGTGCTGGGATTACAGGTGTGCACCACCACCGCCCGGCTCCCTTTCACTCTTTTTAATCCAGCTGGCTGCACCCACTCCACAGGATGACAGGGAACTATGGATGCTTTTGTCTCCGCCCCCAAGTGCTGGAATTCCGAGGGCTTTCCATCAAGCCTGCTCTTCCTCCTCCTAATCCTTGCCTCTGGGTGATCGCGTGAGTCTCGGAGTTCCTGCAGAGTCTGAAATGAGGGCTCCAGGAGTGATCCCATGTACTGCCAGCTTAGGGGGCAAATGGAGACTTAGCTGTGCCTCTCACCTGAGGAAGGAGGGCTGGACCACTTACACTTGGGGAGAATGAATCAGACAGCTGGGCACGCCCCAGAAGTGACACCACAGCCACACTCTCAGAGCAGGAGACAGTGTGTCTCTCCAGAATATTCCTCAAGCTTTAAAAGTCCCTCTCCTTCAGAATCTCTCCCTGCCTCCTACAGAGAGATAGCAGGACACCTCTGTCCACACCTTGTGTTGGTCCTGGTATTGGACAGCCCAGCCTTGGAATGGTCTTGCTGCTCTAGCCAATTTTGCCCCTGCAGCCCTCGCACTGGAGCCTCAAGACAGAACTGCGTTCATCAGTGTATCTTCACTCCACACACACCTCGACAACAAAAACCCGATCCTAAAACACGGCCAGTGCAACTGACAGCTTCTTTTTATGCCTAATTTGAATCTTAATAGTCACACCTGTATGGGCGAGGTACCAGACAGCCCGAGCATTTTCTCAAGCCGCTTTGCACCCCAAGGTTACTGCCCAGGCCAGCTGGAGGACTCCAGGGGAATCGCAGTAGGGTAACCACATGAATCGTTCCCGGAGTCTGAGGACCGACTGGAAGGGGTGTCACCTGCGTCCCTGGGAAAGCGACGGTCCCGCCTCCAAGACTAACCCGCAAGCCGTAGCTGCAGCGCGCAGGCTGAGGACGCACAGCCTTCCCGGGCGTCCTGCCTCGCGTTCTGCTCCGCCACTCTCGCCGTCTCGGTGCACAGGCCCGGGGCCGCACACAGCGCCCCCGGTGGCTGCCGAGCCCAGGCTGAGCGGGGCGGCGCACGGCGCGGGGACGGGCCGGGCGGCTCCCGGAGCGACTTCCTGTTGTGCCCGCGCCCCGCCGTCACCACCACCACCGCCGCCACCGCCACTGCCACCGCCACCGCCACCACCACCGCCACCGCCGCCTGGGCCCCTCGCCCACTGCCCGCGGCCTGCAGCGGCCGCCGCCCATGGATTTCACCTAGCGCCGGTGGTCATGGCGGCGCAGTGCTGCTGCCGCAAGGCGCCGGGCGCCGAAGCCGCGCCCGCCCGTCCGCCGCCCGAGCCGCCGCCCGCCCTGGACGTGGCCTCGGCCTCCAGCGCGCAGCTCTTCCGCCTCCGCCACCTGCAGCTGGGCCTGGAGCTGCGGCCCGAGGCGCGTGAGCTGGCCGGCTGCCTGGTGCTGGAGCTGTGCGCGCTGCGGCCCGCGCCCCGCGCGCTCGTGCTCGACGCGCACCCGGCCTTGAGCTTACACTCGATCTCGTTCCGCCGCGCCTCCACCGCCTCCGGGTCGCCCTGCACCTTCGCCTTCCCTGCCCCGGGCTCGGGGCCCCCGCTCCCCGCCTTCGCCGACGCGCCTGGAGCGGAGAGCGCCGACTGCCCGCTGGCCTTCAGGCTGGACCCGTTCACCGACTATGGCTCCTCTCTGACCGTCACACTGCCTCCCGAGGTGCAGGCGCACCAGCCCTTCCAGGTCATCCTACGCTACACCTCGACCGACGCCCCCGCCGTGAGTCCCGCCCGGGTGGGCATCTGGATGGTGGGTGGTCAGCGGGGCTCTGAAGGCACCCCTCGCTTCACTGCTGGCTCAGCTGCACCCTGCTCCTGGGACACCTGCAGAGAGCGAGGGGCAGCCTGGACCAAGCGTCCGCCCCAGGAGGCCGCGGTAATTCTCAGATGTTGCCTACAAGTTCTTGGGACCTTTGAGTAGAGCCCCAGGTCTAGGCCGGTGGACAGTGGAGACACTCAACAGTGTGTTTCTCGGGGGAAGGAGGAGAACGACGACTTCCCGTCTTGTCCCGGTATCTGGGTACAAGAGCGGCTTCAGGTGGGGCTCTGCTAAGCCAGCTCTAAGAGTCCAGCATTGAGGGCTCTTCTGGGAGTGCCTTATACAGAAGGGCCACCCCGTGACCTGGATCTTCCGCGGGCTTGAGGACACCCGGGTGGAATGAGGGACAGTGGGCCACAGTCAAGGCCTTGTAAGCTGTGAGGCGTGGCTTTGGGCTCCCTATGCTGTATTGTGACATGCTGGGGCAGGTGTGCTCCACCTCCCAGTAGACACACAGGGCTCTGCTCAGGCTTTCCGCACAGGGCACCCACCATCCCACGGGCCCTGACGGAAAAGCAACGGATGTAAAACTAGTGTTGGGGCAGCAGGGTCAGTGCGCGTGCAGAATCGAGCTGGACTTTTGACTCCTGAAGCCTGGTTCCTCCCTCCAGCTCCCCAGGTAGGAGAGAGTGCTCATGTGATATCTCCCATGGATACACAATGCACAGGCGGCAGCTCTGTGGGGGCCCTTGGAAGGTCCATCTGCTCCCGCCTGGGGAGCCCAAAGGAACAGGCCAGGCGCCACCAAGGGACAAGTTGACATCTGGGCAGAAAAAGATCAGATGGGATTCACATCTGTGGGCTTCCTGCACTCTGCTCACGGGTCTTGACTGGAGCCTGCCACCTCTTCCCAGAGTCCCTGCCATGCGCCTGCCACTAGCCAGCAGGGCTCAGTCCTCGCAGGCTGTGGCAGAGTGGGGCACCTGCAGGCGCCAGGCCTGCTTCTTAGCACCAGGCGAAAGCTTCCTGGCCGCCCCTGTGAGTGCGTGCTGTATGTGTTTGCTCTGCCATTAGCAGCAGAGTGGTGGCAGTGGAGCCCTCACTGCTGCAATAGATGAGACCAGGGGACAGGGGACAGGGGTGGGGCCTAGTGTATGGGGGCTGTGGTTGCTCCGGACAGGGAAAGCTGCAGACTCCTCGTAGTCTGGGTGTCTCCAGGGTAACAAAGCTGGGAGAAGATTGGCCTCTAACCTCAGGAACCTGCTGTCGCTCCTGAGCATTGAGGAGCTCAGAGCTCCCATCCCCATCTGCCCTGTGCCTGGTGAGGGTGCAGAGGGAGCCATCTAGATTTCCCAGGAGGCCCTGACAGCGGATCCAACTCTAGGGGTGGCATTTTAGAGGTGCTGCAGATTCTAGGGCTCCTCTGCACCCCAGGCCTCCATTCCCACCCCAGCAAGAACAGGTTTGTTTGTTTGTTTTTGTTTTTTTGTTTTGTTTTGTTTTTTTGCCCTACAGAATCTGAAGTTGGTTAACCCATTCCTTGTCCGCCAGCCCCAGGGCAGGCGACTCTCACCTCTAAGGTAGAATTATTGGTGTTTGGAGAGGCACCTGGCTTGCCTGACCCAAGGCATGGTTGTGGAGGTATGGGGCGAAAAAGTAGGCAGCGCCTGAGGGTTCAGCGGAAGGAGAGATGGAAGCGCTGCCCCTGAGGTGTGGCTGATGTAAGAAGGGAGAGGCTGAAAGGCATTTGGGAGCCTGTCCTCCCAGAGTGGACCAAGAACCCACTGGTAACAGGATCTACTGCAGGAACGCTCCTCCGTTTAAGTCCCTGGGTCCCAGGCCTCCGGAGGCTGCATTTAAGTAGCTTCCCAGCAAGAGAAAGACAAACACATCTGCAGGTTTGCTGTGGGAGCAGACAGTGCTAGGAAGAGGCCCAGGAACACTAGCAGACGCCTGACCAGGTCTACATGGCAAGCAGCCCACTCAAGTCTATGATCTAGTGACAGGCAGCCTCCTGGCTGTGGAGTCTGTAGGGGAAGGTATCAGTCTCTGGATCTGTTGGCGTGGGGATCTTCCCCTGATCTGGGGTCTGTAGAGTAGGCACACCCCAGGTCTATGAGGCAAGGTTTTACTCCTCTAGGTTTGAGACCGGGAAAGGCACATCAAGGGTCTACGTGCAGACAGCTTCCCTGATCCTGGGCTCTGTGGCACAGTCCTCCCCACCCCCACCCCAGGTCTGGGGTCTGTGGGGACAGACATTCCCACACAACTCTGGGGTCTGAAAGCGGGCATCCTGTCCGGGCCTGGGATCCAGCAGATCAATAGCTCACACACACACAAGGTCTGGATGGCAACCCTACCACACACTACCTTCTCCCCCACCCCTCATCTGGGGTCTGGAGGTGTCAGCATGGGCTCTGTCCCTGTGATGACAGTCCGTCGTGACTGCACACACTTGTCCACTCAGAGAAGTGTTCGGTGTTTCCTATCTATGGTGCCTAAGAGGACACACAGGCCCTTGATAACCAAAGTGGGAAAAGTCACTTTGTTTCAGCTGTCCTGTGGTCCTGGTAGAGGGCAGTGTGGGGGCAGACATTACTGTGACGCTAGAGCTCCTCTGTGGGGGCGGGACCTGACCTGACCTGACCTGGTCATCTGAAGATTCAGACTGTCTCAACAGCCATGGCTAGGTCGGTGACCTTGGCCCTGAGAGGCCAGGCTGCGGGAGGGTGGGAGTGGTGGCGGGGAGACTTTACTGGGAACTGCTCTTCACTGCAGCCCTCCCTCCAGGCACTGGCCTCAGAGGCACGCCCCCTCCCTCCCCTTGACACTCCTGTCATCAGAGCGTATCTAGTCTCTGTTCTAGCCCCACAGATTGACCAGTCCCAGGATTGACTCCCTCTATACCAATGTGAGGAAGCTCTGGTTTCCCATAATTCCCTGTATTCAACCCCAGGTGTTCTGACCCGTTCCTCCGTGTCCCTTTGGAAGTTCAGCTAATACCACGGTGGACATTTTCCTATTTCCCCAGGCAGCGTGATATTATGGGTGGGCCAGCTCCAGACATGTGACCTCCCGTCTGGAACAAGGCTGGCGTCCGGCACACACAAACTGTATTGACAGTTCCTGCCATGGGAGGGGAGTGCGTGTACCAGGTGGGCAGGTGACAGTTGCGGGAACAGACACGGGCCTGTAGCGAAACAGCAAGGGCCCTTCCCAGCACCTTGTCCCCCAGGCTCTGCACCTAGAGCCCTGGGCTAGGTGACAGCAGCTGCCTGTGTCTCGCCTCGCCTACAGATCTGGTGGCTGGACCCAGAGCTGACCTACGGCAGTGCCAAGCCTTTCGTCTTCACCCAGGGCCACTCGGTGTGCAACCGCTCCTTCTTCCCCTGCTTCGATACACCCGCGGTCAAGTGCACCTACTCAGCCGTTGTCAAGGTCAGGACCACGGCTGGGGTTCTTTCTGCCTCCTCTGGGCATTGCCCGAGGCTGGAGCTTACGGCAGGCCTGCAGATGGCCACCCACTTCTGTACTCCTCTTGCCAGCCCAGACTGGGGTCCCAGCTGCTTAGGGGGCCAGCCATGCAGAGAAATCAAAGACAGGCCTTATAGAGGGCCAGGTGAAGGGACCAGGGTAGATCACTGAGGAAGAGATTCTGCCTGATCATTGGTTTCCAAGACCTCTAGACCTTCAGGAACTTGGGGGAGATTCTTGAGTTATAGCCAGAGCGTGGCAGCTTCCAACTGGAGCAGATTTAGGGTTCTAGTGTGTGGCCCTCTCAAGGGGACACAGTTCCTTGACCCAACCTGTGATAAGAATTTGAGGGCTTCCTCCGAGATATGGAATTCCCTGACCTGGGTTGTGGTGGTCACTCCTGGTGAATGGAGGGCTCCCTGATGGGACCATAATGTCTCCTGGCATAGACATGGGGTCCTCTGACCTGAGTTGTGGAGTCCCCTACTAAAAGTGTGGCTCCCTTTCCTGGGAGGTGGTTGTATGGTAGAACGCCAGTCCTCAGCCCAGCCCATTGCAGGCCCCATCAGGGGTACAGGTGCTGATGAGTGCGACTCGGAGCGAGTACGTCGAAGAGGAAGGCCTCTACCACTTCCACATGGAGCACCCAGTACCCGCCTACCTCATAGCCCTTGTGGCTGGAGACCTCAAGCCAGCAGACATTGGGCCCAGGTAAGGCCCCTCTGCATCCTGGTGTACTGACCTGGGCACCTGGGCCTTAGGAAGAACCCAGAAGGCTATGCCTACCGTGCCTCTCCACCCACCATCTTCGGACATAAAACTAACTGACCCATCATCCGGTGCCCTGCCTAGCGGTCAGTCAGCACTCCTGGGGCGACCCCACAACCAGCTGTGCCCTCCTGCCCTTCCCAGTTCCTTCATTTCATTGACAGAAGGATCGGAATTCACCTTGGGTTCCTTAAGCAGTCCCCCTACCTGTTGCGGGAAGGACCCCATCCAGGGAGCAGGGCCAGACAAGGCAAGGGAGATCTGGGGGGTGAGTAAGGTCTGGGCTTTACAGCCTCAGTCCACCTTCTCTGCCTTGTGCTAGGAGCCGTGTGTGGGCTGAACCGTGCCTCCTGCCCACAGCCACCAGCAAGCTATCGGGCGCCGTGGAGCAGTGGCTGAGCGCAGCAGAGCGACTATACGGGCCATACATGTGGGGCAGGTCTGTCTGTCTGTCTGTCTGTCTGTCTGTCTGTCTGTGGGGCAGGTATGTCTGTCTGATCCTTTTCCTGGCTGGCTATACTCTTTCCCCGAGAGAAGTAGGTAGGGATAGACTGGGAACTCCTTGTCTGAGTTCCCTGTCCTCTGTCTCCTGGAGAGGAGGGGGCACTGCAGGGCTGGGCTTCCATCCCTGGCGAAGCATACATACATGTGTGGGCTTGGTGAGCCACGGTCAGAGCCCCTCCGTTCCTCACCCCACACCTATGGGCCCAGGTACGACATCGTCTTCCTGCCGCCCTCCTTCCCCATCGTGGCCATGGAGAACCCCTGCCTCACCTTCATCATCTCCTCCATCCTCGAGAGCGATGAGTTCCTGATGATCGATGTCATCCATGAGGTAGCCCACAGCTGGTTCGGCAATGCTGTCACCAACGCCACGTGGGAGGAGATGTGGCTGAGTGAGGGCCTGGCCACCTATGCCCAGCGCCGCATCACCACAGAGACCTATGGTATCATCTGGGGCAGCTAAGGCAGGGGTAGAGTCCTGGGGCCTTCCTAGGCGTCAGTTGCAAAGGGTGCAGAGCCCTGCCTGGCCAGCTTGACAGCGTCTAGCGGTCTCGGGGTCGGGTGGTGGGTAGAGAGTGGCGACCCTGCTGTAGGGTCCCAGCCTCCCTGACTTCTCCCTTTACTCTGACTCCACTCAGGGGCTGCCTTCACCTGCCTAGAGACAGCCTTCCGCTTGGATGCCCTGCATAGGCAAATGCGGCTTCTTGGGGAAGATAGCCCGGTTAGCAAGTTGCAGGTCAAGCTAGAACCAGGTACTCTCCACTCCAAGGTCACCCTGGGAACCCGTGCATGGCATTCCCAGGCCCCCCTTTCCCGCTGTTCACTGCTTTTCCTGGGGCTTCTCTACCTCGCCATGCCTGAATTCCTTCCAAGGCCAGCCTGGGTGTCCATAACCCCCAGGGAAAACTTCTCAGGCGCCTCGACCCACCACGGTCCCACGGGGTCTGAGGACTGGTTTCCCTGGAGCAGAGCAAACTCCAACTGTGTACTCGGGATGTTGATACTCATGTTAGGGACTGTGGCCCTCCCTGTTGCCTGATCCGTGGCTCTAGACTGCTGCCCCAGCCCCACCATGCGGGACACGAGTGTCAGGTGGCATCCCAGACAAGGTGTTTCCCTGCAGGAGTGAACCCCAGCCACCTGATGAACCTGTTCACCTACGAGAAGGGCTACTGCTTCGTGTACTACCTGTCCCAGCTCTGTGGCGACCCCCAGCGCTTTGACGACTTTCTCCGCGTGAGTGTATCGGCCGCACCACCTCCTATCCAGAACCTCTTCCAGCTGGCAGTCTTCTTCTCTGAGGAGAAGGGGACCTGGGGACCAGATTAGGACATGTCCCCTCCTCCCCCCCTTTCAGCAGGCCTGTGAGCCTCCTGGACTATCGATGCACATCTCTAGATGCCCCAGTGTGCCAACCTTGCTCTGCCAGAGCTAAGCTTCCCCTGCCTTCCCCACGTGCTAAGGCCCTGCCTCTCATCTCACAGGCCTATGTGGAGAAATACAAATTCACCAGCGTGGTGGCCCAGGACCTGCTGGACTCCTTCTTGAGCTTTTTTCCTGAGCTGAAGGAGCAGAGCGTGGACTGCCGGGCAGGTGAGGCTGTCAACCCCTGCTGCACTGTGTGGGCTCTAGGTCAGGATGCCGCTGCCAATCAAGAGCAGGCTGGACCTCTGGTCTAAAGGAGCATAGCAGGGAGGGAGGGGCAGGGCCTTCCTAGAGGACCTGGCCAAGCTAAGCAGCCGGTAGGGAAGGATCATCGAAAGAGCCATCCATGCTCCTGAAGGAGGATGACCAAGGAAGGCATGGGGTTAGCCCTAGAACTGGTGGACCCTGCTTGTGCGTAGTAGGGAGTCTCCTGAGGATCTGAGGGCCTGGAGATTAAAGGAAGCACTGGAGGAGCTATCTTTGGGAAACTACAGTTCGCTAGAGGGCTTCAGAGTCTAGGAATGGTGACCCTAAGTTTTAGAAGGTATATATGCTCTGTGGGGTTGGTGGGGGTCCTCAGAGCCTGTGTGCTTCACAGAACAGGAACAGGACAGTGCAGAGCCTTCTCTGCCCCAGTGATTGATACATATACACATACATATACATATACATATACATACACATACACATACACATACACATACACATACACATACACATACACATATACATATACATATACAACAGGCATGCAGCAGGTGGCGATCCCTTGGTCACCAACCCAAGCTTTCTGTGGCTCCAAGGGGAAGGCACAAACTTCTAGGGGACTGCTCATTGCCTTTGAGGACCCCGGGTCCTAGAAGAGACCACCTGCCCAGGGTTACCCTTTGGGCTTGGCATCTCCCCGGCAGGCTGCTCTGGTGGGCCCTCCCCAGCCTAGGCAGGGACCCCAGGCCTGGTCTTCCTGCAGGACTGGAGTTCGAGCGCTGGCTCAATGCCACAGGCCCACCACTGGCTGAGCCAGACCTGTCTCAGGGGTCCAGCCTAACCCGGCCTGTGGAAGCCCTTTTCCAGCTGTGGACTGCAGAGCCCCTGGAGCAGGCAGCAGCTTCGGCCAGTGCCATTGACATCTCCAAGTGGAGGACCTTCCAGACGGCACTCTTCTTGGACCGCCTGCTGGATGGATCCCCGTTGCCCCAGGGTGGGTCCCCCAGTCAACCGGGTAGCCTGGGAAAGGGATGTGGCTCCAGCCCAGCCCTGACCTGCCCACCACCCCACAGAGGTGGTGATGAGCCTGTCCAAGTGCTATTCATCCCTGCTGGACTCCATGAACGCTGAGATCCGCATCCGCTGGCTGCAGATTGTCGTCCGCAATGACTACTATCCTGATCTTCACAGGGTCCGCCGCTTCCTGGAAAGCCAGGTGCAACTAGATGCCCGGCCTGACTGGGGGTGGGGGAGGGGTGGGACAGCATCCCCACTCCTTGCTCAGCCCTTATAGCCCAAACCCTGAGAGAGCCTAGAGGAAGAGGCGAGGGTGAGACTGATTGGGGGCACTGTAGCATGTGAATCCAGGCCAAAGCCGTCCTGAGCACATCTGGATGTGGGTGGTGGAGGGTGCGCGGGGAGCCTGCTAGTGTGACCCCCGGTGCCTTCCACAGATGTCGCGCATGTACACCATCCCACTGTACGAGGACCTCTGCACTGGTGCCCTCAAGTCCTTCGCGCTAGAGGTCTTCTACCAGACACAGGGCCGGCTGCATCCCAACTTGCGCAGAACCATCCAGCAGATCCTGTCCCAGGGGCTAGGCCCCAGTGCTGAGCCCAGCGCAGAGCCCAGCACAGAGCTGGGCGGGGCTGAGGCAGACACGAACCCAGACTCGCCAGCCCTGCTGCTCGGGGACGAGGCCCCCAGCAGCACCATCTCTCTCAGGGACGTCAATGTGTCTGCCTAGCCTTGATGGTGACTGACCCTCGACCTCCCAGACACCACGATTGTGCCTTTAGTGGTCCGGGCCGCCATGACTGCGCCTTGGCTCTGGCCACGAGCTCTGCCTGGGACCATAAACCCCTCCCATTGGCTCCAGGCCAGGGGCATGGGGTAAAGGATCTTGAGTCCACTGATGCCCGGGGACCAGGGCCCACCCTGTCTCTGCTCTCTTGCACTGCAGGCCCCAGGGATGGTCTATACGCACTATGCCTCCTGTTTCAACACTGACAGCCATGTCTCACCCTGGAAGCCAGCATCTGCTGACACTGCCCTGGGGACAGTGACCCCAGCAGTCCCACAGCCACAACCACAACGTGCCTTACGTGTGCCAGAGACCCAGAATGCGCAATCCTGGAAATGTGCTTTCCTGAAGAGCCCTGTGTCTGCTCCCCGAGCTGGAAAGCCTTGCTTGAGGGACAGAAGACAGAGAGGCAAGGGCACGGGCATTCCATCAGTGTCGGGACAGGAGACAGAGGGAGAGGCTAGACCTCTCAAGCAGGCCTGTCTCTGCACTAGGAGTCCAGGGCCCAGAGGTACAGGGAAGGATGACCTGTCCTTGTGGCGACCTGGGTACCATCGGTGCTCTCTGTGCCTGCCTGCCGGGAGAGACACCAGGCTGTGAGCGTCAGCCTGGGACTGCTGCAGCAGGAACCATGGTGACTGTCCCATTAAATCTCCACTCAGCAGATCTGACCTCCCTTCCTGTTTGTCGCTACCCTGTCTTTCACACCTACCCAACTGCCAGGGTTCAGGCTGGAAGAGATGAGAATTGGTCACAGAATCATGGTCATAGCCTGTCCCAATAGACGGACCTCAATAGAGGTGGGAACCTAACCCCCAAGGCTCAGACAGGGATGGGGGTAGTGGGGGGAGGGGGAAGGTGGCCCCTTGTTATTCTCAGCTCCTCAGTCAGACCTTCAGGACCCTAAAAAGGATGTTTGTCACCCTCATCTGGACTTTAATCTCTGTGACTCTGCCCCTTATCAACGGGGCACCCAGGCCTCCAACACTAGAGTTGGATAGAGGTATGAGTTACAGGGACTCATGGGAAATGCTGAGCCTGGACTCCAGCACGGCCAGCTGTGAGATTAGGTGTCTCAGCCTAACCAAAGGTCCATATGTCAAGTGGAGCCACTCCTTGTGGTGGCTCAAAGACAAGCTGGTAACAGAGCCACCGTTGGGACCGTTTGGTACTCTGCAGCCTCCAGCTTTGGCAGTGTGCTGTGGCTTGTCTTTTGTCACAAGCCAGTGCCAGACTCAGTCACAGCCATCTTCATACGTGGCTACAGGAAATGGTAAGCTAAGTAACGTGGAGCCTCCACCCACCATCCAGCCTCCAGTCACTAAATGTCTCAGTCACCTTCCTTCTCGGGAATCTCTCCTCAGCATTGACAGCGGCGCATCCCCTAATTACACACCCACAATGAGTCCCGGGCTTAGAGTCACCTCCCCTTTGACAGTGTCTGTGCATAGTGCCTACACGCCACTGCCGAGGCTCTAGACTACTCAAACCATCTCTCCAAGCCAGCCCGGGTCAGAGAGGACCCCTGCAGACACACCAGCAGAAGGGAAAGGCTACTATTCTCTATTGTAACAGTATCAGACAGAAAGAGACAAAGAATAGTTGTTCTAGGCCCCGGTGGCAGGAAAGGCTGTCCGAGGCAGCAGGGGCTTGCTGAGATCTTTCGGTAGAAGACAGCAGAGAGCAGCTCAGAGCTACAGGGGAATGTGACTGGAAGGCCAGCCCCTAGGGACCTATTTTTACCAGCCAGGCCTTATCTCCTAAAGACTTCATAGCCTTCCAAATAGCACCATAAACTTGACGGCCAAGTGTTCCATATCTGAGCCTGCGCTGGGGGTGAGAAGTATTTTCCAACTGTAACTGGCAACCGGAGGCTGCGGAGCCAAGAATCCCGTGTATCCCATTCGGCTTTGCTCCCTCTGGCCCAAGGGCCACCATCCAGAGGGCCCTCTCCAACAGCAGAATCTCTCTTGACTGTTACAACCATGACAGCTTTCATCAAGTCTGTCCTCACCAACTCATTCTTTGACGATACAAGTTGACACTTCGTGGTCTCCCAGAGCATTGATCCTAGGTGCTCCGGCTGTACCCACAATGCCCTCCAACCACCACTTAGATCTGTATAACATCAGGAGTAACTCCCAGAAATTACCAGCTAGGTTTAGGCCGTGGTGGCAGGCGAGGACGTTCTAGGTTGGGTGCCTGCCTAGAATGCCCTCCTTGATGTTGACGGGCTCTGGCTCTGCATGCCGTTAGCGGTACAGAGCAGCACACTTTCAGCCGAATCCTTACAGTCCTGATCCCACCTGGGCCCTCTCCAGCCGGCAAAACTGGACTGCCTTAGAGTTGCTTCCCTGTAACGTCTTGCTAGGACAGTCTATAGCAGCCACATAGAGCCAGTGTTTCCAGTTTCCTACACGGAACCTGCCCTGCCCTTCCATACACTGTCTGCTTTGTGAGTCATCCCCAGCGAGCCTAAGCGGTGCTTTGTTCTCATCCCATGACAAACCAACACTTTAAACCCCAACCTTTGCTGCAACCCACAGCCTACCCCAATCAATACCCCATGCCCAGTGCCCTGCTGGGAAGCACCCCTCCTCCTGGGAGGACTTTTGCATAGAGGCTAACATACCCCAATCACAATGGTCAGACCCACAAAGGGATGGTGGGGGTCTGCTGTCCTCCCCCTCCCCCCCCCGGGGCTGCCCAGGAATCTGTACCAATGGAGGGGATTTTAAGTGTTTCCAGGCAGTGTGCCAGGGATTAAAAGACACGGCGGGGGTCTTGCCTATAGTGCAAACTCTTGAGGGTCATGTCTCGTTTCTACTCCCATAGACTACCCTGGCCTATATGCATAGGCGTATTTAGCAGATAGTACCAGTTACCATCAGAGAAGCTGAGGTTGAAAGGTTAGGGGATATCTACATTGTCAAGAAAGTAGGGATGAATTAGTCAGGTAGGCTCATGGTATCTATGAAGCTGTGGGTAAAGATAAAAAAAAAATGGACAGGGGAGCTGGAGAGATGGCTCAGTGGTTAAGAGCACTGGCCGGTCTTCCTGCAGACGCAGGTTCCATTCCCAAGTCAACATAGCTACTTGCAACTGTCTGTAACTGCTGTCCCAGTAGATCTGATACCCTCTTCTAACCTCTGTGGGTACCAGGCACATGTAGTGCACAGATGTTTATGCAGACCAAACACTCACACATTTTTTTAAAAAAACATTTCAGAAGCCAGGGTCCTGATGGAAGAGACTGGAATCCAAAGACACCTGAAGGCAGTGGTATGAGGAGACAGTGGGTCTGCGGGGAGTCCCTGTGTCACCTAGAGCCTTTACCTGGATCCTCAGGGCCCAGCTAATGTTTTCAGGGATCTTTTCTTTTTTTTTCTTTTTCTTTTTCTTTTCTTTTTTTTTTTTTTTTTTTTTTTTTTTTTTTTTTTTTTGTTTTTTGTTTTTGTTTGTTTTGTTTTGTTTGTTTTTGTTTTTTTGAGACAGGGTTTCTCTATGTAGCCCTGGCTGTCCTGGAACTCACTCTGTAGACCAGGCTGGCCTCGAACTCAGAAATCCACCTGCCTCTGCCTCCCAAGTGCTGGGATTACAGGCGTGCGCCACCACCGCCCGGCTGTTCAGGGATCCTTTCTAAAGGCCGCGTCCTGTGCAGTCCGGAAGGGCCAGTAGCTCTCTCCTCCACAGAGACTTGGAAAGTGCTCTTTAGAACCTCTGGCATGAAGACAAGACACAAGTGAGATCACCCGCCGGCTAATGCCAACAACGTAAAGGACAACATGAAACAGTCCACGCTTGCACTCAAAACACAGCTGGTGAACACAGGCGGAGAACACCAGAGCAGACAGCTCAGACATAAACAGGGGAGGGTGTAAAGAGACTGCACCAATAGGAACAAGCCCTGTGAAACAGTTACGGCAATAATGTAAGCGCCAGACCCTTTCAGTTATTGTTTCATCTACAGCACACTGGGATTCACAATTGTGTTTTCATATTGTATACGCTGCACTCTCCTGTTACCTTCTCATGCCCCCCTTCTCCACCAACAAACTTCCTCCCACCCCCTCCCTCCCTCCCCTCTTCCCTTCCTTCTTGAGTCTGCATATTAGAGAAAGGGTTTTGTCTGACTGTGGCTTCTTTTTATTCTATGTATGTGAGTGTTTGTCTACATGTATGTAGGTCATCTGTAAGAGTGGCCAGTCTTCTTAATCACTGAGCCAGCCATATCTCCAGCAAACTGTCCCCCTATCTTACTTCTGTTGATGTGATAATCTCTAGTTCTATCAAATTCCCTGCCAAGGACATAGTTTCATAGTTCTCTGTGACTGAATAATACTCCACTATATATATATATATATATATATATATATATATATATATATATATATCCTTTATCCATTCATCTACTGATGGACATCTAAGCTGATACCATATCCTGGTTCTAGTGTGCAGTGTGATGATTAAACAGCTACAAAGGGATCTCTGTTGTAGACTGCCTTAGAGTCACTCCAATACAAACCCAGAAGTGGTTTAGCATGATCATATGGTAGTCGTATTTTTAATTTTTTTGGAGTACTTCCATACTGCTTTCCGTGGTAGCTGCACTAGTCTATATTACTCCAGCAGTTTTTGTTTTGTTGATTATATTAGCATTCTGAATGATAGAATCTCAATGTA
Source organism: Apodemus agrarius (assembly GCA_964023405.1). Classification (NCBI taxonomy): domain Eukaryota; kingdom Metazoa; phylum Chordata; class Mammalia; order Rodentia; family Muridae; genus Apodemus; species Apodemus agrarius. The sequence goes on from OZ030014.1 coordinate 92,662,395, forward strand.
GGGTGCTGTTTCCTTGATTGATTTAAACAGCTACATGTATATAGTTTTTCATCTGAATGTCCCCAATGCCTAGGAATATTGAGGTTTTTGTGTATTTATTGGTCATTTGTAGGTTTTATTACATGTATGCATTTGTTGTGTGTGTGTGTATGAATGTGTGTCATTGGTGTGGGGGAGGTCAGAGAATAATTTGTGGGAATAGGCTCTCTCCTTCTACTATGTGGGTTCCACGGATCAAGCTCAGGTCTTCAGACTTCACGGGACGCATCTTTACCTGACAAGCTATCTCACCTGCCCCTGTATCTATTCCTCTGAGAACTTTCTATTGAATTCACTTGCTTATTTAGTAATTAGATGATTCGGGTGAGGTTCAGTATATCTTTTTTTTTTTTTTTTTTTTTTGAGGTTTGTCTTGGTTAGGATTTCATTGTTATGAAGAGACATCGTGTCCAAGGCAACTCTTATTAAGGACAACATTTAATCGTGGTTGGCTTACAGTTTCAGAGATTCAGTCCAGTATCATCAAGAGAGCCTCTAAGCTGACTTAGTGCTGGAGAAGAAACAGAGTTCTACATCTTGATCCGAAGGCAGCTGAGGCTGTCTTCTGCAGGAAGCCAGGAGGAAGCTGTCTTCTACACTGGGCAGGGCCTGAGCTTAGGAGCCTCAAATCCCACCCCCACAGTGATACACTTCCTCTAACAAGGCCACACCTCCTAATAGTGCCACTCCCTGGGCCAAGCATATTCAAACCACCACAGGGTTCTTTACAGATGCTAGACAATAATCTCTTGTTGATGTGTAGTTGGCAAAGACACACACACACACACACACACACACACACACACACAGCCCGACCCCGGTCTAGGCTATCTCTTCCCGTTGTTTCCTTTGCGATACAGAAGCTTTTTAATGTCCACCTCTCATTCTTCTTGTTTCAGGGGCCATTGGTGTCTTTTTCAGAAAGTCTTTGCATGTGCATATATCTTGAAGGGTTTTTCTCTAGCAGTATAAAAGTCCCAAGTCTTATATTTAAGTCTTTGATCCATTTTGGTTTTTTGTAAAAGGCAAGGGAGAGCAATCTAATTTTATTCTCTTACAAGTGGTTATCCATCTGATGAAAGGCTGTCTTTTCCAGCATATGTTTTGAGCCCCTTTGTCAGAAATCAGATGTCTTGGCAGGGCAAATGGCTCAGCAGGTAAAGTGCCTGCTACGTAAAGCAGGCGGCCTAGGTTCAGTCAGTCCCCAGAAGTCCTCTACAGGTGAAGGGAGAGAACCAACTTCACAAAGTTATCTGTCCTAGTTAGGGTCTTAGTGTTGTAAACAGACACCATGACCAAGGCAAGTCTTATAAGGACAACATTTAATTGGAGCTGGCTCACAGGATCAGAGGTTCAGTCCATTATCATTAAGTGGGAACATGACAGCATCCAGGCAGGCATGGCACAGGAGGAGCTGAGAGTTCTACATCTTCATCTGGAGGCTGCTAACAGAATATTGTTTTCCAGGCAGCTGGGATGAGGGTCTTAAAGCCCACATCCACACTGACACTTCATCAAGGCCACACCTACTCCAACAGGGCCACACCTTCTAATAGTACTACTGCCTGGGCCAAACATATGCAAATTATATCTTCTGAACCTTCACACATTCTGGCAAGCATGTGTGTGCATGCATACTGAGCACACACATGCAAAGAGAGGGGAGCAGAGAGGGGGAGACTGTTGTGTTTTTAATTAGAACATGGCTGAATGGGTTTATTTCTGGGTCCTTTATTCTATTCTATTGGTCTCTGAGTCTGTGCCACTACCATGCCGGCTTTTCTATTATGTCTATGTAGTATGGATAAGTTAAAATTGGTGATTCTATTAGCTTTGCTGTTTCTTCTCGGGATATCTTATATCATATGAATTTTAGGTATATTTTCTAATTTTTGTGAAGAATGCCCTTGGAATTTTTATAGGAATGACATTGTCTGTCAGCCATTGTGGCAATTTTAAAATATTAAAATATTTTAAGCTGAGATTTTGTCAGAATGCTCACAGTGAAGAGAATCATGCGCTAGACTGGCAAGGCTAGACCCCTTAATGGCTTTTGCTTCAATTCCTATTTCCAGGTTCCTGCCCTAGCCTTGAGTTCCTACCCTGTGTCTCCTCAGTGATTGACAGTAGACTCGTTTTTTGTTTTTGTGTGTGTGTCAACTTTGACACAGACTTAGACATACAGGTGTGTTAATTCAGAAAGGTTCCTCCACAAGATGGGCCTAAAAGAAAGTATGTGGGGTATTATCTGGATTAAACATTGATGTGGGAGGGTCCATCTCATTGGGGACAGTGCCACCCCTGGGTAGGTGGTCCTAGGCAGCAGAAGAAGACAGGCTGTGCAAAACAGTAAGCAGTACTCCTTTATGATCTCCAGCTAGTTCCTACCCTGACTTCCTTCAATGATAGGCTATGATGTGGAGGTATAAGCAAAATAAATCCTTTCTTCTCCAAGTTGCTTATGGCCATGGTGTTTTGTCACAGAAACAGAAATCCTAAGACAGTTACCTGGAATTATAATTCTTTCTGAACTTATGACCTCAAAGCCAGGAAGAGGTCAGAATCCCTAGATGACTTTAGGAGAAAACAAATAACCGAAACCAGTGTTATTCTAAGAGTATAGAAGACTGTGGTGGTCCCCGCAAGCACAACAGTCTACCAAAGACTACACTCTTGGCTCAGGGCTCATTGTCTTCTCTGGCAGCCATTATCTGTCCCTTCACCGAGGACACCTCAGTTCACTCCTCTCTAATGCTGAGTTTGCCTCTTATTCTCCACTGCTACCTCCAGCATAACCTGGTAGCCTGAGAGCTGACCCTGTTTTCATCTCTGCATCTCCATGAGAATGTGTGACTGTCAAGAGAGATGCTAGGCTGTGACCACTCAACAGTGGGCACACAGGGCTTCAGAAGAGGATCTCCTGAGGAAGTCAGGAACTTGCCCTTGAAAGACCAGAGCAGGCAGAAAGAAGGGTTCAGAAAGAAAGCAGCAAGGGGGGCTCCGGTTTCAAAGGGCTCCAGGATATCCATGGGCATGCAAAGTGCTTCCATTCCGTCTTCCCACTGGAGGTTGGAGTGATGGTGGACATCAATCAATGTAGTGGAGTCTCACACGATCCTGTGACATGAGCTGGCAGCTCATGGGTTCCTTGCATGAAGAACCTCTGGCTGATAAGTTTTTGTTATTTTGAGATAGGTTCTTGCTGTGTGGGCCAGTCTGGCCCCACACTCCCATCAACTCTTGTCTCCCGAGTGTCAGGACTATAGGTATTCCACCACAGCCAGTTAGGGCTCAGACTTTAAGTGCCTCACTTGTGAGCTCTTGTGCCCAGAGCCAGCTGGCTTCACACTCCTTCCCACCTGTCCACCTAGACTACTACTGTTTCTTCTTGGTACCTTAGGATCTAAGCTCAGAGATGGAGATGGGTTGGGAGGGAAAAGAAAGCCCTTTCCAAATTGGCTTTGGGAGCAAGTCTACTGTCTTAGCCGGGGTTTTTATTCCTGCACAAAACATCATGGCCAAGAAACAAGTTGGGAAAGAAAGGGTTTATTCAGCTTTTACTTCCACATTGCTGTTCATCACCAAACGAAATCAGGACTGGAACTTACACAGGGTAGGAACCTGGAGGCAGGAGCTGATGCAGAAGCCATGGAAGGGTGCCACTGCTTACTTAGAATGCTTCCCCTGGCTTGCTCAGCCTTCTCTCTTATAGAACCCAGGACTACCAGCCCAGGCATGGCACCACCCACAATGGGCCCTCCCACCTTTGATCACTAATTGAGAAAATGCCCCACAGCTGGATCTCATGGAGGCATTTCCTTAAGGGAGTCTTCCTTTCTTTGTGACAACTCCAGCTTGTGTCAAGTTGACACACAAAACCAGCCAGTATGGCGACATGCTAAAAAGAAAGCAGGTCATAGGGCTCTGGAATGAGGGTTGGTAAGCTGCCCCGACACCAAAGTACAACCATCGACTAAAGTACAACCATCCTGCAGGCTTAGGCTTCTGTCTAGTCAGCATCGGCTGCTTCCTGTCTGTGTTGGCTAGTTTTATGTCAACTTGACACAGTTAAAGAGTCATCAGAGAGGAAGAAGCCTCAGTTGAGAAAATGCCTCCGCAAGATCCAGCTGCAAGACATTTTCTTAATGCTGTAGGACATTTTCTTAACTGGTGATCCATGGTGGTGGGCCATCCCATTGTAGGTGGTACCATCTCTGCTCTGGTCCTAGGTTCTCTAAGAAAGCAGACTGAACAAGCCATGTAAAGGAAGCCAGGAAACAGGACCCCTCCAGATGGAACTGTGAGCAAAATAAGCCATTTTTTCCCCCAAGTTGCTTTGGTCATGATGTTTCATCACAGCAACAGGAACACTAAGACGCTTTTCCTCCCAGATTCTGGAGGTCAGGCTCTGCCCCGTGACCCAGCCCTGGGTATGGATGTGGCCTTAGGGAGCTGTTCTCCTGAGCTAACCCCTTCTATGAGACTTCTGGGGGTGAACCAGTTGTGCATAACTCTTGAGCTGGGGATAACTTGTCACAATTATTCAAGATTTCCTGGGAAACCGAGTCCAGGCTCTTAATGATTCAACTATGGTGAAGCTTTCAGCCTGCTAGTCAGTCACCTGAGTCAACATTAAATACTAAATGAAAACGCATTCCAAGGAGATGTTGGGCTATGTGACTTACTCCTTGTTTATAACCTCAGTATTTTCAGGTGTCTTGCACCTCAAATCATGGCGCTGAGGCCTAGTGGAGTCAAGGTAGCTGCGTCATGCCACAGCAGTGATTGCTGCTGACGTAGAAGCAGGACGGCCCCTCGCTGGGAGAAGGAGCAACTATCTAGACTCTGAAGCAGCAGGTTACAGGTAAAAGCTTGACCTCGTTGTTCCTCTTTCGGCAATGGGTACTTGACCTACTTAACTGTACAAACCGCATTTCCTTTGACTACCTTGTATCCAAGACTGAGAAAAAGGTGGCCCAGAGGAAGAAAAAAAAAAAATCAGAGCAGCCCTAACAGGTGGCAAACAGCAGTCCACAATGTGTGACGCCTTTTCATCTCCCTTCTTGTCCCTGTATGAAGCCTCTAGATGAAATACAGCTGGAAAAGGAACAGAGAACAGCCCCTGGCTGGTTTGCGTCCTTCCTGGGAACTGGAAAAGCAGGTCCCAGAGCCGCAAGTCCAGGTCCTGATCGGTCATCATCCAGTCAACAAAACCATAGCCCAGCCATTTAGGGGTTCAAGAAATGCTCCCGCCGCATTCCCTGGCCCTGTTTAGGATCCAGAACGTCCGATGCCCAATTGTTTTGGGACAAATGCCCTAGCCCGGCAAGTTACAACCCCAGTGACACTTCTATATCTCCAGGACAACACAAACACAACCGCGACGGAGCGGTAAAAACGAGATCTGCTGAGCCACTTCCTCACTGACTCTTTCATAAGACAGGGAGGACCCCCCAGTATGCCAAGTTCCTGCCTCACACCGGAAGGAGCGAAGCATGCTGGGAAGTAGGCAACGCCTGTGATCAGCGATGTATGCTGGGAACGGCGCCGGGATAGCATTGGCAAAGTGACTTTTCAGCTTCCTGTGGTTCCTTAGACTTTGCGTTCAAATGGCTACAGTTGCGTTGTCCGAGACTTAAAGCAGACAGCTATCAGGCTAGCGCCGCCCTGTTAGGAACAAGGAGACCACGCCCTCTCGCGAGAGCGGAACGTACGAGTCCCGCACTACTCCGAGCTGAAGCTCGTGCGTGATTAGGCAGCTCTGTCACATGACTCAAGCACGGCGCCTGATTGGCTCCAGCCGGGTTACCTAGACAACGGAGCTTGAGGCGCTGGGCAGCTCTGCACCAGTAGGGCTCGAGGGCTAAGCAGACCGGGTTTGCAGCGAAGGCCGCGCACTCGCTCCCGGGCGGCGACCGAGTCCACGGGCCGCAGATGGGAGCTCAGGGCGCCGAAGATGCGGGCGGTCCGGGCCGAGACGCCGGCGCGGGAGCTCTTCCGGGACGCCGCATTCCCCGCCTCGGACTCCTCGCTCTTTTACAACTTGTCCACGCCTCTGGCCCAGTTTCGGGAGGACATCACATGGAGACGGCCCCAGGTGCAGCGGGGTCTCTGGCATGGGCGGGTGCTGTGGATACGGGTGAGGTGGACTCCGGGGTTAGCAGGACCTCGCCTTCAAGCCTATTCAGAAAAGGTGATAGCCAACCCCGAGAATTCAAATGAGGTTCTCTAATTCAAGAGGACAGAAGCAATCGAACGGCTTGTCTTTTAGACGTTAATTTGGGGTTTCTACTAAAAATATACTCTTACCCAAAGTCAGGTAGTAGGGAGTTGTTTTGGTATGAAGAAGGGATTAGAAGCAGTATTTCCAGCCTTATCCCACCACCTAAGTTGTGTTGGGTGCAATTAAGCGTATTATGATAAATCTTACTTGGCTTTGCACTTCGCTTATATTTCTTCTAGTAGCTTATGGCTTTGGGGTAGGAACACCAAAAGGTAGCACAGAACACAGGGAGCGTTGTGCTTAACAGCTGGTAAAACCTAAGGGGCTGGTTTTCAGGGCTCCCTTAAAGGGTACAGGCAGGTGGAACCATGTGTGGTTAAATAGAAAAGGTCTAGCCACCCAACCAGTCGTTTCGGGGTCGACTGGTCAATGTATTCAACTGCACAGTTTTAGTTACAGGAGCAAATCTATTTTATTGACCAGGAGCTTCAGGGTGGAGCTGAGTAAGAGCTGGTACAACTCCTGGCTTTATAACAGGCACAGCTCCCACGTTCTTGCTTCTATCTCGCCTCCATCAGTCTTGGTCAATTGCAGTATCCCTGCAGATAATGCAACACACGGCAGTGTTACCCCCTCGTAGCCAGAAAGGCTGTGGTAGGAGTTGTTTCGGCCTTGGTGCAGCTCAAGTGGATGGATGCTCAGGCCTATTGCTTTTGTTGGTGTTTTTTAGAAGTGGCTTATCAGCTGAAAGACCACCCCCGGGGAACAGCCTGTCCCACATGCGTGTCGTGCTAACAGTGACTACTGGCTGGGCTCCAGTCCATGTGCAGCCTGAACTGCGTAGCACAGTGGTGCTAATAAGCGCCCTGGCTTTCTTGAGCAGCTCTGAGAGGCAAGGGAGAGAAAGAGCCCTGTTGGCCATACCCTTGGAGTTTAGGGGGGTTTTGCTTGTTTGTTTTTGTTTTTGTGTTTTTACTTTAAAAAGGGGTTTCAGAGGATGTACCTAGTCCCACTGCGACTTGATGTGCAGGGGTGGGGGTGGGGCAGTTGGGTGTGGGGCGTGGCACCCAGAGTGGGCTTTGCCTTCTCTGAAGAGGAATGTTGAGTAGGGAGAGGACTTCCATAAGGGGGAACTGGGAGGGCTGATATTAGGCTATAAAGTGAATAATTTTTTTTTAATGGATTTCATGTGGTGGCTCACAGCCATTTGTTTGTCTGGTCTGAGGGAATCCAGTGCACTCTTCTGGCCTCTGAGGGCACTACAGGCACATGGAGACCCAGACACAGATTCAAGCATCACACTCACACATAGCATACAAATGGGTCATATGTTTTAGGTGTCAGGAGAGACGTGTGGAGGGTTTTCAATTAAGGAGTGAGTTTTTTGAAACTGCTCTTTGGTTACTAGGACACGATAGTATCCTTTTGTTCTTTTCAGCACTTGCTAGTTATATTGTAGCCGTGTGAGTGTATCTGTTTGTAATTGTAGCAACAGTAGGATAGTATCCTTTGTTCTTTTCAACACTTACTAAGTATACTGTAGAGGTGTGGGTGTGTCTATTTGTTATTGTAGCCACAGTAGGAAACAAGACAGAGGAAGAACAGTGGAAAAGAAGCTCACTCCTGGGAGGGAGATGATGGACAGGGCAGGATGGGGGCTGCCCTTTCATGGTGCTAGCCTCCATGATGTTCAGGTTAGCCTGGCCGTTGGGGGGATGGGCCTTGCAGGAGACAGCTTTGCGAATACTTCGGAAGGAGTGGCTGTTTGAAGTAGAAGCCAGAGCAGGAATCCAGAGTGATTTCTTGGGCTATTGAAATGGCCCTGCCTCTGAGCAGCAGGGAAGTTATTTACTAACAAGCTTAATGAGCTAAATTTGGTCCGTGGGACCACATGATGGAAAGAGAAAACCCATTCCGGTGAGTTGGCCTCTGACCTCCATATTCACACTGTCACAGGCAAACACACATGATTTATAAATAGATGAAAAAGAAAGAATGAGTTCTTGCTTCCTGGCGGAGTGCTAGATGGGCGGTGGTCCTGAGCAGCGCCTGGTTTTCCTCCTTTGTCCAGGTGGAGGTGTCAGGTAGATGGTCAGAGGCTCAGGAAGAGCACAGGAGCTGGGAGAGGTGGTTACAGTGCAGCTTGGAAGAGCCGCTCAGGATCTGGAGGGAAGGGTAGAGGAAGGGCCTTGAGACTTAGCCTTAAGCCTTAATGTGAAAATGTGCATGTGAGCACCCTGGCAGGAGTCCGCAACAGTGAGGTGCGGCAGGCAGTGAGGGAAAGGGCCAGGGGCGAGTGGCATCACGGAGTGTCCATGCCCCTGAGGGTCAGGGGACAGCCATGAACGTTCCGGAAGGACAAGACATGCCTGCTATGTCTGACATCACGCAGGTGAAATTGAGGCAGTCCGGGGGATGATTGACTTGATGAGGGTGAAGGGAAGGGCAAGTAAGGCGTAATTTCTCTGAGAAGCCGTCGGTGAAGGGAGGAGCCCAGGAAGGGAATGCAGTGCTGCTAGCTATCAAAGATGGGAGGTTGCTATCTGCTAGCATGCTGGCGTGCTCTGCCTGCAGAACGGGACGCCCCAACGTGGAGCAGGGAGAGGAGCAGAAGGTGGGCCGGCGGCGCGGCCAGTGGCTTATGTGAAGCAAAAGGACGCTTGGTAGCTGAGGTGTTTGGGCAGGGGGAGTGAAAAGAGAGAGACAAGGCGGAAGGTGTGTGGGGAATTGAACCTGCTAGACACACAGTAGACTTTCTACAGTACAAAGGACCCGTTTGATATTTGTCACCGTAAATTTATAGAGTAGAGCTGATTTCTAAGCTTATTTACAAGGGTCCTCCAGAATCGCAGTCTTGCCTGGGAGCACTGCAGCAGAGGGAGTGCTGAAGGGTGGGCGGCAGAAGCAGCGTCCCCTTTGTCTGGGCTAGGAGCTCAGACACGAGAAAGTGCTCCCCAGCCTGTCCTGGTTCCTGTGTCTTCGCCTGAGGAGAGCTGTAGGCGATGGCTAACTCTGGATGGCTTGATTTCAGGAAATTTGTGCCACACCTCAGCTGTTTCCAGATAACCCATGGGAAGGACAGGTGAAGCAAGGGCTGCTGGGGGATTGCTGGTTCCTGTGTGCCTGCGCCGCCCTGCAGAAGAGTCAGCACCTCCTGGACCAGGTACAGGCGCCTCAGGCTCCTTCCCGCTCACTCCCTCTCCGTGCACAGCGCAGGAAGTTCTTCCAAAGCTGGGGCCTGCTGCGGCACATTGTGTCTGCAGCATGGGTGGTGGGAAAGGTTAGGACACCAGGACAGTGACCCACCAGACCGGAGCCACCCACACACTTGGGACACAGAACCAGGCCAGCCTAGCAGGTAGAACAGGGTCGGCAGAGGCATCTTGTGTCTCTGTTCGGATTTTTTTTTTTTTTACTTGATTGATTTCTTTCTATTTTTATTTTTTCATACATAGGTTTTAAATACCAACAGAGAAAAGATGATTGAAGCTATCTTCCGATATGCAGTGCTGCATAGTATAGGTCAGCTCACTGCTCAGTGTTTTCAGTTAAGGCAACAGCACTGAGGGGGTAGCCCATTGGTGACTCTCGTGTCCCGAGCCCTGGCTAAGCTTGTCCCTACTGTTACCTCCTCACACAGCCTTGTCGGCATCATTGTCCTCATAGTTCCTGTGTGTCCTGTGTTGGAGCCAGCACCACCCGAGTCTCCCTAGTGCAGAGCCTGCCCTTGGCTGCTGACGGACGCAGCCATGGGTGTAGCTGGCCAGTGACCGGCCAGTTCTGGGCGCTTGGCTTTGAGAAACAGGAAGAGCTATTAGGCCGGTGGGTTATGGAAGCCGGGTGTGGTGGTACATGCCTTTGGCGGATCTATGAGTTTAAGGCCAGCCTGGTCTATAGAGTGAGTTCCAGAACAGCCCAAGCTGCACCAAGAAACCCTGTCTCCAAAAACCAAAAAAAAAAAAAAAAAAAAAAAAAAAAAAAAATTGGGTTACTCCTGTCTGCCAAAGCTTTGGATTTAGGTCAAATGCTTATTTGGGGCAGTAAAACGTTGTTGGCTATAAGCCTTGGGGACATAAGTTATTTATATGAAAATCTGAACTTTGTGTCTAGTGGTTGCATTTGGTGTGACGTGGACATACAGATATCCAACAGAGCAGAGCCCTTTGCTCTCAGCAGGCGCTCACAGAGCTGCTGTCAAGGCTACCTCCCGGGTTAGGGTACTGAGGAGCACGGGTGACGGTGGCTCTTGGGTGGCCCCTCTAGTGTCTGCAGTGCTTCTGTGGAGGCTGCCCTGCTGGATGCTGAGGACCACGCTGGTGCTGACCTCATGCTGTCTGTCTGGCCTCTCTGTGTGTTAGGTTTTCCCTCCAGGACAGCCAGGCTGGTCTGACCAGAAATACCGAGGCCTCTTCACCTGTCGAATCTGGCAGTTTGGACGCTGGGAGGAAGTGACCATAGATGACCGTCTGCCTTGTCTGGCCGGGAGACTCTGCTTTTCCCGGTGCCAGAGAGAGGATGTGTTCTGGCTTCCCTTACTGGAAAAGGCCTATGCTAAGTATGCCGACACGGGAGTGACGGGTCAGCAGGCTGGGTGGCCTCGGTACCAGATTGTCTCCAGGGGCTCCTCTCGTCTCTCCTGAGCTGCACAGTCCTATACATTCCTCAGGGTCTGGCAGCCAGTCCTGTGGGTCCTGGCATGGACACTCTGCTTTTAGGACTATGATTTGTCTTCCCTGCCCACTCACTCCCTTCCCGTCTTTCCCAGCACTCCACAGAAAGGTCCTCTCATTCCTCAGCCCCAGTGCAAAGATGCCCTCATACATGTTTCCAAACAGTCAACACTAGTAGTTTGTTTCCCCGTGCAGGGGAGCAAGGAGCCTGGTGTGGAAGATCACTTGCTTGTCCCAGCCCTGCTCTCACGACGGCCCCTTCTGCATGGGGTGTGCATCTTCTGCAGGAGGCTGGCAGCTTGCTGGGCAGGTGTCTGAGCAGAGGGACTCAGAAGGCTAGCAAAATGTCAGAGTTGGGAGCATGGGGTTGGAGCTTAGGGTGGAGCCTCTTTGCCCCTTTGCTGCCCACACTAGAGGAAGGGTGGGTCTGAACCTGGGCAGAAAACAGGGAGATAGCAGGTGCTGACGTTTATAGGCAGGCGAGGATGTGATAGAAAGCGGAGAGGTGATCCAGGTGCCGTGAGAGGGTGGGTTGGATACTTCCGGGTGTGATGGATTGTGGGAATAGGGGAGCAAGAAGCCCCCAGGGGCAAGATGATACTTCTGTGTTTATTGCTTCCCCAGGGTCCACGGGTCCTATGAGCACCTTTGGGCAGGGCAGGTGGCGGATGCCCTGGTGGATCTCACTGGAAGCCTGGCAGAAAGGTGGAGCCTGAAGGACATCGTGAAAGCCGGTGGACAGCAGGACCGGGCCAGCGGCGGGGGGCACAGGACGTGTCGGCAGCTGCTCCGCCTGAAGGACCAGTGTCTCATCAGCTGCTCTGTGCTCAGCCCCAGGGCAGGTACAGCCACAGCCCCTCACGTTAGCATGTCACAGAGAAGGGAATTAGCCCTTGAGAGGCTGCCTTGGCTTTGTGTCCTCCTGGCATCCCTCCTCCAGAGACAGGTGACCCTCGTTCTCCTAGACTGGTCCTTTCACGTAGGGAAGGCAGGACCAACATGGCGTCCCCTGCTGCTCACAGGCAGCCTAGAAGCAGTAGCAAGAACAGCATCTGAGCTGACCACACCATCATCTGTGCCCCAGCTGCTTACCAAGCAAAGTCCAAAGCCATTTTGTCTTATTGACATATTAAGGAAAAGTTTGTGTACAAAATAAAGAAAAAAGCAAAGCTCACCCAAATAGAACTTCTGTAAACCACTTAGAACCTTTTAGTGTATGTCTTGAGTTTTTTTCCTGAATGTATGCAACACAACCTTTTCTGGTTTTGTCATATACCACTTTTACATAAATTGCAATCTCTCCCTCCAATACTGGACCTGCTGTGGTTTTTTTTTTTTTTTTTTTGATCCTCCAGTAATGTTAGATAGCTCAGATCTTTTTTTTTTTTCCCTGCATTTTGGTGTTTGTGGGGTTTTTTGGGTTTTTTTTGGGTTTTTTTGTTTGTTTTATTGAGTTTCAGACTTGCTTAGAACTTTAGTGGAATGTTGAGACCATTGTCACTTATTACATGTCTGGCCATATCTTTCTATGTACATTTGAGAATATTTTTATGATATAGCTTAGGTTCAGAAATAGCGTTAGAGAGACAGTCAGTAAAGTGTGTACTGCACAATGTGAGGACGTGAGTCGGACATTCAGCACCCAGGTAAAAAGCCAGGCATGGCAATGTAGATGTGGAATTCTAGCTCTGAGGAGGTGGAGACAGGAGGGTGCCCGAGGCTTGCTGAGAGACCCGGCCTCAAAAAATAAGGTGGGCAGCTCCTGAGGCCCTACACCACGTCTGTCTTCTGGCTCCCACACACACATGTGTATGTGCCCCTACCCTCACATACCTACATGTAAACACAGATAATAAAATATGAACATCAGAATAATCCAAAACTTATTGGTCGTCATGCTGGCCAGACCAACAACTAAGAGTTGACAAAGCCCTGGTGTGTGATCCTCAGACAGATCCCGGGGTTCAAGGGGAGGAGCAGGGGTGTTCACATCCAGCTCCACCGAGCCTCCTTCCTGAGGGTGGGGGCTGGCCATTGGCCGTCAGACCCTGTTGGTGGTGTCGGTCCCAGAGTGTGGGGAAGCTGATTCTTGACACTTTGAATTTTGGAGAACTTTGTCTGGCAAAGAGCTCCTGGGACACACTGAAGTGTCAAGGGCTGGGGCTGAAAGGGACACCAAGAATAGTAGCTGCAGAGTCTTTGGGACTAGAGCTGTGGCCACACAGGCCTTCCTGCCCTCGTTCTGGCTTCCACCCTCCTGGGATAGCACTGCTCTTCTCTTCCATGGCAGGGCCCTTTGTTCTGTGGTCTCTGGCCAGGTGGAATTCCTCTTGGCCTCAAGTCCTCAACATGACAGTAAGATGGTTTCATGCTTGAGAGCTGGCCCTGCACTGACACCCATGGTGAGAACTGAGGCCCAGAGCAAGGAACACTGTGCAGCATCGGTCCCTGGTGGCAGGGAGCCAGGGCCCAGCTGTCAGCCCCCATGGCACAGCATGCCAGTGAGCACAGCATGCCAGTGAGCACTCCATGCCAGTGAGCACTCCATGCCAGTGAGCACAGCATGCCAGTGAGCACAGCATGCCAGTGAGCACTCCATGCCAGTGAGCACTCCATGCCAGTGAGCACAGCATGCCAGTGAGCACTGCATGCCAGTGAGCATAGCATGCCAGTGAGCACTGCACGCCAGTAAGCACTGCACGCCACTGAGCACTGCATGCCACTGAGCACCGCATGCCACTGAGCACTGCATGCCACTGAGCACCGCATGCCAGTGAGCACCGCATGCCACTGAGCACTGCATGCCACTGAGCACTGCATGCCACTGAGCACTGCATGCCACTGAGCACTGCATGCCAGTGAGCACTGCACATAGCTGCCCCGTGTTTAGGGACAGGGCTCCTTAGCGCCATGGAGACCCGGAGCATCTTCCACAGGCAAGAAAGCAGGAATCTGTGTGTCCTGTCCAGTTTGGGGGCATGGTGACACTGGTCTTGCACACGACTGGGCTGTTCTCACAGGTGCCAGGGAGCTCGGGGAGTTCCATGCCTTCATCATCTCAGATCTGCAGGAGCTCAGGAGTCACACCGGCCAGGGTATCCTCCTGCTGCGGATTCACAACCCCTGGGGCCGGCGGTGTTGGCAGGGCCTCTGGAGAGAGGGGTAAGTACCAGGAGCAGACTGCGTGTGGAAAGCAGGGTTGGTACCCTGGGGCATCCATGCTCGGCTCACCACTGGGGCATGTCCAGCTGCCAGGGTGGTGCTTGCCCGTCCTGCAGCAAAGCTCGCTCTGGAGCCATTTGTGTCCGGAGGTGCTTGCTTTTTCTAGGCCTTGGAAGAATTAGGATCGTGCCATTTTTTTTAATGGGTTTTTTTTTTTTTTTAACCTTAGGTCCCTATGGGATACGGAATGCCTGGCCAGGCTTTTGGTTGAGTGGAAAGAGGTTTGAGGGTGACCTGCAGCTTAAGTCCTTAGCTCAATTTTAAGACCCAACTAAGCCAGGGTCCCCTTGAGGCCTGGGAGCACTGAGGCTCTTGGACCCCAGCTACCCTCTGAGCGCAGACTGGGTCTGGGGCCCCCAAACTGAGCAGCAGTCACTCAGAGACCAAAGGGTCGGACTCGGCTGTGATGGCCTCAGGAAGGCAGCTTCTTTCAGGTGTGGGGTCCCTCTGGGGAGGCGAGGAGCTGAGGGACAGCCAGCACACAGAAAGCACCTTCTACAGGACACTTAGCATAGGCGTTTACTGTGCAGTGTATGCAAAAACTCGAGGCCTGCCACCCCCAGGGGCCCATCGCCTTATTTGCAGGTTGATCATCCATCTTTAGCTTGCACTGAAACGAGATTTCCTGCAGGGGTGAAGGGTGGAACCAGGTGGACCCAGCTAAGGAGTCGGAGCTGCTGGCCCAGCTCCAGGAAGGAGAGTTCTGGGTAGAGGAAGAGGAGTTCCTCAGGGAGTTTGACGAGGTCACCATCGGCTACCCAGTCACGGAGGCCGGCCACCTGCAGAGTCTCTACACAGGTAGGCCGCCAGCGGGAGTGGACTCTCCTCTGAAGCCAGGAGCCTGCGTAGGCTGGCACACCGTGGACGGGTGCAGTCCTGCCTGATTGCCCGACTGGGGTTTTGGAGGAGGGGAGCGGGTATGGTTCTCAGATGGTGTGCTCCCCTCGGCCTGCGGCCACAGCAGGGCCAGCAGGGTCCTCTCAGAGCTGACACGTGTGCTCTCACACTCACTAGAGAAGGTGCTGTGCCATACGCGGACACTGCCTGGTGCCTGGGTGGCAGGACAGTCAGCAGGAGGCTGTCGCAACAACAGTTGCTTTCCCTGCAACCCCAAGTTCTGGTTACGGCTCCTGGACCCCAGCGAGGTGTGTGTGGCCGTCCTTCAGAGACCCCGGAGGCGCTTGGTGGGCCAGTCCCGGGCACTGGTGGGCACCAGCGCTGCACCAGCGAACCTCCCAGGCAAAGACTACCAGGCTGTGGGCCTGCACATCTGGAAGGTAACGCCATCTGCTGGTGCCGTGGTGGAAAGTTATGCAGACATATTGGAGGCTTAGGTCCCAGGAGCTCCCACCCTTGGCTGTCGATTCCTTTCCCGTGTTCTCTGGTGTCAGACGCCTGATACAGCAACAGAAGCGCTGATTCTCAGCCCGCCTGCCCCACCGCAGAGGTGGAGGCTAGCTTCGTCTCTACAGTCCCATCGTCCTGAGGGAAGTTTCCCATCATGCTAGGGCTGCTGCTTGCCTGTGTACTCCACCTAGCCGCCTTCCTGATTCCCCCATGACAGCCTGGACGTATATAGGGTTATTTTATGGTCAGTCTGAGACATTTGGACAATTTTACAAACTAGTATCTATTTCCTAGAACAGGTGGGTCAGGGATTGCTCTTGCTTACTCGGTGGCTGTATTTTCATCTTGTGTATCTTGGTACCATGTGACAACTCACAACCACTGTTTATCGTCCCTTTGTGAGTGTGGCCTATGTCGTGGTCCTTTCCTCAGAGTTCCTGGAAAGTACCTTCTTCAGCGTTCCCTGGGCTGCACTGCTCATGGCCTTTTGAACATGGTTCTAGACTTGTCTGTCTTGCCCCTCCGAAGGAAGCCCTGGGTCTTTGGCATCTTCACCTGGCTCGAGGGGGTGGATGCTGTGGGCTGTCTGTAGGCTTAGATTTGTCAGAAGTCTCCGGGAGCTTTGGTTGAGCAGGGAGGTGGTAGCGCAGTGCATGGGAGTGACTCTCCTCAGCCCCCTGCCTCCGTCCATGCAGGTAGAGAAACGGAAGATGAGCCTGCCCAGAGTCCTGTCTGCACCCCCTGTGGCTGGCACTGCATGCCACGCATATGATCGTGAGATCCACTTGCATTGTGAGCTCTCCCCGGGCTACTACCTGGCTGTCCCTAGCACCTTTCTGAAGGATGTGCCAGGGCAGTTCCTGCTCAGAGTCTTCTCCACTGGGAAGATCTCCCTCAGGTGAGGAGCCAGTGCTGGCTGGGTCGCCTCCAGCCGTGCTGGGCCTGGGAGGGGCAAGGGTGTGCTCACAGGGGAGGCCTGGGCAGGCCCTTGGGACAGGCTGCCAGTGCCTCTGTGTGTATCCTCCTGACAGTGCCGTCAGGCTGGCCAGCAAGGGTGCATCACGTGGGACAGCTCTGCCTGCAGGCGAGTGGGAGACTGTGCAGTTGCGGGGCTGCTGGAGAGCTGGCCAGACAGCCGGGGGCAGCAGGAACTTTGCCTCTTACCCCTGCAATCCCTGCCTCCCCTTCTCCGTTCCTGAGGGTGCTGGTCCCCGCTACATCCGTATCACCCTGCAGCAACACTGCCGACTCAGCGACAGCCAGCTCCACCCCATTGGCTTCCACGTCTTTCAGGTGAGTTAGGTTCAAGGGGAGGCCTGTGACTGTGACACAGAGGCTGGCTTCTGTCATTTGGGCCTCGTGAAAGACTCACTTGCACTGTTTCACAGACTTCACTGGGGTCATTTGGGGTAGCTCGCCTCCCTCCAAGTACCCTGTCTGAGGTCATTCCATCCATGCACGCCTCCTTCCTCTGACTCTGGGCTCTGGACTTCTCGAGGGGTTCTGAGGCAGAAGCCCAGCCTCCCCTTGAGGTGGATATGACCCCAAGCAGTTACTGTAGAGAGGCCTCACTCATTCACACTACACGACAGTCTCCCAGCCCATCCTTCCCATGTCACCATGTGCCAGGTAGGCCTGACAAGAGCTGTTGTGTAACGGAATCAGGTAGAGCTGGGCTCAAGTGTGGGCTTCTGTTGGAAAGGGCTATCGACTCCACGACAAGCTAGGAAGGAGAGACCTGTACACGGCCACTGCCAGTAGCGGGACAGCTTGGTGGTCAGGTGCTACAGCCACAGCCAACAAGCCCAGAAGATTCCAGATAGATACTTGCATGGTTGAGGCAAAGCTCTTGTGAGTCCGGCTCAGGACTTGGAGCCACGCACTCTGGGGCCTGTACTCTGAGGCTGCTAGCCCAGGGCAGCCGGAGGTAATGGAGGGGAGACCACACCAAGGGGCCTCAGCATGGGGGCTCTGTGATGGCCCAGGAGCTTGCTTACACCGGGGTCTGCCAGGCTGCTGTGGATGGGGGGTTCAGTGAGTCTCGGGTCTCCCCAGGGTGCTCTTCATCACGTCTACCTCGTAGCCAGCAGGCCGGGAGCACACTGATCAAAGTCTTAGCTGGAGAAATGGGAGAGGAGAGAGAAGTGCTGCTAGAGGTCAAGGGTCATGGGCTACAGACTCCGTGGTGACAGTGCGGCTTCCCATCCATGAGGCCATGTCCACTTTGGGCCCACATCACAGTGAGCATCGGCAGAGGGTGTGTTAGGCTACGGCAGGAGGAGGCGGCATGTATCCCTGGAATGCAGGTGACATGGCCGGGAGACCAGGATTTTTTCATTAAGAAAGTTCCGTTGAGGGGTGTCAGTATATCCCAGAGAGTTGGACTCCTCGAATCATGGAGGCCACCTCGAACTCCAAATAGAGTGTGCCCCTGCCTAGGGCCCATCCAGGACTCTTGAGCGCTTTTGTGTAGGGGCCTGGTTAGTGTGTGTAAAATTGACCACTGAAATGGGATGTTCTTCAGGGCTGGGTACCACTGCAGGGCCTCTGACCCTGGTGACCTGGCCCAGTGGCTCTTCTCCTTAGCAGTGGTTCCATAGGTCAAGGACTGAGAACTTAGGTATACCAGCTGGGCCAGGGCAGTGTTCCCTCAGCTGCTGCTGTGCCAAGTGAGAGCAAGCCATGCCGCCCTGTGCAGGCCTCCATGCCACCCTGTGCAGGCCTCCATGCCACCCTGTGTGGGCCTCCATGCCACCCTGTGCGGGCCTCCATGCCACCCTGTGCGGGCCGCCATGCCACCCTGTGCGGGCCTCCATGCCACCCTGTGCGGGCCTCCATGCCACCCTGTGGGGGCCTCCATGCCACCCTGTGCGGGCCGCCATGCCACCCTGTGCGGGCCGCCATGCCACCCTGTGCGGGCCGCCATGCCACCCTGTGCGGGCCTCCATGCCACCCTGTGCGGGCCTCCATGCCACCCTGTGCGGGCCTCCATGCCACCCTGTGCGGGCCTCCATGCCACCCTGTGGGGGCCTCCATGCCACCCTGTGGGGGCCTCCATGCCACCCTGTGCGGGCCGCCATGCCACCCTGTGCGGGCCGCCATGCCAGTCCACTGTTGCTCAGGTCCCAGCAGATGGGGAGAACCAGGACGCGTGTTCACTGCTGCTCCAGGAGCCACTGCTAAGCTGTGTGCCGCATTGCTATGCCCAGGAAGTGAGCCGCCTCTGCCTCCTTTCTGCGGGGAACTACAGGATTGTTCCCTCCACCTACCTGCCAGATACGGAGGGTACCTTCACAGTGACCATAGCAACCAGAATAGACAGGTAGGACTCCAGGCCTTGGAGGCCAGCAGGGGTCAGCGTCCCCAGCATTGTAACTCTTTCTTCCATATGGACCTTGTGCTTGGCCTGCATGTCCAGGCTCCCACCTTTCTAGCAAAGCCAAGAGGTGGGCCTGTGGGCTTTGAGACTCCCTGCAGGTCTAAGCCTGGGAGTAGGGCCTGGGTCTGGTGGGAGGCTGTATGGCAGTTTTGGAAGATGACCTGACATTCTCTCCACAGGCAGTCCATTCACAGCCAGGAGATGCTGGGCCAGCTGCTCCAGGAGGTGTGTATGCAGTACCCTGCTCGCTTGGTGGTCTGGGTCGTAATTCCCTCACCCTCCTCCTAGTAGCCTTGCTGTAAGTGGCCTCTGAGATAAACGGTGCTGTGACACCCTCATAAAGAGCCACAGGATAGCCCTGGGAGCCGGGCTGTGCCTTTCTCACTTGTGTTCGGAAGGGCAGTGGAGGGCAGAGGGCAGGGCCCAACCGTCCCTTCTCCCCGCAGGTCTCCTTCATGGCAGTGATGAAAGCCTGACACAAGAACCTGGTGCTGGCCGTGGCGGAGTGGCGCCTACCCCTGCGCCCAGCATCCAGGCGCATCTCCAGCCAGGCGGGAGCCAGGCTTCTCATCAGCTCTGGGGGCTGGCTGTGGATCTTGGGGCTAAAATAGGGTGCTTTGTCCTGGGCTGAAGACATCTCGGGGTCCAGTGGGTGCTGAAGGGTGGGGCATGGACTCCCCAGTGGAGGCCAGGAGATTCCTGGCCTCAGGCGTTCTGTGGATGGCTTTGCAGACACTACATCCCCTTCGTGACTTGGAAGCCTTACACCAGGCAGGCGGATTGTGACAAATGCGAAAAACTGTTTATTACTTGAAATATTTTTGGAATGTGACTTTATAAATAAACATGAATAATTTATGAATTGATCTTCTTCCATAAAGCCCAAGGCCAAATTAACACTCTAGTAGCCAGCTGCAACTGGACGGGTGCCAGGATGGGTGCTGAGAGGGTGCCGGGACAGGTGAGGGCGGCCTGGACCCCGGGGGAGGCAGGGGATGGGAACAAGATCCTGGCAGTTGGCGGTTTTGGCATCCTATTTGGCCTTCCCGAACTGCAGTCTCACGGGGACTGTGACATTCAAGCCCAGTGATGTGCTAAGGGTTAATCATTTCTATAAGTCAGTCCCAGTTAGGCGGTTGGAGTCAGCATGGCTGCGGTGGGTAGGCCGCCTCGGCTTGCACAAGCTGGTCTTTGCTGGACTGTTAGTGCCACACTTGTGTCCTACTGTGACAGGCCTGTCAGCATAGCCTGGACCCATAGGCCTGTCAGGTGTCTGAATGGGCCCCTGCCCAGTACACAGCGATGGAGGAGAGGCTCACAGTTCTGGGTGCTTGTGGTCATATTGAGGTGGACAGCAAGTGTGTCCTCTGTATTGAGGACTTTGGACTGCATTGAGGTGCTACCTTCTCTATCCGTGATTGGCTTGGTCAAAAGTCTGGCTGATGGCCCTCTACATCACCTCTGTTAATAAACTGTAATGTCCTAGGGCAGCTATTTTTGGTGCCACTATTACTGACAAGAGCTGTCACCTGGCTTGTCTTGTGGAATTGGAGCCTACAGCCTGTGGTATTGAGATCTGTGATTCTCACCTGCCCTGCAGAACCAGCCTCACTAGGGTTAGAGCTGGCCTGAGGGCGTGACAGGGTGTGACCTGGTCTTTCCTTTGAAAATAACCATCGAGGGCTTCCATTGAGCTGGACAGCAGCCTCTCTGCAGTCTGTAGCTGCTCCCGAGTCATCCATCCCTGTCATCTTGGACCCCCTTCGTCTCCAGCTACAGTGCTGAGTCCGCCACCATATCCCTTCCCATGCACACCTATTCAAGAGCAGAGCAAGCAGCAATCGTACTAGACAGGACGTTCACACTGCACAGCGCCTGTTGTCCCCCATCACCTGTGACAAACCTGTTCTTCCTGGGTACTTAGTAATCCAGTCCCACAGCCTAGGTTTTTGCTTTTTTTTTTTTTTTTTTTTTTTTTTTTTTAGACTGAACCCCTTTTCTAGAAGTACACAGCAGAACAGGATCTGGGGCAGCTTATTTGTGTAGAAACAGAACTCTCCACTAGACGACACTTGGGCAGCCCCAACCTTGCATTTACGGTCTTTAGAAGGATGGTAGCCAAAACCCCTTGTCTTTGGATTCTACCCCACTGTCGCCTGTGCAAGGCTGCCTCCCAGCTAAGGTGGGCCCTAAGGACCTGTTGCACTACCATAGCAGCCCTGCCCAGGGTCCACTGAGCTAACGTGTTTATTATATTCACTGTCCCGTCCCCTCTCAACCGTGTCTGTTTTGGTAGTAGCTCCAGTAACACCTTAGGAAGACTCTGAGGAAGGATACTCTACCTTACAGCTTACAGGAAAGGTCCTTAAAATGCCTGCCCCCTCAGGCTGCCTAAGGAACATACCTAAGCCTCTGTGAAGTGGGCTTTTCCCGCTGATAGAGGTGTTGGAGACCTGCTGAGGGCTTGGAGGCAGCTGGACCCCCACAGCCTTGCCCTGAATTCCACAGCACTGTGCATCTTCACGAGTGTCACCACCGGCCAGTTTGCCCCGGCTCCTGAGGACTGCCATAGTCCTAGGCTATTGCTCTTTGATGTGAATCACCCCAGTGGCCTCCAGGAGGCGCAGTTAAGCTATGGGTTACTCTTTAGGATAATGGGGCCATTTCAACTAGAGCCTGCCTTCCATGGTCTGAGGAATGGGCATCAGGCTGTTGCCTCTCAGGGCAGCCCTGGTTTGAAGAGTGAGATAGACCAGTGTGGACACCGAGAAGGGTCTAGGGCTGCCAAGAAGTGGCACTCCAAAGCTCTGGGCACCACCGAGCTCTGAAAGTCTGCCCTCCCCATGTTGGCACCTTGGGAAGGTGTTTAGGACACAGGTGGAGAGCACACAAGGGGTTTTAGTGTTTGTGGCGTTAGGATCAAGAGCTCACCACTCTTGGTATGCCAAGCCCTGAAGTAGCAGTTCCCACTGGCACCTGGTCTGCAGGTCTAGCTTAACTAGGGTGGGAGCGGGCACGAGGGCTTGGCAGGATCTTGGTTGTCAACCCGACAGGAACTTGAGCCACCCAGGAACACGGAGAGTGTGTCTGTTTTCAGAAGGTGAACTGAAGTAAGCAGAGCCATGCTGGGTGTGGGTGGGAGCACCGTCTGTGCTGGAGACCCAGGTGGGGAAAAAGACACCAAGCAGAAGACCAGGATTTGTCTCTGCTTCCTGACTGGATGCTGTGTGGCCGGCTCCTTGTGTGCCACTGTCCTTCCCACCACAGTGGACTACATTACATCTCATGAACCAAAATAAACCCACCCTTCCGTTAGCTGTTTTAAATCAGGTATTTTGTCATAGCAATGAGAAAAGTAACTAATACAGTGTCTTTATAGAAGGGACCTTAGAGGGTCCTCTTAGCTCTCTCACCGTAGGAGGCTGTAGCAAGATGACCAGGCATGAACCAGCCACTGGGTCTCCAAGACCTTGCCTTTGGACCTGTGGCCGCCAGACATGTCAGATGAGTCCCTGTTGTTCATAAGCCATATATAAAGCAGCCCTGGTGGGAACTACAGGTCTCTGGGAAGAGCTGAGGCTTCTCAGCAGGGCTTGTCTCCCACCACGTTCACAGCGGCAGCGTGTCTGCTGAGCAGACTCTATCTCTGGTGGCAGGGAAGGGATGAAGGTGGACCTGGCCGATCCAACCGGTCAGGTTGGGTGTGTTTGTGTGAGAATGTCTCCTTCCTAGGAGACTTTGGCCCCTCTACTAGCCCAGCCCCTTCCCAGCACTACTTCCTGTTCCAGGGTAGTGGGTCAAAGCTTCCTGAGGCTGTGTGCTGCCCAGCCTTGGCTGTCCTTCTCTGACCTTTCTCTCCTTCCTCCCGAGCTCAGTCGACCTCGAGGGTCCAGAGCCTCTAGGGTGAGTATGGAGTCCTGGCCCTGAAAGCACACGGTCATGGAAGGGCAGCATGGGACAGGAGGTGAAACAGGGTGGGCTGGGCTGGTCGAGCCTTGGCGAGCATCTTACAGGTCAGCTAGCAGACCCATGCTCTGCCACTGCACCCTCCTGATCCCCTCTCCCCTCCCTCCCTTTCTCTGCTCTTCCTGTCCTCCCCCTCATTCCTCCCACTCACGTCACACTAACCTGCACAGCTTCCTAGGAATGCCTCCCCGTCTTTTTATCCTTTCATACTCATCAGGTGTAAGCGAGCTTTGCCTAGAAGAGCCTCCTAATTCTTGGAAACACCCTGCAGCCTCTGGGCCTGCCACAAAGCCCTGGGTGGAGCTGCTCTCACAGAGAGGTCGGCTAACGTTGCTGGCTAGGAGCATTTTCTACATGTCCCACTGAGAGGGAGTTCAAACTTCATCTGCAGAACTTTGCGTCATCCACTTGGTGCCGAAACTCCCAGCCATTCTTTTGTCCTCAAACAGCACCTGTATAATGCTGCCTCCGGTCTCAGGGGACACAGGTGTGAGCCTCTGTCAAGAATGTGTGCAGTCCCCCCACCCAGACCACAGCTCAAGCTGGGCTTACTTTCAGCTTCTGGGATTCTTGCTCTTTGCAGCTGGCCAGGAGTTCACCTCCCAGAAAGGTGCACCTAGAATTGGTGGCTATGTGGAGCCAGGGCCAGGGACCAGTGTTTGTGCTTTGCGGATGCCCAGGGCCTGGGTAGGTGTCACGTCAGGACCCTTGTGTTTGAACCTATGATTGAATCCTAGTTGATCTGGGCTTGTCCCTCATCCTCCAGGCCCAGCAAGGATGCTGAGCGGGAAACCCCCTCAACTTTCACACCGTGTCTTCATCTCCCAACCGCGCTTCATCCTGAAGACACTAGAGTGTCTAGGTTGGTGGCAGTGCCTTAGATGTGGCTGAGATGTCCAGCACCGCCACCTTAGAGCCTGTGATCCTTTAGGGAGGACCATCTATACACAGGCAGCCTCAGCATCCGACAAGGAGATGGCAGATGGACATACAGTGTGGTAGTAGATCAGCTGGGGGCAGAGCATGGGCCTGCAGTGTGGAGCGAGAACTTGGAGAATAACACCCATGTGAGGAGTCGTCCACAGGGCTGTGTGTGAGTTCTCTTTGGCTGAAGTCTTGAGCCCTCTAGAAGGCTGTGAAGCCGTGTGGGTGGTTGCCTGTGTTGAGTGGGAGGCCATGATCTGGTGCAGACAGGGAACCAGTGGGATGCGCTGTCCAGTGCTGCACTGCTCCCCCTCAGCGTTAGCTCAGGAGAAGCAGTAGCTTCCTCTCCTGTCGATCTAGGGGTGTCTTAATTGCCCTCAGAACACAGGCTACACACTTATTCCTGTTTCAGTGTCCATAAATGGTACTCTTGTTTAAAAGGCTTCTAATTATTTATTGCTAAACAGAGATACATTGTTTAGCCTGTTAATAGAGTAGCCTATAATTTACTCATTCACCTGTCAGTTTTAAGTTTCTTCTTTTCTTTTTTGTTCCCTGGGAAATACAGCTTCTGTGTATGCATGCTTCAACCAACCCTGGGTGACAAAGCTGTTACTTCTTTCTAGTCACCGCTTCCCACCCTTGTGTCCTCTGATAGTGGCAAGATAGAGTTCCTGAGTACAGAGGAAAAATTTTAACCTCTTCCTGCCCCGTGGCAGGTTTCCTGTTGGTTTCCTGTGGGGGTCCTTTATCACAGATGGAGCGTTCTCTTCCAGTCCTAGATTACTAAGAGCTCTGCCTGTCAGAACACGTTATTTTGTCAAATATATTTTCTGTACTTAGTGAGGGGATTACATAAATGACATGAATGTCCCTTTTTCCCATTATGTGATGAATTTGCTGGCAGTTAATTGCCCTGTACTCCCCGGGGACTGCCATCAGTTCGCATATTACTGAGTTTAATTGCTGGGGTTTGGGGGTGATTTTCATGGCTGTGTCCATGGGTGACGCTGGTCTTAGCACCTTTGTGCAGTTCCGGCGAGAGGACACGGCCTGCCCTAGAGGATGCCCTGTGGCTCTGTTTATGTAAGTGCTGATATTATTTGATCTTATTTGGTTTGAAGTGGCTATCTTCGTTTTCTGTTTATCTCATCTGCCCCCTGCAGGGCCCCCTCCCCTCCCCCACTTTGGATAGCCGCTCCTTTGTTTTCTATTCCATTTATCTCCTATATCAGCTCATATCATATCAGCTTAGCTTTTTGTTTTATTTTCAGTGATTACTGCAGGATCTATCACATGCATATTTAATGTATTGGTGTTTACTTAGAAATAGGAGAGAGGTAGGGAAGGAGGATGGAGGAAGCAGACACTCAGATCTGGTGTAAGCAGTAGAGAGAGCTCTCGGAATTGACAAGCTTTAGGGAAAATTGGCACTTGGGGTGATGAGAGGGGAAGATGAGGAGATCATCTAGACACAAACTGATTGCAAAGTTCTTTGGAGGCATCTGACAGGAAACACCTGTTAGGCAGGCCCCTTCCGTGGTCCAGCTCAAGCCAGAGTCCAGGCTGGTGGCACTTTGGGGTCAGAGGCATAGGTAATGGTGGGATTAATAGGAACGAGAGAATCTGCTCTGACTAGGAAAGGGCCAGGACCAAGATGGGCTCACGAGAAGGTGTGTGAGAGGAAAGGTCAGAGTGGAAGAAGGCAAGGTGACATGTGCGTCATGGCTGCCACAGAGGAAGTGGCATTGTGGTAGTGAGGTCATCAGAGGGTTTCAGGGCATTGTTCACGAGAACCTCCAAGAGCATCTTAAGTTTCTGCTCTACATTTTCTGGTGGGTAAGCAGGTTCATTTGTATTATCCAGAGTTTCACTAAAATAGTTATCAAAAGGTCTCCAACCGGGCGTGGTGGCACACACCTGTAATCCCAGCATTTGGGAAGCAGAGGCAGGTGGATTTCTGAGTTCGAGGCCAGCCTGGTCTACAGAGTGAGTTCGAGGACAGCCAGGACTACACAGAAAAACCCTGTCTCGAAAAACCAAAAAAAAAAAAAAAAAAAAAAAAAAAGTCTCCAAAGCGAGGCCATATTAACTTTGCTGGATGCTGCTGTAGAAGAAGCAGGGTAGTTTCTACCAGGCATGCACTGAGGCCGGTGACCTAGGAGCCCACAGGGGCCTAAGGGACTGATGCTTCAGCGGGCACATGATGCACTCCACAGTTCAGCTCTGAGGGAGCTGAGGAAAAGGACCTGAGAATGAAGAGGTTTTGTGGCTTCATATCGTAACACCGGGAGCTGGTAAATGCAAGAGACGTCTCCAGGGCTGACCCCAGAAAGCAGAAACAGTGCTGTATAATCTAGTCAGAAAAGAGGTGTGTTTTGTTTATGTTACAGCCTTCGCATTAGCACCATCACCACCCTACGTGTGCACCAGTCACAAGCCTTGAATGTGTGCAAGGAGAGCACAAAGAAGGAGCTTCTCGCTGAGCTCCCTGTGGAAAGATGAGCAGAGCCACTGAGACACCAGCCAAGGTTTTTATGGCCAAAATATAGTCACCTAGTAGTGGAGCTCCTAAAAATAGACAAATTCAAGGAAAGAAGACACCCGAAAGCATGAATGTGGGCTTCTTAAGGAGCTGCCGTTTGTTCAGGACAGTTTTTTAACGCGGGCCTTGTAAAGCTCGTGGTGAAGAGGACAAGAGATACAGGCAGGATAGAGCACACTCAAGTGTGACTACCTGAGAGAGAGTCGTAACTGTAAGTGTCCTGGCATTAGCAGTACATACTGTTTTGGTGTCTTTCAGTTACATCCCAAAGGGTTGCTGAGCGGTTACTTGTCATCTTTCCTAATTTCCAATAAATGGGATAATATGGTTGATCCAAAGGTGCCTAGCAGAGAATTACCAGATGGTGAAAGATAAGCAGGAGACACTAGGGTTACACAAGGGTGTGAGGACATGTCCGCCCACTGGAAAAGGGACTTCTGGTGGCATTCCTAGAAAGTCACAGGGGAGGGAGGAAGGTTTTGCAGATAACTCACCATCTTAGAATTCTTGATTTCAGCTGATAAGGAGCTTGGCCCAGACTCCAGACTGCGGGACTCCTTTGTCTCTTCAGGTCTATACTTTTGTCTGTCCTTCTATCTTACCTCAAGGTCTTGTCTCCAACAATCCAAAGCAAAACAAAAGAAAAACCATTTTCAGTAGCACTTTGCAGTGTCTGCCTGTAATGGTTTGTATATGCTCTGCCCAGGGAAGTGGCACTATTAGAAGGTGTGGCCCTGTTGGAATAGGTGTGGCCTTGTTGGAGTAGGTGTGTCACTGTGGACGTGGGCTCTAAGACCCTCATCCTAGCTGCCTGGAAGCCAGTATTCCGCTAGCAGCCTCCAGATGAAATATAGACTATCAGAACTCTCAGATCCTCTTGTACCATGCCTTCCTGGATGCTGCTGTGTTCCTACCTTGATGACAGTGGACTGACCCTCTGAACCATAAGCCAGCCCCAATTAAATATTGTCCTTATAAGAGTTGCCTTGGTCATGGTGTCTGTTCACAGCAGTAAAACTCCAACTAAGACACTGCCCCTTAGCTAAACACCTTTAGGATGGGTTTTGTCCCTATGATTTGTCTCTGGACACCTCCCCACCCTTGTTTTCCTCCTCCACTTCCCATCAACCCCCAGCTACCTGGACTTCATGGCCTGCATAATCTCATGTGCACCACTATCTGTGTCATTCCGTTCTCTGCTAGGAAGCCTGGACTGGTGCATTTCTACCTCCTATCACTCCCTTGGGGGGACTTGAGCTAGTATCTGGCTTTCCTGGACCACGATTCTTCCCCACTGTGCAGACAGATTTGGGGCTATAAGTACAAAACCAGGCACCCAAAAGAGCCACCCAGCCAGAGTCCTGAGGAGGCTTCTGTTCCCTAGGAGTTCTAAATCTTGTCAAGTCGATAGACAATATTTGGGAAATGGTTGTTTTTGTTTATTTGTTTTTTGCTTTTTGACACAGGGTTCCTCTGGGTAGCTCAGGCCGTCCTGTATCTCACCCTGTTTACCAGGCTGGCCTCAAACTTAGAAATCCACCTGCTTCTGCCCCACCCCCCAAGTTCTGGGATTAAAAGTGTGCACCACCACTGCCCAGCATAGCCAAAATTAACTATTATACTTAGGGACCCCACAAGTTCACCCGACCCATGCCAGTGATGACCAAATCATGACCAATAATACTGCTGGGCCTTCCTTTTACCACCTAAGACTTAATCATTTCACCAACAAAAAGCCTAGAAGGAGAACTAAAAAGGACTTCTAAAAATATATGAACCTCATTACCGCTGCTGCCCCAGCTGGGCTGTAGCAGAGAAGAAAGAAGCAGGGATCGATTCCCATCTTAATTTAAATTTAAAAGAGTAATTTCCATAATTGAACCAGGACTGGAGGTGTTGGCTGCCGGTCAGAGTCCTCTATGTAAGCTTTCAGGGTTGATCTGTAACAGCCCTAGGCCAGGCCAGGAGGTCCTCTGAGGAAAGATGTCTCCATGCGCAGACCCAGAAGGGGTGCGGCCAGTGCACTGCCGTCCCAGTGGGGCAGGCTGCGCTCACTTCATGTCAGCCCTCTCTTAGCTCACTCCTCACAGCCTCTCCCCTCACCCGCTGTAATGCTCAGTCCTTCTCTTCCTCCTCCAGGTCCGTCCAAAGGCAAGGGCCTCTTGTCCAGTCCCTTAGCAGGGAGGCCAGCCCCGTCTTTATGTTACCTGGTACTTGCTTTGTGTCATCAGGACCAATGGCAATGAGGAAATGGCAGTTTCTTCCTTCTCCTCGGACTCTGACTGACCTGTGACATAGGCTTAGTCATGATGGGTGCCATCTTGATGCAGCAACTCAGTGGAGACCAGAGAGTCCACACAGTTTACTACCAATGGGCCTTCTAGGTCTCTTCATTGAGGGCATCGTCCTTGCCCCGGTATCTGTCCCTTAGCTTATATAACTATTTGTTTTGTTTGTCTCTTGCCCTGAACCTTCCCCCACGGGCTGATCCTGCCCACGTGCACGCTTTAGTGCTACTGCTTCTTGCCCACCGTTCTCCCAACAACCTCCAGGCAGGTCTAGATGCCCAAGTAGATTCTGGCGTTACTCGATTCCTGGCAAGACCATGTTATAGGAAGAATGGTTGGCTCTTTCTGTGATGTAGCTACTGATAACCGTCATGTGACCAGCAGTCCCCCTGCCACCCAATATCCCTGCTGTTAATGGTGGACCCGAATTACACTCTCACAGCACATAATACAATACATTGTTATTTCTGAATTGAGGTGAAGATGCTGGCCTCTGTCAAGGATGCCTCCTCTCTCTGCTGGCTCCGATGAAACCCAGTTGCTGTGTTGTACATTTGCCCCACAGTGTGCAGCTGCAGTGAGAGGCTAGATGTTCAGGCGCCGAGGAGGTCTTTGATTGTAGTCGAGGGGAGCTTGATGCTTCGTTCTACACCCATAAGCCTGTTTGTCGTCTGCTACTCAAGATACCAGAGACTTAAGGGCATGAGGGAGGAAGACTAAGGGTTCACTTGGAATGCCAGCAAACCGGAGAGGTGCAGCTTATCAACATCTTGCCCCAGGGCTGCAGACACTGCCTTATAATGAGGGTCATGGGAGGTTATCAGAGAGGTGGACCCCAATGCAGTTACAGATGTCTGCTGGTCAGATCTGCCTCACTAGGGGTGTGTGTGGGGGTGTTCTTTAAATCTACAAAAGGTCATTGATAAGAAAGTTACTAGGCCTAGTGACTGGGAACAGTCCATCCTGCCATTGATGGCAAGGACATAGCAATTGTCTTTTCCCCAGAGAACAGGAGGATGGAGTAAGACTCCTTTCTCTGGGAGGACAAAGGGATATCAATTCACGGGAGAAACATTTTAAACTCTCGGCTGGCTGCTTCTGCAGCAAAGATGGTGGGATTATTTATTATCTCTTTGCCTTAGGGGAAGTTCAGCAGCCTGTAAAGAAAGTGACTTAGTGACAGTGAGTGCAGCAGGGACCCTCTGTGCTGAGCTTTCAGACAAGACCCGGAGGCCCTGGGTGATATCTTTGTCATCTTCACCTGCTTGCTTTAAGGGTAATTTTTGTGTGTGAGCGTCGCGACATGGATACTGTGAAAGACTCCAATATCTATGTCGGCTTCATCCAGCAGCCACGGTCTGCCGAACGGTCGGTCCCATTCTAACTCTCTCCTTAGTTTGTTAGCCACCGTGTGTACAGCGAAGCCCGGGAGCTATATGGCCGTGGTGATGAGGTCCGAGTGGGAGGGCAGGATAAGGGCGTGGCCTTCATTTTTTGTAGACAAGCTTTCTTTCTTTCTTTCTTTCTTTCTTTCTTCCTTCCTTCCTTCCTTCCTTCCTTTCTTTCTTTCTTTCTTTCTTTTTTAAATATTTATATATGTAAGCACACTGTAGCTGTCTTCAGACACACCAGAAAAGAGCATCAGATCTTATTACGGATGGTTGTGAGCCACCATGTGGTTGCTGGGATTTGAACTCAGGACCTTCAGAAGAGCAGTCAGTGCTCTTAACCACTGAGCCATCTCTCCAGCCCAACAAGCTTTCAAAGTGAACTTTTCTTAGCATCTTATGAAGTGCGTGGTGGATTTTTAAAGGGTGATCCCAGATGCATGGATTTAAACTTATGTTCCACCTCATTAAGTGCACCCTGTTGATGCCAAAACTATCCCTTCTTCATCCAGATCAGCAAATCCGGGTTCGTGCCCGAGCCCCCAGGAGTATTGCCTTTGACATCTTTGTGGCCACTTGGTTTGCAAAAAGACCTTGCAGGCTCATCTTACACACTCTCCATCCTAGGCTGCCTTCTAGAAATGCTTCTCTTGCTCCACCGTAGATACAGTATTTAGAGAGCACAGTGTGGTCTTCGGGAGGACTTGTCACTATCTGGTTAAGCCTTTGTGTCTAGGTCTTGCCCGTGGTCAGAACTCAGATCCATCTTGATTATTCGTAAGACAGGAGAAGTATAAAGAGGTGCTCTCGGTTCCACTTCAGATCCATACAATGTCTACCTCGCCTCATCCACAGTCGCTCAGCTGTTCAGTTCTCTCCTTCTCAGACACAGAGAACTCAATGACAGGGCCGTGGGCCAACCATGGTTGCTGAAACTAGTGAAGATTTGTGTGATGTTTTACAGTTCTTGGGTTTTTTTTTTTTTTTTTTTGGAATGTATTGATATATATGCAAAACACTTAAAAATATTTGGAAATGATTATTGAAAACAATATTTGGGGGGTCATTCTTTTTGCAAGCAGGCTGAAATGACTGTGTTTTGTAATCACTTGGAAGAGCGGAAGGGTTATGCTATCTACTCATCATGCAAGTCAACCAGCCCTGTTTTTTTTTTTTTTTTCAAGGCCAGGCATGGGAATACGCACCCTTAATCCTAGCAGTCTGGTAGACGTGAATGAATCTATGAGTTCCAGGGTAGCCTGGTTTATACAGAGAGTGCCAGGTCAGCCAGAGCTATGTAGTGAGACCCAGCCTCAAAAAGAAATAAAACCAACCAACCAACCAAACTTCAAAAGCTACTGGCTCTATATAAACAAGATATAAAGTATCTGGGCATGGTGCCTTAGACCTGTAATTTCATCACACCAAGGCAAAGGGTCGTGAGTTTTAGGCTAGCTGTCAGGTTTAGACTGCTGTGATGGAACAATCATGGCCGAAAAGCAAGTTGGAAAGGAAAGGTTCTGCTTATGCTTCCAGACTGCTGTTCATCATTAAAGAAAATCAAGACAATAAGCAGGTCAGGAACCAGGAGGCAGGAGCTGATGCAGAGGCCATGGAGGGGTGCTGCTTACTGGCTTGCGTCCCCTGACTAGCTCAGCCTGCTTTCTGATAGAACCCAGGACCATGAACCCAGGGATGGCCCCACCCACAATGGGCTGGGCCCTCCCCCATCAATCACTAATTAAGCCGGATCTGATGGAGGTGTTTTCTCAGTTGAAGTTCTCTCCTTTTAGATAACTCTAGCTTGCATCAAGGTGACACAAGACTACCCAGCACACTGGCCCTAGCTTTACAGTGACGTTCTGTCTTTTAAAAATTAAAAAGAAAAAGAATAAAAATGAAAAGAATATAAAGTGTCTGGGTCTGGTAGCAAGGACATGTTTTCTCAGGCTCACCTAGAGGCTGATACCAGAAGATCACAAGCTCAAGGTCTGTCTGGGATGCAGAGTGAGTTCAGAACCAGCCTGGGAAACTTAGTAAGGTCCTATATAAAAATAAAAGGTAAAAAGAGGACTGCAGTGCCCAGTACACTCCCTCAACCCCACTATCACACACACACACACACACACACACACACACACACACGCTTAGAAAGATTTTGTTGTTGTTTTGTTTTGTTTTTCAAGACAGGGTTTTTCTGTGTAGCCCTGGCTGTCCTGGAACTGTGTTGACCAAGCTGGTCTTGAACTCAGAGATCCTCCTGCCTCTGGCTCCTTAGTGCTGGGATTAAAGGCGTGCACAACCACTACCTGGCTTAAAAACGGATCGTAGACACAGAACACCCTCCTGCTTCTTACAGCTCCGCAGTGCTCCGTGGTGCCAGTGTCCTTCCTTTAGACCAGAGCCTGGCAGTGTGAGACTTATGTGCTGTTACCGCTCTGCAGCTCTGCACTGTACTACTGACCCTGAAGCATCCGAGCCTCACTTTCTAACTGTCTGTGGTAGATAACCTAGATATGAGGTTATTGGGTCAGATAATAAATTCAGATTAGAAATTTGGCTCCATGTGTAACGTCCTAGGAATCAGTGAGTCATGCCAGAGGAAGTCACTCTGAGATTGTCATCAGACTTTTTGGATGTGTACTCATTTGACGGGCAGGTAGGTCATGGTGCTGTTGAGAGCTGAATTTGTGCCTGTTCTTTCTTGATCATGCTGGATAACTTCTTCCTACTGGCTAACAGAAGATATCGTGCGCATATCTTCTTCTGCTTCAATGTCTATCATAACCGCATCTTGCTCAACCTCAGAGGAAGTGCCTCAGGGGGGCTGGTGGCCCTGGGGTAGCGGGAAGGGTGCTGTGAGAACTCTCAGCTCTGTGTTTCTCAAGAGAGCTGCCTTGGTATGTCTAGGGTACCAATTAAGCCAACTCCTGGCCCACCCAAGACATACTACCTAAGTCTACTCAAGCAGAAGGCTGGTGTCCTGATGGATAGGAAGATCCCTCACTGAGAGACTGGCCCTGCTTGCCCAGCGTTAGCTTATGGGTGGTGACCGCTTCACTTGGAGCTGAGTAAGATGTGCACTACACACAACTCTCATGAACTGCCTTTATTATTTATTTATTTATTTATTTATTTTGAGAAAGCATTTCTCTGTGTAGTCCTGGCTGTCCTGGAACTAGTTCTGTAGACCAGGCTGGCCTCAAACTCACAGGGATCCTGCATCTGCCTCTCAAGGGCTGGGATTAAAGACGTGTGCCACTACTGCCTGGCATGAACTGACATTTTTGTCCCACCAGATTTCTTTAGTCTGAGGGCTCCGCCACAGTTCAGGACCTGTGAGGTTTTTCTTTCCCCAGAAGTCTGTCAAGACTCTGAACTTGGGGGTAGGCGTAGTTAGGGGGCCCTCAAATTAGAGGTGGATTGAGTGGAGAAGACTCTGCTAGAAAGGTATAGTGTTCTTGAAACCCCCTTGAGGCTGGGGAAGGCAGTGTCTCCAGTCATGGGCCTGGCGCGCGGCCAGAAGCCAGCCTTCAAAGGGGAAGGAGGGCCGAGCGTGTGGGTGAGCAATTTGGGGGCAGTAAAGGGCAATAAGGCTCTGACGGAGCAGGAACTGTGGCATGAGCAGCACCCAAGGTCCCATCCCACGGTCTCACTCGGGGTTCCACAGAGGTGTCTGGCAGCACTTTGGGAAGGCCCACCTGGAGTAGAAGAGCACCGCCTGAGGTTAGTGAGCCCCCGGGGTAAATGAGACAGCAAGTCAGTGAGCTGCCACCTCCCCTCAGTCTGCAGGGTCCCCCTCTTGCCATGAGTCACCTGCTGTGATCTCTGGGCAAGGTTTCCCTCAGAGGGTAATGACACTTCTGTTGTCTTTAGGGCCCCCGTTGACCAAACCGTCTGTGGGCACCAAGGGGACAAGTGGGTACGAGTTTCCTAGAAGGAAGGATAGCATATCTCTCAGGACGCATTTGCTGCTGGAAGTGGGCGCTGGCCTCCTACAGAAAAGGGATGTGTGGGTCAGGAAGGGCAGTGGCTGTTACTGCCGCCACTCAGCACCCCCTCACAATGCAGAGCCCTTGAGGACTTAGAACCCTGACAGCTCTCCCCAGATGTCCACAGAACCCTCTTAGGACCGCTTCAGGCTCCTCTCAGACTTTATTCGTGTCCCCTCAGGGCCTCCTCAGGATCCCCTAGATCCCCCGGGATTACTTTAGGCTCACCTCAGATTCCCTCAGGGCTCTTTCAGACGTCCCCCGAAGCCTTTCATATCGATCCCCTTGTACACCTCTGAAAGCTCCCCCAGGGCTCTCTACGGTCCCCATTCAATATTTGAGGATTGTCTGGGTTTTCACCGCGTCCCTTGACCATCCTCTAGTAGCTCCCATTAGAGCTCTCAGCCATGGTCTGTGGAAGTTTCTCCAGCAGAGGACCACAGAGCATGACCAGAGTTGTCCACTGAGGGAGTGGGCCTATGTGAACATCAGATCTAAGTTCCGTTTAAGACAGAAGAGACGCCAGGAAGACAGATGATGTGGGCAAGGCCATTCTGACAAGCAGGGCTGCAGTGATCCTGTGTGTGAATCCACTTAACTAGTTACAGGGGGAGGGAGGAGAGGCCGGAAAGAGCTTTTAGCAGCTCCTAGGAGAGGCAGCCAAGGAGCAGCAGAGCTGGAGCTGTCCACGGGAGAGTGAGTGTCTCTGAGTGGAAGGACGTGCCTTCATTTCCAGAAAGCCGGGGAATAGTCAGGGAGCCAGTGACTTCCCCAGAGGCCGTGGACTTCCAGGGCCTCAGATATGACTGACTGTAGCATGAACCTTAACCTCAGCTTTTCCTGAAACTAAGTTGACTTCTTCTTTTTTGCTTTGGCCACATTTTTGTTGAAATGATCATTTTAAATCAGTTTGAGTGGAAAATGCAAGCCCATTTGTGTGGCAAGACAGGCCCCTGACAGGGTGGGTGAATCCAGGCCTAGCCAGGCCTGCTCTCTCCGCTCCTCGCTCTCACCTTCCTCTCAGCCATGGTTCTGTGGCAGGTATGCGTGGAGACATGCTGGTGTGAGCGGGCAGCACAGATCTCAGATGCCACGGGGCATTTTTTTTTTTTTGTTTAATATTAAGAAAATGGCTGCTGCCTGATGAGTCCCCTTTGGTCACCTCACACTCAGAGGAGGCTCCGGCCTCCCCTGCCACTCACAACCCAAATCGCTTCCAGTGCTGGAGGTTCTTGCTGTCGTAACAGGAAGTTGGAGGAGCCTGAGGCGGCCTCCTTTGTTCCGGAAGGCCAAGAGAGTTGGGGTGCAGCCATGGAGGGGTTACATGGGACAAATGTCAGAGTGAAGGGACCCCACAACCAAGTTACTAGCCTTGTGGCATCCTCTCCCCCAGCTGCCTGACTAATTTGTCTGTCTAAACAGCTCATGGACTTTGCTGTTCACAGACCATCTCACGGCTAGCTGCACGGTCATTTCTTTATTCATGCAAACTTAGGGAAATTTTCAAATACTCAGAAAAGTCTGGGGGGGGGCATAAGGCAGAGATAACAGTGTCCCGGTCATCCATCCTCACAGGATCACCTCCTTCAAATATGCTGAAGGAAGATCCCCCTCCCCGCAGCCTTACTCTACCAGGGTCTTTCAGGAGAGTCTCAGATCCTGCCATTTCCAGCAGACACTTGAGTGTGGATTGCTAGCAGATGAGGGTTTTGTAAGAGTTAATTCCTAAAGTCCGGGCCATGGCGTACAGCTACCAGGCGAGGCCTAGAGACAAGGACCAAGACGGTAGCTTTTCCCAGCTTCTGGGTTGGAGGTGAGAGCCCTGGCCTGGTGCTTAACTGTACCTTGTCAGGACCACCTTGCCGAGAAGACAAAGGCACAAGCTCAAAGAGAAGGACAGCAAAAGGGGGTCAAAACGCCCAGGAGAAAAAAAAAATGTGTCATGGGAATGTCCAGCAGTCCCAAAGGCGAGCTGGAGAGAAAGCAGACAGCTGAGCGTAGAGGAGTCACTGAAGCCCCAGCCCTGCCGAGGGGCTGCTGGGTCCAAGGCAGGAAGGTGGGGCTGGAGTAAGGGTGTGCCCTGGTGTCTCACAGTCACTTCCTGGAGAAGATACCAGGTTGAATGCTGGGGACTTCCAGACGACAGAAGGCTTCCAGGCGGGATCTTATCTTGATGGGGTAGAAGGCTTGCTAGAAAGCTTGCGGTCCTGAGATGGGGGCGGGACTTCAGTTCAAGTGGAGCTCAAGGGTGTTACCATTTCTGGCACCTTGTTGTCCTGTGAAGTGGGGCTGGGATTTGTGGAGTGATGGGAAGTGGTCTTGACAGGCTGGAGGACTGGCGTTGGAAGGACCCGGAGTGTGAGAGGAATGGGAGAGGAGAGAGGCGGGTCGTGCGTGAGGGGCCAGTGGATTCTAGTCCATGAACCCCTCAGCAAAATAACATTAGAAACAGGGTCCTGTCTTTGCCGGCTTTGAGGCAGCTAGTGGGGGAGGGGTGTTCCCAGGGAAACTGTCACTTCAAGAACTGGTTCTGGGAAGAGAGAACTGAAAGTGCCAGTATAGAGCTGGGAGCTAGGTCACATCCCCTCTGCCAGCCCTACCTTGCACAGCTGAGGTTGGGGACACAGAGGACCCAGCCATCTGATCCTGTCTCCTGGGGGCTAGGTCATCTGTGTGTGGTCACAAGGCCACTACCTGGGGGCATAGCACTTAGGAGGCCCTAAAACAAATAGACTTTTTTTTGTTTTGTTTTGTTTTGTTTTGTTTTGTTTTGTTTGTTTTTCAAGACAGGGTTTCTCTGTATAGCCCTGGCTGTCCTGGAACTCACTCTGTAGACCAGGCTGGCTTCCAACTCAGAAATCCGCCTGCCTCTGCCTCCCAAGTGCTGGGATTAAAGGTGTGCGCCACCATTGCCCAGCACAAATAGACTTCAAGAAAAACAAAATCAAGGTATTAGGGACTGTCTTAGTAAGACAAATGCAAAAATACCTGTGTAGATCAATGTCAACAGTTTAGACGAAGATAGGGTCACCTTGGGCGCTCCTTTTGCCTTGGGCACTAGGTCAGCCTAGGGCGGTGGATGGACCGTGAGGCTCCACCCAACCTCACACTCAGGCCCTGGAGGTGGCCATGGTACCCTGAATCCTCAAGTCGGGAGCACTGACTGCTGCTTGCCGACTGCCTGCAGGCCTGAGCACCTATCTTAATCAGTGTCCTTCCGCTGTGAAGAGACTCCATGGCTACAGCAAATCTTAGAAAAGAAAGCATTTCGCTGGGGGCTGGCCTACAGCCCATTATCATGGTGCGGGAACAGTCGTAGCTGAGAGCTACATCCTCACCCGCAGGCGGGGGAGGTGGGGGGGAGGCGGGTGGGGGGAGAGAGAGAGAGAGAGAGAGAGAGAGAGAGAGAGAGAGAGAGAGAGAGGCAGAGAGGCAGAGAGACAGACAGAGACAGAGACAGAGACAGAGACAGAGACTGGGCCTGGTGTAGGTTTAGCAGTGTCAGCACAGGAGGTGAGGGCTGGGGGCGGGGGCAGGCAGGCCTCAGGGAGAGAGCTCACACTACCTGGAAGCTGAGGCTGTAGAGGCAGGAGGCACCAGCTGGCCTGCAGAAGCCTGCAGATATGGTTCTGACTGCGGGTTTGGCATGGACCTGAAACCTGACCAGCAAGAACCAGGTCTCTGGGACCTGGGGGGGTCTAAATCCTCTGAGAAAAGGGCTAGGCAGCCCCACAGGACAGCTTGGATCGCAGTGCCCCGAGTGCCCTGCAGAGCCTAGTTTAGAGTACAAGAGGAGGCCTGGTGGGATGTGGCGACAGCACAGAGGGCAGCTTGTGCCCTGTGCAAGAGAAGATGGTGGCTCAGAGTCCAGCTTGATCTCTGCACGTTGAGTGCCTTCCTGGAATGCATAGCCCTCTAGGTCGCGAGGCTACTGTTGGGGAGAAGCCCAGTGGGGAGGGGAGAGAGGTCCTGATGTTGCTTGTTGCTACCCCAGCTATCTAGCCAGAGGGAAGAAACTCCTGGAGATACCCTGCCCTGTGGGCCAGTCCGCATGAGAGTGGGGGACCACACCTCTACCCAGCTGCACCTTCTACTGACCCACAGGGCAGATCCCGAGGCCAGAGGCTGAGGTAGGGAGATGGTAAGGACAGGAGACGCTTCTGGAAGCACCGTGGCTGCGGGTGGGATCCTCCGCAGCAGGCTGTGAGTCCACCGTGGGACAGGTCTGGAAAGGTAGTCAACACATGGGCTGAGCCTGTGGCAACAGGGGAAGGGGTGGTTGGGGCCAAACTAGGGCTTCCCTTTGGGCAGGGAGCTCAGCAGGAGATACCGGAGACTAGGGTGTTGTCCCCAAACCTGCCACCAACTGTGACACCCTAGCCAATAAATTCCTTCTCTGGATCTGTTTCCACCTGTGAAAAGAAAGGGGGAGGGGTAGAAATGAAGACCTCCCCAGCTCCTCAATGTTTTTTCTTTTCTTTTCTCTTCTTCTTCTTCTTCTTCTTCTTCTTCTTCTTCTTCTTCTTCTTCTTCTTCTTCTTCTTCTAAAGATTTATTTATATGAGTACACTGTAGCTATCTTCAGACACACCAGAAACAGGCATCGGATCCATTACAGATGATTGTGAGCCACTCATGTGGGTGCTGGGAATTGAACTCAGGACCTTTTGGAAAAGTAGTCAGCGCTCTTAACCGCTGAGCCATCTCTCCAGCCCCCTCGATGTCTTTGAAGACAGGAAGACTATATCCATTATTCACGGCCAGATGCTCTGGAGCTTATGTGGGGAAAGGGCGGCTGGGCTGAGAGGGTGATCCGCAAGAAGGGTGGCCTGTGGCCCAGGGAAAGAGCCCTGGGCTCCGAGTGAGGATATTTTGGGGGAAAAATGCCTACCAAGGCCCACAGGCATCAGGGAATATTCTGGACTGAGACAATGAGCCCTGGAAGAGCTTCTGAGGCAGTGGGCTGGGCTGGTAAGTCAGGAGTGGCCTGTGTGGATTTGGATTTGTCTGTGGGCTGACTGACCCAGGCCTGCCTGCCTCTGCCCTATCCTATCCACACATGTTGGTTGCGTCGTCTGTCAGGGAGGAGTGTGGAACACCACTGTCAAACAGGGCATCTTCATGAGCATGGAAGAGAGGGAACACTGCAGAGTGTATTTTGTGACCACAGACACTGCAGGGCCTGCCCAGTCGTGCTAAGAATGAAATGAGCCACAGAAGAGGAAGCACCCGAGGGTGGGGCTGAACTGCCTGGTTAGACGTGGATTCCGGAGCAAATGTGTTCTCCGCTGCTTCTCCGTAGGTGTCAGCCGAGGTGACAGGTACCAGCTTCCCTTCCAGAAATCCCCACCTTTCAACGGAGCCTTAGGGCTGAGGAGAGCAGTGCAGGCAGAGGGGGCGGAGGGGGCGGGGAGCTGCCGCCTCCCTGTGGCTGTCTGTCGTCAGCAAGCCCAACAGCCTACTCCACTTACAGGCTGGCTTAAGACAGGACAGCCATCCTCTGCCATGGGGAGGACAGGTGTACGACATGATGAAGTTGGGGCTTCCAGAAGGGCCCGACCTATATGAGACTTATCACTTGATGATGCCCGGCTGGAGGCTATCCGCTGAATGAAGCCGGACTGGGGTCTGTCAGGTGGGTAAGGCTGGCGTGGCGTCTGTCAGATGAGATGGGACTGGGCTGGGGTCTATTAGGTGAGGTGAGGGTGGGGGATGGGCTGGGGCCAGGGTCCGTCAGAGGAGTAAAGCTGGCTGAGGAGGAGCTAATGAAGTGGGGCTGGGCTGGGGTCTGTCAGATGCGGTAAGGCTGGGGTTCGTCAGATGGATAAGGCTGAGCCAGTGTCTGTCAGATGGGAGTGGGTAGAGATGGGGTTTGTCTCGGATGAGGTGAGGCTGGATTGGAGTTGGTCAGATGCGTGGCGCTGAGCTGGGGTCCGTCAGACGGGAGGTGGAGAGGGGATCTGTTGAATGAGATTGGGCCGGGCTATGTCATGTAGGTGACATTAAGCTGAGCTATGATGGATGGGTATGCACAGCTGGGACTGGGCGGGGGGCCTTGGGTCGTCAGGGTATGCTTCCTGGGGGAGCGGTCAGGGTCAGAAGCATTTGCTCAGAACCAGTTCACTATTCTCCTATTCCCCTATTAGGGGTTGAGGTGGGGCAGGGCTAACCCAAGTGGCCAGTACAAAGTAACTCAGGATGTCTCTAGGCCTTAGCGCCGACCACATCAGACTTCCAAGTCTGTTCTGTGCAAGCGGTGTCTTGCACTCGAGAGCTAGAAAAGAAAACAACCGTTTGTGCCTTTGAGAGGAGCAGCAAGTCCCCAGTCGCGTGCCTGCTGTAGGACCTGGGGCATTTCTGTAGGGGCCTGTGGTTTCAGCACCTCTGTGCTATGCTACTGATGGTGCCTGACTCTTGCCCTCGTATCTCAGGCAGTGGGTGGGGCCCCCGGGGCCTGATTATAAGCAGAGAAGCACTCAGGGGTCCGTGGGTCCCCGTCCAGACGTCAGGGTGACCGAGGGATGGGCTCCGGCTTTCCAGCTGCCTCCGCAGACTTCTTTGCTGGATGGTCAGTGCTGAATCCACAGAGCGGTCGTCTGCTTCCCCTATCCGTAAGGGAGCTCCAGCGTGCCCACAGAGGTAAAGGGCCTGCGCCGGCACAGCTGGCTTCCCTCCCCGTGTCAGCCCGGTATTTCACACCAGGGAGGAAGTTACTAGCCTAAACGCACCCTTTCTCCCCAGCCCAGCATCCTCTGGCAGCTTCTCCAAACTGAACGGCGAGCATCCCTGCATGGGATGTGTGATGGATGTCTGTGCCTGTTGAGGGCAACCCACCTGCACCTCTGAGGCAGTTGGGAGTGGCCTAGCTATGGTCCCTGTGCTATACTGAGTCAAGACCAGGACATCCTGTCTGTAGCTGGGCCCTGGGACTTGAAATCCTGAACTTTGTGGGGGAAAGGGTCCTGGAGGACCAGGGTTCCTAGAATAAGATGTTTCTTCCAAGCTGTCTGTGCACCTTGACCTCTTGGGTTGCTTGAATCCTTCTTCCTTAGAGTTCTGTGTTGTCTTTTAAGCCGACAGAGGTTTTGACTTGACCCTACAAAATACTGGTCCATTTGAATCTGACCTGCAAGTTTCAAGCTTGCGTATGTAACAGAAGCCTCCATGTAGCCATATGGGACAGTGGACATTGGAGAGGGGTCAAGAAGAGCTCCCATGTCTCACCTATACAGGCTTCAGGTCGCTGAGATGCCAGGCTGCCCCTTGCAAGCCCAGAGGCAGGAGTAAGACGGCGTGAGTAGTGTAAGTTTTCAGGTACAGAGGCCTCAGATGGGAGCCGTGATGCTAGCAGCGTGGAGCCTTCCCCTGGGCGTGCCAGGACTCATTCTGCCCAACTCCCTACTGGATGCTGAACAAATTCCAGGGGCCCGTTCTGCTGGAGGCTCCGCAGGCTGCTTCTGGGTGGGTATATCAGAGAGCGAAGGGCAGACTGGAAAGAGCAGGTTAGCAGTCAGTGTCAGGGGCTCTGAGGAAGTGGAGCCTGGCTCAAGGTACCCCCAGGAGCCTCAGAACTCTGGCTTGTTTAGAAGGAAACAAAACACATGGCTCGTGAAACTGTGGTTGCTGGCAAATAGGCCTTTCTAATCTGGCAGATGTGGGATCTAGACATGAAATATGATAGCAGAATATTCATCTCGGCTGGAAGCTGTGCTTTGCTTCTCTAATGGACTGCAGGCTCGTAGGTTCCCTGGGGACCGAGGAGGAAATGAGCCCCGGAGTGCGGTCCCCTCCCGGTTTGCAGTCACTGGGGTAGGTGCTTGTCCATTTCCTGTATGGGGAAGAAAACATGCCTTCCATGTTCCCAGGGCAGATAGCTGGCTTGGGCCTACCTCCCCCTGGTGAACACAGTCCTTCTCCTCTGTCATCTTCCCCTGCAGGAAGGCGCTACAGTAAACCCTAGACCTATGGCCTACCCAATCCTGCAACCCTTCGGGGTCCTGGGACCCAACCAGGTACAAGGGGGCAGGCCAGGTATCCAGCACTTGCTGACAGTTTCTTGGGTCATTTCCCCCTCAATGTTGTGGAGACACACCAGCGCCCCTCTGGTGGGGTAGCTAAGGCTAGCCCGAGAGCAGGGGTGAGTGAGAGTGTCTGATTGCTATGCCACCTGTCATACCAATATGTCAGACCACTGCCAAGCGCACCTGGCTGGGGCTTGATGGGCGCCTCCTGGGCCTCATCTAGAGAGTGGACAGGGGAGGGTAGCTTTGGAGACATTCGCGAAAATGGCAGGGACAGTGGCCTCTGAGTACATCCAGGTTCTGGAGGGACAGGACTATCACCTCTGGGAGCCCAGATCTCAGACACGAGCCTGGGATTGGCTCTTAGGATGATGCTGGCCTGGCGGTGGTACCTCACACGTTTCCATGGCTTTCCAGAGACCGTCTCGAGCTGTACCCTGTGTTGTCTTCCAGGCCAGGCAGAATTGTCTGTCAATCAAACGCTGGTGTCTTCTTGCAGCCATGTTGTGGGTAGAAGGCTACAAGGCCCAGCGTTGGGATCCTTGGGCCAACAGGTGGAGCTGCCTGTGAGGCCTCCCTGCCGAGGCCTCCCCGCTGCATGCTGGGTGAGGCTGGTGGGCATTCATCTCTGCCTAGGACTTGAGCTCTAGAGGGCTGGAGGTTTCCTGGACAGGGCCTATAGACACCGCTACTACCACCATCTCCCCTGCAGCAGGCTGGTCCAAGGAGACGGACTAAGGAGATGGAAGGGATCATTCTATCTCTAGCTTCGGAATGGTCACTGCAACATTAGGTCTTCACCTCTGGAGGTGAAGATCTCCCTCCCTGTCCAGTGAGCAGAGGTTATTAGGTTCTGAGGGCAACTTTGAGATTTTTTTTTTTATACAGCTTCTATGGTAAGCTTTCTTTGGGAAGGGGAGTTTTAGGTGTGTGGTGCATGCCTGCTCCAGAATTCCTGCCCAGAGGTGGGCAGGCCTTGGGACGGGGACAGGGCCTGTCCCTGGGGCTCCTCTCTCCACCTCCCTTCACTGACTTCCTGACTCTCCTGCAGCCCTAGGACCATGAATAATACAACTTGCAACAACACCCTGTGGCCTGATTCAGTTAACAATGTCTTCATCGCCTACTCGGCCTTGCTGCTGGTGCTGGGCCTGCTGCTCAACAGCGCGGCCCTCTGGGTATTCTGCTACCGCATGCACCAGTGGACGGAGACCCGCGTCTATATGACCAACCTGGCCGTGGCTGACCTCTGCCTGCTCTGCTCCCTGCCCTTCGTGCTGTACTCCCTGAAAAACAGCACTTCGGACACCCCCATCTGCCAGCTCTCGCAGGGCATCTACCTGGTCAACAGGTATATGAGCATAAGCTTGGTCACCGCCATTGCGGTGGACCGCTACGTGGCAGTGCGGCATCCCCTGCGTGCCCGTGAGCTGCGCTCCCCGGGACAGGCTGCAGCGGTGTGTGTGACCCTCTGGGTGATCGTGGTCACCTCCCTGGTAGTGCGCTGGCGCCTGGGGATACAGGAGGGTGGCTTCTGCTTCCGCAACCAAGGCCGGCACAACTACAGCACCTTGGCCTTCCCGCTCCTGGGATTCTACCTGCCGCTGGCCATCGTGGTCTTCTGCTCTCTGCAGGTCGTGACTGTGCTGGCGCGAAGGCCGGTCACCGATGCGGGGCAGGCGGAGGCTACCCGAAAGGCCGCCCGTATGGTCTGGGCCAACTTGGTCGTGTTTGTCGTCTGCTTCCTGCCCCTGCATGTGGTCCTGACGGTGCAGGTCTCCCTGAGCCTCCACACCTGTGCTGTCCGCAACACCTTCAGCCGTGCCCTGGCCATCACGGCCAAACTCTCGGACACCAACTGCTGCCTGGATGCTGTCTGTTACTACTACATGGCCAAAGAGTTCCAGGAGGCGTCCAAGCCGGCCACGTCCTCCAACAAACCCCACAAGAGCCAAGATTCTCAGAGCCTGAGCCTCACCTAGAAGGAGTGAACATGTGCCAAGGGCCAGAGGAGCTTGTGATATGAGCACAGAGCCCCCAAATCAGCCTGAACCTTCTGTGGGGGGTTGAGCACTCTGGAAGACCCTGGAGAGGCTGCATCTGCTTCCTTGAAAGGACCAGAGGACTGGGACTCTAAGGTCCGACTTGAGGGACCCTGGACTAAGACCACATAACTGCCACCCCAGATCTAGAACCACTGGGTACCAGAATGGGGCCATGATGGCTAGCCACTGAGTTTAGGATACAGCTCTCCCCTGGAGTTGGTCCTGGCAAGGTCCTCTGTCACTCGGACGCAAGTGGTGAGAGGCAAAGAAGGGACGGACAGACAGCTCAAAGAGCCAGGAGACATCCTCCCAGAGGACCCTCCAATGGCTGCTTCCTTTTGGGACCTCTAAACGTCATGCCACGTGTGGGGTTAGGCAAAGGGGCAGCAGCTGTGATCCGGAAGGCTGTCCTCCAAGGCCCCTGCCTGTCAGTACGGTTCCAGCTCAGGAGGCCCAGTGGTCATAAAGCCACGCTCAGCAGTAGCACCACTGTCACAGTCCTGAGTCCCTCGCTGGCATTCCCATTCTATAGTGAGCCTGTTGACCACAGAGACCAGTGGCTGGGGTAGTGGTCTGCTGGAGTCTGCTGTGAGGAAGACTGTTTGGTCTGGCACCTGCGCTCTCTGAGGATGTGG
The DNA here is from genome assembly GCA_964023405.1 of Apodemus agrarius. Lineage (NCBI taxonomy): Eukaryota > Metazoa > Chordata > Mammalia > Rodentia > Muridae > Apodemus > Apodemus agrarius. Next base: position 92,707,079 of record OZ030014.1, read on the forward strand.
CTCCCAGCGGCAGCCGAGTAAAGGGTCAGCCACAAAGCCAGGTGTGGCGGCCCTGGGCTTTTTCCTCTGTGCTTTGTTTTTTTGTTTTTGTTTTTGTTTTTGTTTTTGTTTTTTGGGTTTTTTGTTGTTGTTGTTGTTGTTGTTTTTTGTCTTGGCCCAAATCTCACAGCCATACTCAGAGTCAGAGCCCCTACAGCTTGGGGGGGGGGCTGGCCCTCCCCACTCTCTACCCCCACTTCATCCAAGGCCTACTACTGCCTAACTGACCCCCCTTTTTTGTATGACCTATTTCACAAAAACCAAACACCAGACACCAAAGAAAGGATTCCATCCGAGTATAAATTGGTGAACCAGTTTACTGGTGTTATTTATAAAAGCTTGGTGACTCTTGGGGGCTCCCTCACTGGCAAGCTCCACTCAGCATAGGTGACAATCCCCAAACTGTACCACTAGATTACCAATCCCCAGTGAACTTCTATGTCATACACACCCGGACACCAGCTCCGGTCGGTCGGTCGGTCGGAATGTGGCTAGGGTGTGACGGAGCCGCGGCTGCAACCCCAGGGGTGCGGACCCTCGTCTCCCTGTCAGACCGAGAATGCTAACAGCTTCGTGATCGGCAGGCAGCCTGTTTACCACAGGAGTATTTTGCTTGTTTCGCTGGCATGTCTGTGGGCCAAGATGTTGAGGGACCAGAGCTTTTCCTGTTCGCTGCTGCTGGTCATCCTGAGCCAGAGGAAATGGCTTCTCTACCGCACTCTCGCACTCTCCCTCCGGCACCCGAGTCCCCTCCACCCTCTCTTCTGCAATATTTATTATCTGACCCTTCCCCTTGGAAGGGATGGTGAATCTGTATTTATATGATATCAAAATACAGGATAGACACGCATGTGCCTATGGTTCTTTTCAGAGTTGTATACCTCTAGACTTCAACCACAGACACCAATTCTAAGGAGCTTGACTACTTTGTTTCGATAGAAACAAAGCATCATGAAGGGGAGAAATAGATCATTTGGGGCCCCTGCAGCACCCCCTAGTGTGCAGTAGTGGGTCCCCGGCCCACAGCACCCTGCCTTCCTCTGGTAACCTCAGCTCACCAGAGGGGAAAATCCCATGCCCCCACAGGCTAAGCCTGGCCATCTGTCCAGATGATGCAGAAGACCCGGGGTAGAAAATGAAGGACAGTCTTTACACAAAAATTGCAAAATTAGCACACACACACACACACACACACACACACACACACACACAATGAGAAAGTTAAATGGTTCATCTGGCAAAGGTGCCAGCCACCAAGCCTGACAACCTGAGTTCAACCCCTAGAACTAGCATGTGGTAGGAGAGAACCAGATACCACAAGTTGTTCTCTGGCCCCAACACGTACTCCAAATAAAAAATAAATGTGGGGCTCCATGGTTAAGAGCACTGACTGCTCTTCCAGAGGTCCTGAGTTCAAATCCTGGCAACCACATGGTGGCTCACAGCCATCTATAATGGGATCCCAGGCCCTCTTCTGGTGTGTCTGAAGAGCTACAATGTACTCATATAAATAAAATAAATAAATCTTTAAAACAAAAACCTGTTAGCAAAGAGGAAGGCTGAGCCCCCATACCTCTACTAGCCAAGGCCAACTAGAACTGGTGTCAGAGGCACTGGAGTTGGTGCTGGGACACTCCAGAACATCTAAAGGTAACCCGTGACTTGTTAAAAACTGCATTTGACAAAGCGTTCACGAGAAACCTCACGCTATATAAACAACTTCCCCAAAGCCCACTCTGTGCCCTGGCTAGTTTTGTTTTGTCAACTTGACACAAGCTAGAGTCCTTTGAAAAAAGGGAACCAACCACAATTGGGAAAATTCTTCTATAAGACTGGCCTGTACGCAATCCCGTTTCTTTAATGAGTGATACAGGCTCTGTTCATAACAGCCGGAAACTGGAAACAACCTAGATGCCCCTCAACAGAAGAATGGATAAAGAAATGGAATATTACTCAATCATTTTTACTTTTACACAATGGAATAGTACTCAACCATTAAAAATGGCATTATTATGGCCCAGTGTGGTGGTGAATGCCTTTAGTCCCAGCATTTAGGAGGCTGATGCAGACTAACCTGTGAGTTTGAGGCCAGCCCGGTCTACAGATTGAGTTCCAGGACAGCCAGGGCTACACAGAGAAACCCCATCCCAAAAAGAGAGAGAAAGAGAGAGAGAGAGAGAGAGAGAGAGAGAGAGAGAGAGAGAGAGATGGGGTACATCATGGGATTCACAGGTAAACTGATAGAACTTGAAAAAAATATCCTGAGTGAGGTAGCCCAGACCCAGAATGACAAATTTGTCTTTGTCTTTGCTTGTTTGTGGATACTAGCTGTAATGTCAATGGTAACCAAGCTATAATCTGTAGAACCACAGAGAGGGTGAGCACAGAGCAAAGGACTAGGAAATACAGATGGATCCACTAGGGAAGAGAAATAGAATAGATAGTAATGGATGACTAGCAATCTGAGGGCTAGCCTTCACCCCTACATTCTAGCACTTTCAGTTTAGGAAGGTAACCTGAACTCTACCAAAAGAGAAACATAAACACAGAGTCAGCCAGAAACCCTTTCATCGACAATAGTGTCCTGCCTGCAAAGATATGCTAGGGTAATTGTAGCACAAAGTGTGTGGGAGTGACCAGTCAATATCTGATTTGATGTGAGGCCCACTCCACTAAATGAAACCCAAACCCAGCACTGCCTGAGCGACCAAGAACCAGAGCCTAGACAGCCCAGGGATCTAGGGTAAAACCAAACACTGCTCTTCTAACAACCACAGCAGCAGCAGCAGCAACCAAAAGACAGCAATAAAATTGACTTCTAATGACATTCTGTTAAACCCATACCATCAGAGCAGCTCCCTCCTGCAGCAGATGGGAACAGAGAGAGACCTGCAGACAGACATTCTGCAGAGATCTTGGACCATTCAGCCCTGAATGGGATATCTCCATCAAATCCTCAGGTCTCAGGGAACCCCGAGGAACTGGCGGCAGAAAGAGTTGAAGAGCCAGGGGGGATGGAGGGTACCCAGAACACAGGGCCAGCTAACTCAACCAGAACAAACCAAGATGAAGTCATGGAAACTGAGGCAACATTCAAAGGGCCTATATAGGTCTGCAGCAGGTCCTGTGCACACGTGTTGGGGCTTCCAGCTTAGTGCTTTTCTGGGATGCCTGAGGGTGGGCGAGCGCGTCGCAGACTCTCGAGCCTCCCCCCAGGTCCCTTTCCTTCTGTTTGTTTGTTTTGTCCAACTCCGATGTGATAGATTTTATTTTATTATATTTGATTTTGCCATATTTTATTATTATTCCTTTGAAGCCTGTTGGTTTCTAATGAGAGAGTGAGAGAGAAAGCAAGAGAGAGCTAGAGGAGAGAGAGAAAGAGGGAGAGAGAGAGAGAGAGAGAGAGAGAGAGAGAGAGAGAGAGAGAGAGAGAGAGAGTTATAATCAAGATATATTGGGTGGGGGAATCTAGTTTCAATAAAAAGTCCCTTTTCAAAAAAAAAAAAAAAAGATGCACCTGTGGTTTTCTTTATGAGTGATAGATGTGGAAAGTCTGACCTGTTACGAGTGGGCGAGTGGTCTTGGGGTATGGAAGAGAGCAGGCCAGTTACTGCTCTGACTTGCCTTAGTGATAGGAATTCTCGATTCCTGGCTACTGAGCTAAGATGCCTCTCTCTATGCAGCACCCCTCTTCAGGCAGTGATGAAATAGATCTTCCAGAACGGGACAGGGACCTAAGGACAGTAAATGAGCCGGGTGGCTCCAATCCAGCTTAACCCCATGTAACTCCATATGATACACAAGTACCTTTCCACCCACCCCTTCCTGGCCCTGGCTTGTTGCCCATCCCCTTCAAGGTAGAAATATCATGTCTAAATTTTTTTTCTTTTTTTTTTTTTACTAGCTGTTTTCTTTTTTTTATTGAAAGGGGAAATAAAAACACTTTATGATAAAATTAAAGATTTAAATGAAAAATATTTCCGATAAAATAGAAGAGATACCTAGAAAAACCATGTTAAAATTGACAATTTTCATGGAAAATTAAAGTGTAAAGTGGTAGACATGTAAAGCATTGCTAAATTAATTGAAATATGGAACAGAAACATTTTATGATAGAACTGAAGATTTACATGGAAAATAATTCTGATAAAATTGTAGAAAATGTAGAAAAACATGTTAAAATTGAAGATTATTATGGAAAATTTTATATAGATACAATAATGGTAGGCATAAAAGTATTGCTAAGTTGATTGAAAGTGGAATTATAAACATTTTCTGATAAACTTGAAGATTTACATGGAAAATATTTTGGATAAAATTGAAGAAATATATAGAAAAACATGTTAAAATTAAAATTATCATGAAGCCGGGCAGTGGTGGTGCACGCCTTTAATCCCAGCACTTGGGAGGCAGAGGCAGGCAGATTTCTGAGTTTGAGGCCAGCCTGGTCTACAGAGTGAGTTCCAGGACAGCCGGAACTATACAGAGAAACCCTGTCTCGAAAAACAAAAAACAAAAAACAAAAAACAAAAAAAATTATCATGGAAATTATACAGATAAAATGATAGGCATAAAGACAATTCTAAGTTGATTGAAGGTGGAATTATGAACATTTTCAGATAAAATTAAAGATTTACATGGAAAATATTTCTGGTAAAATTCAAGAAATATTTAGAAAAACACGTTAAAATTGACTATTTCATTGAAAATTTTACATATAAAATGGTAGATATAAAAACTCTTTCTAAATTAATAAAAGGTGGAATTAGAAACATTTGTAATAAAATCAAACCCAAAAATGTTTATGAAAATATTTCTGATAAAATAGAGGAAATATATAGAAAGACATTAAAATTGAAGATTATCATGAAAAATAATGCAGATAAAATGGTAGACATAAAAACATTACTAAATTAATTAAAAGGTGAATTACAAACATTTTCTGATAAAATTGAAGATTTACATGAGAAATATTTTGCTAGTCTATGTCTTTTTATTGGGGAATTGAGTCCATTGTTGTTAAGAGATATTAAGGAATAGTGATTGTTGCTTCCTTCCTGTTATTTTTGATGTTATTTTTATGTTTATGTGGGTATCTTCCTTTGGGTTTGTCAGAAGATTATTTTCTTGCTTTTTCTAGGGTGTAGTTTCCCTCCTTGTGTTGGCATTTTCCATCAATTATCCTTTGTAGGGCTGGATTTGTGGACAGATACTGTACAAATTTGGTTTTATCATGGAATATCTTGCTTTCTCCATCTATGATGATTGAGAGTTTTGCTGGGTATAGTAGCCTGGACTGGCATTTGTGTTCTCTTAGGGTCTGTATGAGGTCTGCCCAGGATCTTCTAGCTTTCATCTCTCTGGTGAGAAGTCTGGTGTGGCTCTGATAGGTCTGCCTTTATAAACTACTTGCCCCCTTTCCCTTACTGCTTTTAATATTCTTTCTTTGTTTAGTGAATTTGGTGTTTTGACTATTATGTGCCAGGAAGACTTTCTGTTCTGGTCCAGTCTGTTTGGAGTTCTGAAGGCTTCTTGTATGTTCATGGGCATCTCTTTCTCTAGGTTAGGGAAGTTTTCTTCTACAATTTTGTTGAAGATATTTATTTACTGGGCCTTTAAGATGAAAATTCTTGCTCTCTGCTATACCTATAATCCTTAGGTTTGGTCTTCTCATTGTGTCCTAGAATTCCTGGATGTTTTGGGTTATCAGCTTTATGCATTTTGCATTTTGTGTGACTGTTGAGTCAATGTTTTCTATGGTATTTTCAGCACCTAAGGTTCTTTCTTCTATCTCTTGTATTCTGTTGTTGATGCTTGCAGCTATGACTCCTGAATTCTTTCCAAGGTTTTCTATCTCCAGAGATGTCTCACTTTGTGATTTCTTTGTTTCTACTTCCACTTTTAGATTCTGGATGGTTTTGTTCAGTTCCTACCCTTGATTGTTTGTGTTTTCCTGTAATTCTTTAAGAGATTTTTGTGTTTCTTCTTTAAGGGCGTCTGCTTGTTAACCCATGATCTCCTGTATTTAAGGGATTTTTGTGTTTCCTCTTTAAGGGCTTTTACCTGTTGACCAATGTTCTCCTGTATTTCTTTAAGGGAGTTATTTAAGTCTTTCTTGAAGCCCTTTATCAGCATCATGAGATACGATTTTAAATCCAACTCTTGCTTTTCTGGTGTGTTGGGGTATCTGGAACTTGCTGTGGTGGGAGAACTGGCTTCTGATGTTACCATGTGGCCTTGGTTTCTGTTGGTAGGGTTCTTGTGCTTGCCTTTCACTATCTGGTTATCTCTGGTGCTAGTTGGTGGTGGTGTCTCTTGGCTGGAGTTTGTTCCTCCTGTGGGCCTGTAAGCCTGTGTCCTTACTCTTCTGAGTTCAAAAGTGAAAGCTGGAATATCACTCTCTCCTGTGCACAGGAGGCTGTGGAGTCTCCAGGCTCCCTGGTGCCAATGGTGGCAGGAAGACTTCTGTCCCAGCTGCTCCACTGATCTTATGCCCTGTGTGCTCCTAGCTGGTCCCCTCCAGAGAGAAGGTGGAGAGGTCTCACCTCTGTGCTCAGAAGTGAAAGCGCTGCTGGGAGATCACTCTCTCCTGGCAGGCTGTGCACAGAGGGCTTTGGAGTCTCCCAGCTCCCTGGTGCAAATGGCGGCAGGAAGACCTCCATGTCTAAATTTCAGGTCCCATTTTAAGTCTCTTTTAAGACTCCACAGGCTCCTGTGGTCATGTGGGACACCATGTTCCGTGTCCCATAGTGGCCAAGAGCCACCTGGTCCTCAAATGTCTTTCCTATGGTCTCTACTGTGGACTCCTACCTCACCCGACAAGTGTCACCTAAAGTATAGGGCCATTATTCCTGGAGATTGGCTGATAGGCACCACTGTCACAATCACTCTTAAGGGCTCTAACAGTTTCTTGTAAAGACACCCTCCAATATAGTTTAAAGGAAGGCTTAGCCTCTCAATTCCTGGCCATTGAGCTAAGGCACCTGTGTAACTACATGTAGCACCCCTATTTAGGCAGGCATGAAATGGATCTTCCAGAATGGGACGGGACCCAAGGACAATAAATGAGACCGGGTGGCTCCAATCTGACATATAGTTTGTGATCCTTTAGTGCCCTTGGGATAGACACCTTCTGTGCTGATTGGTTTTTGTCAGCTCAATACAAACTAGAATCACCTGGGAAGAGGGGAAGAGGTAATCTAAATTGAAGGACTGCCCCCCATCGGGTTGACCTGTGGCCGTGTCTTGGGGGACATTTTTTAAATTGAGAGCTGATGTGTGGGATGCGTGAGGGCCCAGCCTGCTGTGGACAATGTCGCCCCAGGCAGCAGAGCAGATGGTGGGGGGTGGGTGTGGGTCTGACAATGAGAGTGTTCTTCCAGGGCTTTTGCTTTGGTCCCTTCCTCCAGGTTCTTGCCCGGAGTTCCTGCCTTCCTGATGGGCTGCAACCTGTAAGGCAGAGAAGCCCTTTCCAAGCTGCCTTTGGTCATGTGTTCCTCACTGCAGGAAAGGCATCCGTCGAGGCCTCCTGATTCGCAGCTCTAGGCCAGCTCTGGGTCCTCTCCTGCCTAGTTCCCCTTTCACCCACAGCACGGGGTAGCCTATTTGGTTTGTCTCAGCCTAGGGCTTTGGGTTCTACCCCACCTTTTTGGATCAGCCCTAGCCCAGGACCCGTCTCCCCTTCAATGTCCTCCTGGATGTGTGTAATGACTTATTCATCTGCACACCCGACAACCCCATACATATCAAAGGAATCTGCATCGTAGCAAAGCTACCCCATGTTCCTAGAGCTCTTTCCACACAGCCTGCAGGCCTCGGTGGAGACTCTCCTCAGCCACCTCAGTAGCTCTTCACCTGCTTCTGTAACCCTAGGGAGGGCCCTGGTGAACTCCGTCTTACCCAGACATGTGAAGGTCACTTCCTGGTTGTTTCAGTTTGGAGGAGACTGCCTGCCATACAGTGATAATTCCCTGCTGCTGACTTCTTCACGGTGATGGATATAAGCACGGGATGTCGGGTAAAATAAACCCTACTTTCCTGAGTTGATGCTGTGAAGGTATTTTATCATAGCAACACGAACGTTACTGAGACACGGGCTTCTGTTTGTTTAATCTTCTGGCGTGTTTGATAGCTTTGGATTACACGACATGGTGCTCTATATAGGATTGTCTCAGGGATATCAGTCATTACCCTGAGTGATTACCCTCAGTGTCTCACTACTGAGGAGCCCCTGACCGCCAAATGACATCACAAGATGACCTTCAACCTCCTGCGATAACCATTTATGTCCTTCTCAAATATATTGCTCAATCCTTTTAGGCTTATGATCCTAGGATTCTGTGACAGAGAGGCACCAGCCAGGTCCCCTAACACCCTTTCCCAGTTGTGAGGTGGCTCCAGAAGGAAAGAGATCTCTACTCCTAGATGGTTTGACCCTGTGGATTGGTCAGAGGGAATGTAGAGATTTAAAAAAAAAAAAAAAAAGACCCCTTTCCCCATTCTCTGAGGATCAGATCCTGGTAGTCTGGAGCTTGACCCAAAGGCCTGTGGTGTCTTATAATAACATTAGTTCCCACCTCCTAACGAGCCCTGGTGCCTCACCTCAGTTTACGTCCTAAGAAGAGGAGTCGCTATGCTTTTATCTTTCCAAATTCAAATCAACTCACAGCTCAAGGAGCAAGGTCACACTTCGAGGGTTTTGTCCTTCCTGTTCACAAACTGCAGACAGTCCTGTCCCCAAGGGTGTGGGTTTACTCTCCCAGGTAATAAGGAACACCCTGGAGTCAGAGGTTCAGGAAAGAAACCGAAACAAACCCCTCCCTGCCCATCTGCTGTTTGTTTGGTTAGTAATTTTTCTGATTTGCCCATAGGGTACTATTATAGGGGGTGACTAGCTGCCTTCTGGTTGGATTTGAGGCCTGCTCTACTGGAGTACATTTTATGGATGGCACTGTAATTCTGGTCAAAAGACAGTGGTGGAGGAAGAAATGGGCCCTGGGTAGAAAGAACCTGTTGTTACTTTACTAAATGACCATCCTGTCAAATTGCCTCTTAAACGACACTTGGAATGCTTTCAACCTTGTTTCTGTGTTGAGGTCTGAGCCCTCCTCTGTTTCTATTAAGAACCCTTAAAAGTGCAGGTTTTGGATTGAAGATTGCTTAGTACTTGGAGGAAATAATCAGACCAACACACTAACTTAAAAACTGGGAAATGATGAATGTAAAACTACAAAATCTTTGGGGTTTAAGTCTATGCACGTGTCTGTGTGTGCTTATGCGTTGTCTACGCGTGTTCGGTTTGGATATTGTTTACGTGATATGCAAGAGGCTTAAAAATAAGTGGTCACAGAAATTGAATTTGTTTTCTTTCAGTTCACAGAGTAAATGGATTGTTAGGCCAAAATTCCTGGTGGGTAGCCTGATATGAAATGATGATGGGAAGGGACAGAGAGAAGAGGTTCAATCAATGTGGCCATATTGGAAAAAACAAACTGAGAAGTCTAACGGCCCCAAGTCCATATGTAGAGTCCTCACATGAGTTTTTAAACAGAGAAAAACTTAAGAGAGGAAGAGATGTGCATAAATGGTCAAGGTGGGTTTTTTTCTTCTTCTCCCTCCTGACCCACTCTCTCCGGCACAACTAATTTAAATTTTGCTTTGCTTTGCTTTGCTTTGCTTGCTTTCTTTCTTTCTTTCTTTCTTCCTCTTTCTTTCTTTCTTTCTTTCTTTCTTTCTTCCTTCCTTCCTTCCTTCCTTCTTTCCTTTCTTTCTTCTTCTTCTTCTTCTTCTTCTTCTTATTATTATTATTATTATTATTATTGGTTTTTCAAGACAGGGTTTCTCTGTATAGTCCTGGCTGTCCTGGAACTCACTCTGTACACCAGATTGGTCTCGAACTCAGAAATCTGCCTGCCTCTGACTCTCAAGTGCTGGGACTAAAGGCATGTGCCACCACTGCCTGGCTCAAGGGGTTATAAGATTATTGTCTCAATTCTGCTCCCAAAAAGATAGTTTAAGAAGCCCCTATTGCTCCAGGGAAGGACCACTTCCCAGGTGATTAGTGCTCCTGGGGGCTCAGCTTTGTCATCACAGCTAATTGTCCTAATTCAGAATTCAGGGGGTGTTCCTGTTAGGGACTTGCCCTAGATTGGTCTAATAATGGGACTTACCCTATTTGATCTAATAATAAGCCTTAACATTGGGTGTTGTATTAGTCAGGGTTCTCTAGAGTCACAGAACTTATGGGTAGTCTCTATATAGTAAGGGAATTTGTTAACTTACAGTCCAACTCACCAACAATGGTCAGCAGCAGCTGTGGATGGAAATCCAAGGACCTAGCAGTTGCTCAGTCACACAAGGCAAGCAGGTGAAGAAGAGAGAATCTTCCTTCTTGCAATGTCCTTATGTAGGTCTCCAGCAGAAGGTGTAGCCCAGATTAAAGGTGTGTGCCACCATGCCTGGATCTGGGACTTGGTTTGTCCCAGGTGACCTTGAATGCAGAGCTCTCCTTGCCTTAGTCTTTTGGGATTCATAGCCACTATGTCTCAAGATCTCCATGCAGAGATACAGGTCAGAAACTTGTATCTCCCAGCCTCAAGATTAGGATCACAGGTAAGCCTTACAATTTTGGATTGTAGTTCATTCTTTTTTTTTTTTTTGAGATATTATTTTTTTATTTGTTAAAGTTCTTTGGCTACTCCTCACATTGGCACACTCTTCTAAAGCTCTAACCAGCACAGTGCCTGGCATGTAGTCAGTTTTCAATATATAACTTCAGAATCAAAACAAGAAGGACAGACAGACAGACAGTGTGTGAGAGAAGGACTCTAGCATGGCAAACAGCTCGGGGAGGCCTGGCCCTTCTCCCCCATTCTCTCCATCTTGGTAAACTGTTAGATTCCATTCCGTAGTTCATTCTGAAAGGGTTAACTCAGAAACTTTAAAAAGGTCAGAGACTAAATTACATTCCCCAGACCACGAGGGGCAGAGAGGGGAGACTGACCTAAGGGTGGGGACACATTCTGAAGGAAGGACCACTGGCCACTTACCTTATCCCCTAGAGACCAATCTGGTTAAAGGTAATGCTGTTCTGCCAATCACAGTGTACCTAATGGTGGCTGCCCTGAGGACTGTGTAAAAGGTCTGCTGCGTGGCCTGCATCATTCTCTCTCCATGTGCAGGGTGACCCCAGGATGCTGAATATTAAATAAAAATTCCTCTTTCGGTTTGTATCAATTCCCATCTCCACATGACCCACTGGGGGGGGGCGGGGGGGAGAGGGGTCTCTCCACTCAGTTAAGACTCCCCCGAGTCTTACATTTGGTGCAAGGGCCGGGCACCTGACCTCCTGTGGGGACACGCTGGAATAGTGAATCAGAGGTCTCGAGTAGGTACCGTGGTTTTTCCGTCTGTCTCGCTGTTTGTAAAAGTCTGAGTCTGTAAGCCTGTCTGAACTTTCAGTTCACTTGTAAGCATCTGGGAGGCTCGGAGAGCCTACGGTGTCTGATGTGGTCAAATTCAACTGGCAGACATGCCAAAAGTCGGGGACGCTCCAGGCCTCTGGGGAGAGAGTGTGTCGGGGAAAGCTCTGCTCCTTCTGAAAACAGCAAGACAGTAACGGCGGAGTCTTGCTATGATCTGTTTTCTGTTTGTTGGTATCTCATTCTGTGTGTTTGGACATGTGTGTTTAGACTGACTGAAAAGCAAGTTAGTTACTCTCTGCTTCTCCAAATGACCTACCTACCCGTGGGGACCTTTGACTTGCAGGTGATCAACGCAGTAGAAAAAAGGTCTTTATAGTTACCTAGAAAAATCTACTAAGAGCACCAAAATTGAACCACATGACTCAAGTGGGCCAAGTTGAAACAAAGGAAAGACCGAGAATACTGAGGACCCCTGGTGGGGAAAATAGGTCCTAACAGGATACTCAAATTCTACCTAACGTTGGCACCGTGGGAAATCTGGGTTTAAATCCTGCTTTGACTAGCTACCTGCTTATAAGCAGGTACAGATGGAAGAATAAAAAGTGTTAAGTTAAAATAAAAGCTCATTTCATTTGTTTTAGATTGTTTTGATTTTCATAATGTGATGTTTTGTGGTAATATTATTCCTCTGGAAGAGAGGCCAAAATAAAGGTTTTTCTGGTTACTGACTCAAGGATAGGCTGTTTGAGAAAAAGATTTTGTTTTTGTGTTTTTAAAAATGGTGATTAGGAGCCAGGCGGTGGTGGCGCACGCCTGTAATCCCAGCACTTGGGAGGCAGAGGCAGGTGGATTTCTGAGTTCGAGGCCAGCCTGGTCTACAGAGTGAGTTCCAGGACAGCCAGGGCTACACAGAGAAACCCTGTCTCGAAAAACCAAAAAAAAAAAAAAAAAAAATGGGGATTAGGCTCTGGACATCTTTCAGAACTATTTAGATCAGAAATGATAGAGGGAGACTTCCAGAGGACTAGATTCCAGAATCTCTCTCTCCCTCTCTCTCTCTCTCTCTCTCTCTCTCTCTCTCTCTCTCTCTCACACACACACACACACACAATCTGTCTTTGTGATACTAAAATTTTGAGATATAGTACAGAAAATACGGCCTTAGTAAATTTCGTCAGACATGCTGAGCTGACCTGCTTGAACTCCTGGTGTCCTAGACTTCAGGCAAATCGCAGACCTCAGAGACTGATTGGTCCTGATTTTCTACCCTTCCCTTCATATTTCAACGCCCGTATTCAGCTTGAAGACGTTACAAAGAGTCGTTGACCCAGTTCCCTGGGATTTGGGGCTAGAGAGGTTGTTATTGTCTTTCTAGAGAATATAGAAATGGTCATATTTAGAACAGGGAAAAATAGAATTGACTATATAGAGGTAATTTCATTTGGTAAAAATATAATTGTTATTAAGTTCAAGTCATAAGTTCTTATTTGGTATAGAATCTATTTTGATACAAAAATCAAGGTTTTCATTGGTATAAATTTCTTCTATTGATACTGAAAATTTAAAAGTACAAAGTTTAGACCCAGTCCTTTTTTTTTTCCTGTTATCACAGATCTGAGATGTTTAAGCCTGTGAGTTTAGGGCCAAATAACAAATAAAAGCTCTGAGTTGTTAGGGTGTTTTCAAGATTTTAATCAAAACAGCTGAAAGTTGTCAAGGCTTAACAGTTCAGAAATGCTTTAGAGAGTCTTCAAAGGCATCAGAAGTCCATACAATGTGACATTCTATGTTACTCATTTCACTTGCTGAGACTAGTCTGCTCCTGACAGCTTCACTGTCTTAGAGTCAAAAAAGAAACTGAGCATCCGTGAGTTACTCCAGCTGTGGCAAGACAGCCACTAGGCAAAAACTGTCTCTCTTCATCTACAAATACTGTCCAAAGAAAGGACACACATACAGGCTTAGGGCAGCTTAAACCTGCCGAGACAGAGCCTGTTTGTCAATATCTGTCAGATGTTCGTGGACCAGAAGGCTAAAGACAAATGCTCCAACGTTTTCAAGTATAAACTGTCCAGTGTTCAGCAGTCTCTATCATTTGACTAAGTCTTAAAAGCTGTGTTAAGCTTCCTATATGTTTTCAGTTAATATTCATCACTCTCAGATTTCTGATGGGGTTGAAGACTGTTAGTCTCATACCCAGCCCAAGATGTTTAACTTTGAGAAAGCTATATAGATTTAAATAGATGGTTTTCAGATGACATAACATTTATAGCCAAGACATGAGTCAGGTGTTAATTCTTACAGTCTTCTAAGATAGTACAGATGACAACGGTTATGTTTGATTGACAGAGATGATAGACTGGGTGTTAGGTCTACCTTATAGCTTATAATTTACAAAATGGTAATAGTTATGCTCAATTTATAATTAGAGAGAAAGTTTTTTTTTAAATTAAACAGAAAGGGTGCAATGTTACAAGATTTCCTATCTATTTACACTGAGGCAGTGAGAGGCCAGTGATTAGGAAAGAGAGGAGGAGGAGCTAGAGAGAGGGAGAGAGAGAGGACTGCACAAGTGGAGGTGGGGACCTGAGACCACCTCCCCTGATACTACGGTAGCTCTTTAAGGACATATTTCCCAAGAAACTGATTAATCTCTTTGAGACTGTTATAATGCAGGAAGCCAAAAAGAATACCCCCTCAGACTTGTGGGTACCATCAATTGACACTACCCAGGCTGTCATGAACAGTGGGCTTTCCCTGACTAGACCTGACTGGGACTTTAATATGTCAAAAGGTAAGGGGCACCTGAAGGTCCACCACCAGATTCCATGGGCAGGTCACAAGGGGGCTACATGGCAACCCACAAATTTGACCAAGGTATGTGAGGTTAAACAGGGACCACAGCCTTTCTAGAGCTGATCAAGAGGCATTCCACCAATATACACACTGTGACCCCAGGGACAAAAATATAAAACTACTGGGACAATGGCTTTTATAGACCAGGCTAGTAGAGTTGTCAGGAAAAAGCTTCAGAGGCTAGAGAAAAAAATAAGGTGTTGGGACATTTAGTGCAGGTTGCTGAGAAAGTCTGTAGAGCAATTTAGTACAGGTTGCTAAGAAAGTCTATAGAGGGATTTAGTGCAGGTTGCTGAGAAAGTCTACCATTGCAGGGAGAAAGAGGAAGAGAGAGAGAACAGAGGGGAAAAAAGAAAAAAAAAAGAAAGACAGAGAAAGAAGCTACAGAGAGTCCTGGCTACAGTAGTTAAAAAAAAAAAAAAGCTGAAAAGAGAGACAGAAAAGGACCAGTGCACATACTACAAGGAGAGAGGCCACTGGGTAAAGACAGTGACTAGGGGAAATGGGGTTCTGACCATGTCCCCCAACCCAGGGTAACTCTGAGAGTTGAGGAGAAATGCACTCAGTTCTTGGTGGACACAGGGACTCAATACTTAGTCCTCCAAGCTAATGGCCCTGTTTCCAAGAAAATATCTTGGGTCCAAGAAGCCACTGGCACCAAAATATATTCATGGACTACCCAAAGAACAGTAGACCTAGGGATGGGATGGGTAGCCCATTCATTTAGGGTCACCCCAGACTGTCCCTATTCTCTATTGGAGCGAGACATACTCTCCAAAATGGGGGCCAAGATACGCTTCCTGCCCAACAGGCCCAAAAAGAGAGACTGACCCCTGCTAAAAGTCGAAGCTACAGACAGAAGCAGTTTTCTCCATGAAAGTCAGAGACCAGCAGGTGCTGCTGTGGTGGATGGCACAAATGTCATCCAGGCAGAAACTCCACCCCCTGGCACTCAACGCAGAAAGTGGATCTAATTGCCCTTACCAAGACCTTAGAACTTAGAGTCAGGAAGAAAGTTAACATCTGTGCGGATAACAGATATGCCTCTGCCACAGCCCAGCCCACGTCCACAGGACTATATGCCAAGAGAGAGGACTGCTCACATCAGAGAAAACAAATAAGAAATCCTAGACCTCTTGGATGCCCTAATGAAGCTGGCAACTGTGAGTATTATTCACTGCCCAGGACATCAGAAGGAAAAAGACAATATCAGTGAGCAATAACCAGGCAGATCAAGCGGCTCCAGAAGTGGCTATGCAGGAGCCTGTCCTGGTTATGGGCCTGTAAGAGACACACACTGGGAAATGGGACTGAATTAAGCGATGGCCTCACTTAAGATATACTAAAGAGAAAAGGACTCAGATTGCTAGCCAACCTACCAACTATTACCAAGAGAAGGCTCACACAAGAAGAGAGAACTATTATTTCCCAGAAAGTAAGCAAAGACTTACTAGGCCAAATACACAGATGGACTCATTTAGGAGATAAAAAGCTTGCCCAGGCAGTTAAGAGGCCTAAAGTATCTATTTATGACTCAGGTAAGGTATACCACAGCAAGTGAATGCTTATACAGCAAAGAGTGAACAGGGCAAAAGACCTAGAAGAGAACAGCCTAAAATATATTAAGAGCTATTTTAAAAGTTAAGGCAGGAAAATATGGTTACAAATACCTCCTAGTGTTTGTAGATACTTTCTCTAGATGCGTTGGTGCTTTCCCCACCAAGCAGGAAAACAGCTGCCATGATAGCTAAAAAAAGATATTAGAAAAATTTCCCCAAGTTTCAGAGTGCCCAAAGTAATTGGATCAGACAATGGTCCTGCTTTTGTCTCTTAAGGTAAGTCAGGGATTGGCAGAGATTTTGGGGACTAATTAGAAGCACTATTGGGTGTACTGTCTCCAGAGTTCAGGGCAGGTAGACAAGAGCCACCATCATCACTAGTAGGAATGAAACAAGCAAGCAGTGGTGTAAAGTAGCACATTTAATCAGTGTGGCCACAGAGGATAGAGGAACAGATACAATGACCTCCCAAGTGCCCTTTGCAATACTGACATGAGCTTTCGGTTAAGATGGAGGATTGGGGTGGGGACAGAGGAGAGCTAAGTGTAATGAGGTGGCCCCGTCCAAGGTGAAGCCTCATTCTCATACATCATCGCCCTCCTCCAGGCAAGCAGCCTGTCTGGGAGCTTTGCTGCTCTTGGACAATGACTAAGGCTTTCTTCAGTCTTGAAGATGGGTGAGGTAGGAGATAGGTTAAGACAAGGCAGAGATGCCAAGGTCTCATCCTGGGCCTTGCTGCCTTGTGGGCCCAAGTGAGGGCTATTAAGAGATCTAAGAGCCTGTTCTACCCTCAGCTGCACAGGGCCATGCAGGGTGAGGCCGGGGAGGCTGTGCCTCTGCAGCCCATCCCGGCCCTGGAGGTACGGAAGCCCTCTATGAATATGAATACTGTTCAAGTATGAGGCTACCTCTTGTGAAGCTGTTCACCCAGAGGCCTCAGGCAGTGCTGAGCACTACACCCTGGGGATACCCTGGTTTGGGTTCAGTCATTCTGTGAGCAGAAGATGGCCAGCCTGAGCACGTCTTATTTGTAGTTCCCACAGCATCTCTGGACCATTGGGGTGGCTGATCCATCATGCCTGATCAAGAGGCTCCTGCCCCACCCCACCCCCAGCCTCTGCCCAGTTGCTCCTATCCAGAAAGAGAGAGAGAGAGAGGAGAAACTTCCTGCCCTACATCTGTTCCCTTGGGTAAGAGCCAAGAAAATTTTAGGACTTGACCTTATTACCTGGACTCACTTTTGTGGTCACCCCAGAATAAGAACCTAGAGTGCTCAGGCCAGGTCTGGTGCTGGGGGACGGGGCCAAGCCACCTCCTGGCACTGGTCTGAGGTGTGTCCCCTCTGTGAGACCAGAGAGGACAACAGGTCTCACCATCTCTCCCGCTAAGTGTGGTAGTGGGCTTCTGTACAGGCCTAGGCGAGTAGTGGCTAGAGAAGGCATCTGCTTTCCAGGGTCCCGGACCAACCCATGGATCAGGCTTGGTAGGTTCAGGCCCGGATGCCACCTCTGAGAAATAGTCTTAAACACTGCCCACTTAAGTGCCCGTGGAACTGCAGGCCCCTGGGCCCTCTGTCTTTGTGACATTGTCAGTCCAAATAGGGGACTAAAATCACCCAAATGTTCATCACATCACTGAAAAGAAAAAAAAAAAAAAAAAAAAAAAAAAGGCCAGGGAAGCGGTGCCTCCAGTCCGGAGAAAGCTTGATTTAGCCTGCTGCTGCTATGCATGCAAAACTACTGGCCTGAGCCTGTGACCTGGAACCTGGAAAAGGCCAAACAACCATGTGGCCCTTAGTGACAGCAGTGATTGTGTCAGGAGAGTAGGGGCAGGGTGGGGGTAGGTAGTCAGCATTAGCATATGAAAGAAACCAATTGGCAGAAAAGTCTGGGACCCAATCCCTCCAAGGCCAACTCATAGCAGACCCACAAAGGGCTTACACTATACAAGCGAGCGACCCCCCCCCCAGTCACTGGCGCCATTGAGCTTCTGACCTTTCTTCAAACTCTGGCCCACTTCTTCCCCTTGAGATGCTTTCTTCCTTAATAAACCACCTCTGCTTCCATTACTGCTTGTCAAATGTCCCCGTGCGATTTCCTTTCCCAGGAAGCGGGAATCTGGAAAGCCCAGTGAGCGTTGGTCAGATTCCATGATCTGCCAATGGCATCACGGCCTCATTGCCAGTATCAGTGCCTGCCAGCTAGACCACTCGGCAGCAGCCATGTCTGGTTTGCCACGCGCTGGCGGGGGGTGTCTGAGTGTGGCGGAAAGATCCTGGCTACCTGCAGGCTTGCTGGGCTGAGCCAGGGTGGGGCCCGACGTAGGAGTTGGGAAAGACTATCACCGAGTTGCATCCTAGCTGTGATAAGGTCTGAGGAAGCTCGGATCTGCTCTCGACTGAGTTAACAGATTAGGGATGCTGAATGCAGGGTCGTCTGGGGTCTTCGTTGAACGGGTGCAGAGGTAGCTGTGTACCACCAGGGAACAGCATGGTGCAGTCCTTCCTGTGGCTGGAGGCGGGTGCTGTGCTGTTTTCAGTTCTGCCTTGTTCCAGTGTGTGCTGGCATACTGGGGCAGCCGGCAGCGAGAGGCCCAGGAGAGGAGTACAAGGTGCCAACTGAGAAATGAAGATGAGGTACCACCTCAGTACCCCCTTCTGCCAGGGGCAATTGAAGGGAAACGGGGAGCGTCTATCTGTCGTGTCAGCTGCCCACGGTGGGGATTCTGCTTCCTCTGAGGCCCCGACGGGATGTTCATCCTTCATCCCCTTAGGTTAGTGTGGGATCACTGGCCTGGAGGGCTGTAGGCGGGTGACTTTGGTTCTGGTAGCGTTGCAAAGCCAGGGGTCCCCGTTAGCGTCGGCCAACCTTTTCTATAGAGGGCCAGATAGTAAACATTTTGTCTCCTTGGTAACCAGTCAGCTTTGGACTGTTAGTCACAAATCAAGAGATGCCTTTGAGATCCAACAGCCAGCAGCTTGCAAAAGGAAGCCAAGAGAACGCCTGGCCTGCCCCACAGGTCCACAAGAGACATCAGGCTGATTCCTTTTAGCCACTCATGGTCTCTTCTGCTTTAGCTCTAGTTTTTGAGTGCGCCAAGAAGTCTTGGCTATAGTACAAGTTCCTTGCTTGCTAAGAAAGGCAAGGCCAAGCCTGCCTTCGTAACAGCTCAGCAGGAATAAGACAGTCCCCGGGCTTGCAGAGTAATTGGCCTCTAAAACGGGTGTGTGGGGGTGGTGGCGGTGGGGGTGGGGGCAGGTAACCTCTTGTCTTGTTGGGGGCACCTAAAGGAAGATAGGAATTCAGATATGAGTGTCCGTGTAGACCGTGTAGGGAGCTTCAGGGAGACGGGTCCCAGACCTCAGTTACGTTTTCTGGGAAGACAGCAGGGGCGGCAATGTCCTCAGAGAAGCAGGGACAGATGGTGGCCATGGAGGACACAGAAGCAGCCATGTTCAGGTTGGGATCAGGACTGCAGGCTAGAGGCTTGAGTCCATGGCCAGTTCAGCCCTTGATGATCTGGGTGTACCGTGCACTGAATATAAAGAAATAAGGAGACTGTGGATGGAGTTTGAAGGGATCAAAAAGATGTGCTCTCGGTGGGAGAGGAGGTGCTGCCGGCAGCATCAGGACCTGCCCGGCCACCCTAGGGGATTCTCCTTCTGTCCATGGTGCTCTCCATACATTTAAACCCCAATTTGCCCCGGCTGGAACATCAGAATACAGAGGCTGTGGAAAGTGGGACTCCGACCACACCTCCAGAACACGTTGCACCAAAACCATTCTCTTGATGTAAGAGGTAAAGGATCCTGAGCAGGAATTTAGCCTGTGAGGCAGAGAGCTGGGAAGTCCAGGTCACAGGTACACCACGAACAGAAACTGACTCCAAGGAGCCCTCGGCGGGCTCCTCTGGTTCTTTGGAGCTGGCATCCAATGTCGGGTTCAGGGAACCAACCCCTTGTCCCGGCAGCCGGGACGTAAGGGCGTGTTGAATTGTGAGGCTCACTATGGTGAGTTATCTATGAACTGCATGTTCAAAGGGGTGTGTTTTCTCAGACAATATGGGGTAATGAAGACCTGCCTGTAGTCTTTGGAAGAACATCAGTAGTTCCTATGTTTGGGTGCAGTCTGTAATATTTTTCCATAGGGCTAGAATCTTCAGCACTCAAACCTGTGGACAGAGACTTGGGGGACATGCCAAGCCTGTCTTCACAGCATAGAATATTCTCCTCAGTTGCCATATCAATGAATAAATGAAGAGTCTGAGGCATCATATCTACATGAGGAAGCCTGTTCCATATTACAGGAGAAGGCTTCATATCCCCTCACTCAGAGGCCATTATCCCCGAATAATCATCCAAGAAGAAAGAAGTATTCTTCCCCGTTGATGTGGACTTTGTCCCCGTAGGTGTCCAAATTCTGACCATATCTGAGCTCATGCATGACTGAATTCAGTCTCATGATTGCCTTACCCAACAGCAGCGTGGAGAGGGTAGACATCTCTCAGAGTGGCATGGTCATCCAGCAGGGTTTCCGTGTGTTCTCTTTACTGGGCCTCTGCTCCAGGCCTGCCTAGGAGGAAGCAGAATTCTAAACGGTCCACTGTAGACAGTTGTAACTGTCACCAGGTGTGGCCAACCATCACTAAAGATGAGAGTGGAGGGATAGAATGCAGGAGAGAGAGAGAGGGAGGGAGAGAGAGAGAGAGAGAGAGAGAGAGAGAGAGAGAGAGAGAGACGCTCTAAATCAGGAAATTTCAGATGTCTGCAAGCCAAAGGACACAGAGCAAGCAAGGTCAGTCAGAGTCCTGAATGCAGGGATGGCTGACAATCCCAACTTGGGAACATTCCTACTTATAGGAAGCCCCTGAAGTATGCCTTGGTAATCCCTGGCTCTAAGAATTGTTTCAAGTGAGAGCTGGAGAAAGGTGTTGGTAAGACAAGTGTGGGAGACCAGGCGCCACTGGAGGTCCTAGGTACCCCAAGATGAATTCAAGGATAGAGACCTGGAAAGCAAAGCCCATGACCGTCCCCCCTGTCATCACTGACACACCAGTATTTGAGAACATTGTCATGCCACGATCCCCAAACCTTTACCACAAACATCTGCATATGCACGTCCAAGTCTTTTCTCAGGAGTCAGCCCATCACTGGCTCCACAGAGCAGCACTACACAGTCATGCCTGCTGCATCTCCTACTGCTTCCAAGGGGAGGACATCTCACAGTTCCTTCAGGACACCCCTCCATACAAACTGCGTTTGGAGTTGCTGTTTTCAGACCTTAGGCTCCCCCCCCCATATCAGCACATATGTATGCAGTCTGTCACCCCATGTCACCCCATGACAGCCGTGAAGCCGGGTGAGAGGAAAATAGTTGGGTTCACGAGAGTGGTGGAGACGGGAAAGCCGGTGGAGATCCTGCAAACCACACACACAATCTAGAAATAAGATGGAAACAGCTTGCTAATCGAATCCATAGTTAGGCCAGACCTGATGGTGCACACCTGCAATCCCAACATTTGGGAGATAGTAAAAGCAGGAAGATTAGAAGCTCAGTGTCATCCTCAGCTATGTCATGAGTTCAAGGCCAGCCTGGATTATATGAGATCCACTCTCAAAAAAACAAAAAACAAACAAACAAACAAAAAACCAACCAATTCATGTTAATACAATAATGCACATTCATCAGATGCTAGCTACCCTAAGATCCCTTTCAGGGCTCCACCAAGAACCCAAGTAACTGCTTAGACCAGAGCAAAAAAAAAAAAAAATAGTCAGGGAAAAGTCAAAACTCTTAGACGTCAATGCAAAGTTCTTCTTGGCACCTATTAGCAACCACAAAATGATGCAATACAGAATATAAGAAGATGTAACGTCCAAGAAGTCATGTCTAAATTATGCAGCATGCCTAAGTACAGAAGTTTCATCCTAGAGTTGTTTATCAGAATGACCAACAGCCATAAAACTGAGAGGGAAAAAGCATTCACCCAGTTAGAGAGAGCTGTCTTTAGGAAGCCCCGGCTCTAGAATCCAGCAGCGGGCTGAAGGATGGGTTCTCTGGAAGAGCACATGTCACCCACACTCATCTGTGGTCGGACAGTGTGGGGTGACATGTGGTGTGGACAGGTCTCTGCTCTCCAGAGGAGAATCTGAACTGAGGAGTCTTGAGTCATCCGCCACCAGGGAGAATGAGAAGAGATGGCACCGTGGCCAAGCCTGGTAGCGGGCAAACAAAATGGCTGTGCGCGATGAGGCTCAGCCGAGGGCGATGCCAGAACTTTGGGATAGTGACTGGAGTAGCGTGCGGAGTAGGAGTATGGAGGGGGGGTGTGTGAAATGCACTCCGAATACTTCCTACCCACCAGTTCTCTCCCAGAGGGAGGCAGAGGCAGGAAGAGAGAGGAGAGAGACCTGTTCCAGGGTGTTTTCCCCAAGGGGTGACATCAGCAAAACCATCACTAATATTTTCCCAAGGAGGCACTGGTGACGTAGGCTGATAGCTCACGGCTCCTCCTCCTCCGTGTCCCTTGGGTCCATGCTACCTTGCATCCTGTGACTGATGGAGAATCAGCTCCCATGTCTCTAACCCCACTAGTACGACTATAAATCTTCCACCCATGGGGCATTGACATCACTGTTGGCAATACAGGTAATACCCCAAGCCCCTACACACACGAGGATACATTTCCCTTCAGAAAAGGGCAGGCCTCCCAAACCTGGCTTATCAAGTTGCAATAAAACCAGGCACCTCCCCTCATATTGAGGCTGGATGAGGCAAGCCAGTAGAAGGAACAGGGTCCCAAAAGCAGGCAAAAGAGAGAGAGATAGCCAGGGCTCCCACTGTTAGGAGTCCCTCAAGAAGACCAAACTACACAATCATAACACATTTGCAGAGGCCCCGAGTCAGACCCATGCAGGCTCCCTGATTGTCTCTGTGAGCTTCATGAGCCCTGGTTAGTTGACTCTGTGGGCCATGGTCCTGTGGTGTCCTTGACACCTCTGGCTCCTGCAATCCTTCCTCCCCCTCCTCCACAGGATTCCCTGAGCTCTGTCCAGCCTCCCTTCTTAACCTGGTGGGTCTTGATAAGCTTTGGCAGGTGACACTCTTGAGGAAGCTCTCAGAACACTCATAGCAGGTCAATTTCTTCGCCCCTGTCCGTGTTTGTCTCTGCAGTTCACCAGGACATGCCAAGTGCTTCCCACAAAACGGCCAGAAACTAAACAAGCATGTGTCTCCCCTACATCCAGCTCCACGGTACCGGATTGGGGGTGGGGTGGGGGATGTTCTTGGCATATTCTTTGCTACACTGTGGCATGGCAAATGTGTGGCTTGTGCCAGGATCTCCAGTCACCCCTTTCCCCTCTGTAGGGACAGACACACGTGTCCCACTGGGTCCTCTGATCAGTTTGGGTGTAAGGATCAGGGCTGTTCTATTGACTACTTGCTGTCTGGTTATGTGTTCTACCCCTTCCAGAACCACGCTCCAGGTCAAGGCGAGCCCCATGATCACCCAGGCACTTTTGATATAGTCAGTGGAAGTCTGGGAGATGATTCTGGTTCCCGGAAGTACCCAACGCTGAGGTTAATCACCTGCAGGCTGGGCATGGAGGAAGAGTTGAGCAGCGTTCACGCTGACTCTGCAGCAGGAGTGGAGGTAGCTGAGGCGGTGGCTGCCTGGGTAGTATTGTTGCTGCTAGCCTGCCCAAGTAAAGGCCCTTGCTGCCGAGGACCAGCCTTGGCTTGGAGAGGAGTTCTGAGGAAGGGGGTGTCTGGGAGCAGGGAAAGAAGGACTGGAAGTCGAATCGTGGGGTACGAGCTGATGGCCCGTGTTCCGTTAGAGGCAGCTTTCTCTGAGATCTCCGACAGCTCCTCCAGACAATTCAGCTCTCACCGTGAGCCGATTGTGTCTGAGAAAAGGGGTCACTGTTGCCACCAACACCTTTCTTCACCACCACTGCCACTTCTTTGATGGAATAACCTCGGCTGCTCACGGTGACAGCTGAAGATGGAGGTCAGGAGGGTTAGTCCAGAGTGGGGGGTGCGAATAAGACAAGTCGACCCTGGACTCAACCCAGAAGGGGTCATGAGGAGGGAGCGGCATGTCCAGGTAAATTCATCCCTCCCTCCCTCCCTCCGTCCCTCCGTCCCTCCGTCCCTCCGTCCCTCCCTCCCTCCCTCCCTCCGTCCCTCCTCCCCTCCATCTCTCCCTCCTTCCTCTTCTCCCTCCCTCCCTCCTTCCTTCTCTCCCTCCCTCCCTCCCTCCTTCTCTCCCTCTGTCCATCCCTCCTCCCCTCCCTCCCTCCCTCTCTTCTTTCCTTCCTCCCTCCCTCCCTCCCTCCCTTCCTTCCTTCCTTCCTTCCTTCCTTCCTTTCTTCCTTCCTTCCTTGCTTCCTTTCTTCCACAAAGGTAGGAATGACCTGGAAGTCGTGCCCTGGTACCTATTTCCTACCTGCAATGCCTCAAAAGGTGTAGAAAGATTCCCAAACTGCCATATTCATTCTTGGTAGAACTTTCAGTGGACTAGTCACAGAGGGGGGGACTTGGTCCTATTGACCAAAGGCATCTGTGAAAAACCCTAGCTAATAGCACAGGCTGGTGATGGACTGGGCACATCACCCAGAGATGGGGAGTGGAGAGACACCCCCACTGCCTGCACCTCGATTCAACAATGCACTGAAGGCTCTGGGCAGCACGAAGAGCCAAAACCCCAAAGATCCCCTATGGAGGATCCTACTGGTTTCCAGGGTTAATTCTCCCTGCTCTAACGTTCAACACAATTCCAGTCGTGATTTGCCGGGGGTCCAGCCTCGACACAGGATCAGAGTTCTCAACTGGAAGCAGGGATGTCTGGTAAGCGCATAATAAATATACACAGACTGCTTTTTGGGGACAAGCTGACAGGCTATTTTTCAAGGCTGAAAGTTTCTCTTCTTTCTCATTCTCTGCTTTCCTCACTCGTTTGCTCGCAGCTTGAGGCTGCGCGTACTCTGCGTTCTCCTGCGCACTCTGCTTTTCCTGAACTCCCACACTCCCACACACCTCTGTGTGCCCCCCTTTCACTCACACACACTCTTCACACACATCTCAGATCCTCTCTTCACTCACTCCTCACAAGCTCTTCTCATGCTTGCCCGCCTTCTTCTTGCCCCAGTCTTTTATTGATACTCCAAAAGCAGATAAAAAAAAGACATTGTATAATCACTGCCAAATCAAATTCAAAAGAATCAAGAATTACAAATTGTTCCCCAAAGTTTCCAGCTTCCCTATTCCCAGACCTATAGCCAAAGTAATAATAATTACAAACTTATCGTTGTTTAAACTTTAACTTATTATACTTCAGAGCTCAGAGCTCAGAGGCCAGCTACTTGCATTTCCTTGTGAAGCTCTAGTGATAAATGACATGGGCAAAGCTGCCAGGCAGTGGCCAGAAAGAATCAAGTTAACCCTTAACTCCGTAGTTCCCCTAGCTTTCCGGTTCTACACATTGCACACAATGACTCTCCTAAGAGTCCCAGTGTTTTGACTTAGTTTTACTAATATAAGATTCTACTATTCTATACTTGCTTATCCAGGAACTACTCTCAAATGTTGTGCAAAACTTATTATTAAGTGGATATTAATGAGCCCAGAAGCTCTGAATACTCAAGGCACAATTAGCAAGTCAAAAGATTCCCAAGAAAAAAGGAGAGGACCCTGATCTTGAAAGGACTGGGTCCAGTTTTGTAGGAGAGTACCAGAATATAGCAGAGAAATGGTCGTGTGGTGATTGGGGAATAGGCAGGGGATGGGGTGGGGTAGAAGAGCACATATGGGACATATGGTGAGGGGGGAACTGGGAAAGGGGAAATCCTTCGGAATGTAAACAAAGAATATAGAAAATAAAATAAAAAATTAAAAAAAACTTATTTCATCACTCTAATAATTTTTCTTCTTGGGGTCCTAACGTTGGCTCTATTTCATTTTCTAATAATTTCTTCAAACTTTCTTTGCAAGTCAAGCATTAATCTGGAACTACCATTGTGCAGTTATTGCATTGTTTCTAAGATGAGGACACACAGCATGCACCTGTGGATTGTGCTGTGCTGTGCCCCATGCCTCAATTTTTAATTGTTTAAGAATCATTACATCAGGGAACATCTAGTTTCACAGAATTAATCAGAGCAAAAAGAGAAAGAAGTAAGAAAGTCAGATATAATAGAATAATTATGCACACCAAGGCCAACTGAAAAGCAGTCATGCACAAATGAAATCTATACAGCTGTTGTCCAGGGCTAAGGTTAGGAGAAATGGGAACAACTGTTGTTACAAAGAGCTGCCGCGGGCTACTGAGATGTCTCCATCCAGGCCTACCTTATTTCAGAAGGCGGGTCCCCTGGAGGGATATGCCTCTTGCTTCTCGGGGTCCCAGACACCATCCTTTTCTACAAGGAGCTGCTGCGAGCTTCTGATATGTCTCCATCCCAGCCTGCTGTGGCCAGTCCCTGTCATTGTATGCTGTCCCCAGAAGTAATTCTACAAGATTTTAAAGTTAAGGTCAAGAGCTGAAAGAGCATGCACTGCTCTTACAGAGGATCCGAGTTCAGTTCCCAGCAGGCCACAAGTGCCTGTAACCCCAGCTCCCAGGGAATCCACAACCTCCCATCTCTGTGCAGGAAACTATGCACAAATACAGACATGTAATGAAAAGAAAAATCTTAAAATAGATTAAAGTGGAAATTGACAAGCAGATTCTCAAGTTTGTGTGATAATGCAAAGATATTAGATTGCAAATGGTCTTGAATGTGGCAAGGACTAGAGGCCTCAGACTACCTGGATCCAGAAGGAAGTGTGTGTGTGTGTGTGTGTGTGTGTGTGTGTGTGTGTGTGTGTGTAATATTTGTGCTATCAGGGATCAACTGGCCTGGTCCAGGACCCCCACCATGGATGGAGAAAAGGGCTGCCAATGAAGAAGGAAAAATACAGATGTTGGGGTCATAAAATGGTGTGTCACTTGAACCCTTTTCCCCATGATTCCCTGTGAAGACTCTTCCTTCTCCCACCCCACACTCCACGTCTCTGCAGCTTCAGACTGTTTCCCATTCCTGAGGAGAGGAACCTCAGCTAGTGGATGGGCAGGAACAGGCTCCTAGTGGGTAGGGGTCTGGGCAGGCATCTCTTGGGGTGCAGTGAGGAGAAAAACCAAGGACCCCTCTTTGCTAGGACCTCGGTGGGACTCTGAATTGTGAAGTCTGGAGATCAGGATCTTCCTTGTAGGAGAGTATCAGGTGCCTTCCTCTGGAGTTTTCTAGATTCCTACGATTGTGTCTGGAGCCTTAAAACAATCGACTACTCTCTGTGCTGCTGCTTCCTCCGGCAGGTCATGTCCCTCCCTGGGTCTCAGTCTCTCCGTGTGTGCAAGGGGCAGGCCTCATGGTTAGGAGACAGACCTGAGTTTAGAAAACAAACAAAAAAACAAAACAAACAAGAAGACCAGGAACGAGAAGAGACTCCCTCTGAGGAACGGGATGTGTGGGGTAGATGAAAGGCTCTGGCCTGACTCGCTCTGGTGGAGAAGCTCTGGTCCTCACCCTTCACATAAAAATGAGTCACCGCACAGGGAGCAGCCAGCCTACTGCCACATTCCATGGGAGGTCAGAAGCTGGACCCCCAGGTCTGGTTCTCAGCCTCTCGCTGTCACCTGTCAGCACCTGCTCTTGGGGTTATCTCTGACGTCACTGGGGCCTGCATGGTGTTCATCTCTGGAACTTCCAAGGGACCAGCCAGGCAGGTGTCCCAACTCCATCTCACCATTGACCCCCCATCCCTCCCCTTCCCACTGTACACCTTGCTGGATCCATGGTGGCATCTTGGAGGGACACTGTTTAGACCTCAGTCTGATTTTTGATCACCGCAGTGTCTTCTGGAAATGTCCCTTCTGTGGCTGGGGACATGCTTTGTCTGGACCCATTTCACCCGTTTCTCAAGACAGATGTGGGGAGGAAGCTCACAGCCCCCTCATAAAAGACTTTGCTTAGCCTGGCCTGTGTCTGGAAGATACTCCCCCACAGCTCCTTTGAATACAAACTCACACTCTCGTCCCATTAGTGTCTCTGTGGGGTCCTTAGGTCTCCCCATTCCAGAACCTCTAGGCTTTCTTCTTCTCAGCCTGACCAGGATCCAGCTCTGAGTCCCCATAGTCCCCAACTCCTCTGCTTTCTCCTGTTCTGAAAGCCACTGCCCACCATATGACCCCAGGAAGGAACCCACCCATGCATCTGTATCTAGTGAAGGGGCAGGGTCCTGGGCAGGGCACAATCCCCCAGCAGGTGTCACTGGTCCTCATCCTGGCCTGACACATCGACATCCTGGGGTCTGAGGGCAATGCTTCTCAGCCAATCATTTTGCTAAGCACCTCCTCACCGCCTTTATTTCCTTCCTTCCTCCCTTCCTTCCTTCCTCCCTCCCTCCCTCCCTCCCTCCCTCCCTCCCTCCCTCCCTCCCTTCTTTCTTTTCTTTCTTTCTTTCTTTCTTTCTTTCTTTCTTTCTTTCTTTCCTTTCTCTTCTTTCTTTCTTTCTTTCTTTCTTTCTTTCTTTCTTTCTTTCTTTCTTTCTTTCTTTCTTCGAGACAGGGTTTCTCTGTGTAGCCCTGGCTGTCCTGGAACTCACTCTGCAGACCAGGCTGGCCTCGAACTCAGAAATCCGCCTGCCTCTGCCTCCCAAGTGCTGGGATTAAAGGCGTGCACCACCACTGCCTGGCACAACCTTTCTTTTTAAAATGCATTTTGTGGGCTGGAGAGATGGCTCAGCAGTTAAGAGCACTGACTGCTCTTCCGAAGGTCCTGAGTTCAAATCCCAGCAACCACATGGTGGTTCACAGCCATTTGTAATGAGATCTGACACCCTCTTGTGTTTCTGAAGATAGCTACAGTGTAGTTATTTATAAAAATAAATAAATCTTTGGGACTGAGTGAACAGAGGTCCTAAATTCAATTCCCAGCAACCACATGAAGGTTCACAACCATCTTTACAGTGTACTCATATGCACAAATCTTTTAAAAAATACGCATTTTGTTTGAGGTACAGTCAGGCAGAAAAGCCAAAGGGACAATGGAGAGGCCCACATCTGTAGGCTTAGTGCCCTGCAGCCCAGAGCTCCCCCTGGGGGCACTGGTTTTCTGGGGGTGGGGTGGGGGACAGACCTGATCTATTTAACAGATCCCAGGATGGCTAATTCCAGGAGTGCCCTCAGATCTAAGGGCTCTTCCCAGGAAGGGACATGGCACAGTTGCAGGGAGATAAGGGACCAGGTGGGGGCACAATGCAGATGTCAGGAAGTGGTGGTATTGTCCTGGTGTCAGGCGCCTGGGTGTAAGTCACAGACCTCGCCGTGGCTTTGAGGAAAATGGCCTGTCTGCAGTGCCCCTGGCTGGCGAGAGAGGGAAGCCGGAGCAGGGTGCCTCAGCCCAGGGAGGACGCCAAGCAGGCAGGTCCTCTGTGGGTGTTCCTCGCAGCGCTTGGCTTCGTGACCAGCAGTGTCAGTCGTAAGGGGCACAGGTGTGGGTGTTCCCAGTAGCCCAGGGCAATCTCTTACGGGCTCCTCCGTCCTTGGGCTGCGGCGCCAGCCAGTCTCCAACACGTCACCAGGTCCTTGCTCCCTGTAGAACCGAGACTGATGGCCAGTCTGAATGTGTCCCTCTCTTTCTTCTTTGCTACCTGTGCCATCTGTGAGGTAGCTCGAAGGGCGTCTAAAGCCCTGCTCCCACCAGGCACCTATGCCAGCTTTGCCCGGGAGGCGGTCGGCGCAGCCCAGCTGGCAGCCTGCTGCCTAGAGCTGCGAGTGTTGGTGGAGCTTGGCCCCTGGGCAGGGGGCTTCGGCCCCGACGTGGTGTTGACCCTGCTCTTCCTGCTTTTCCTGGTGCACGGGGTGACCTTCGATGGGGCCTCCGCCAACCCCACCGTGGCCTTGCAGGAGTTCCTCATGGTGGAGGCATCGCTGCCCAGCACTCTGCTGAAACTGTTGGCCCAGGTGCTGGGCGCTCAGGCTGCCTGTGCCCTGACCCAGCGCTGCTGGGCCTGGGAGCTCAGCGAACTGCACCTGCTACAGAGCCTCATGGCCGCCCACTGCAGCTCGACCCTGCGGACCTCCGTGCTGCAGGGCACGCTGGTGGAGGCCGCCTGCGCCTTCTTCTTCCACCTGAGCCGCCTCCACCTGCAGCACAGCCTTCTCGTCTACAGGGCGCCTGCGCTGGCCCTGCTCGTCACGGTCATGGCCTACACAGGTAAACCTGCTCCCCTCTCCGCTAGACCTAGCAGGACCCCAACGCCGCTGGCCGAGGGGCCCACAGGTCCTCGGAGACTGGGATAGCTACTTCTTAGGCCCCTCACAGGAGGATAGGAGCTGGAAGGCTAGACCTGGGTGTGTGTGTGTGTGGCGGGGGGGGGGGGGGATCCCTGTATTGTAGATCTGTTCCTGATTCTGTCCCAATTTCAAAACTTGGTCCTTCCTGGCCGCGCTCTGGAAGTCCCCGAGTCCTCCAACACCCCACACAGGGTGGCAAGTCTTACGAGTTTTCTATTTCACCGTTCTCACTCAGTCTCCAAACAGCAGCAGTCTCTCATGCCTGTGATTTCTGCCCTGGACAGGCTGGCGTCTTGACTGAGCTCTTTTGGTCCCTCGTGCTCTCTTCGGGGCTGCTCTGGGCCCAGCTCAGGCTGACTCGAGGCCCACGCTCTGATTTTGTCCCCCAGGTCTCATTTAACAGCCCAAGGATCTACCTGAAGGGAGGTGTCCCTAGACACGACGATCCCAGGACAGGGAGCTCTGGAGGCTACCGGCTAGCTGCTCCTCAGAGCCACGGACACTATAGATGTTGCACTATGCAAAAAGCAAAGGTCTCCCAAGGCTTGTTCCAAGAGGCCAAGAGGCCAGAAAACAGAAACAGCACAAGTCGATGCTGAGCTGACTCAGCACAGGACTTGGTGACTCGGACTAGCAAGACCGTGTGGGAAGGTCCTCCAGCAACCTGCTGTGACGGGATTAAACTGGGGCCAGCTATACAGAGAGCACAGGAGGGTGATGGCTTCCAGCAGACTGGACAGGAGCAGCAGCTGCGTCCTACCCTCCGGACCAGGGCTCCCAACTCGAAGGGCCGAGCTGCCTGTGCCAGGCACCCAGGTCTAGGTCCATGTGTCACTTGCTTTCCCTGAGACCCAGGCACCCTTCCGCCTGCCCAGCTTCCTGGCATGACCGGAAAGATAGTAGCTGGCTCAGCTGCTCCCCCTCACCCAGCTTCTCTTCCGTGGCTACTTAGCCGTTGACCCCTCTACAGTTCTCCCAAGGCCTGCAAGTGATGTCTCTGTCACGGTCACTGCTTTTAGCTCCCTGCCCTCCCCCTTCTCAATCTTGCCCCCCTCCCCTCTCCCTGCCTTCTTTCCTCCTCCTCCTCCTCCTCCTCCTCCTCCTTCTTCTCCTTCTTCTCCTTCTTCTCCTCCTTCTCCTCCTCCTCCTCCTCCTCCTCCTCCTCCTCCTCCTCCTCCTCCTCCTCCTTCTTCTCCTTCTTCTCCTTCTTCTCCTTCTTCTCCTCCTTCTCCTCCTCCTCCTCCTTCTCCTCCTCCTCCTTCTTCTTCTTCTTTTCTCCCCTCTCTGGTTCTCCTTTCTCTGTGTCTCCATTTCTCTCCTCCTCCCCCACTCTCCTGCCCATACCTTTTGCCGTCTCCCCCCACATCCCTCCGGACCACCTCCCAGAAGGCAGAGGTGAAATACTGATGCAGGAGTCTCAGGGTGACAATGTGTCAGACATTCCTGGTGAGATCCTGGTCCCAGCGCCTCTCCTGAGACCTTTGGCCTCGGCAGAACCAGCCTTGTTTCTTGACCACCAGCATACAACAGGGAGGGAAGCTGTCGCAAAGTCCCCAGTGCCAAGATCCCAGTCCCGTGTCTAGCACCGTGGTCTTGGGGGTGGTTCTTTCCCTGGCCTGTCCATCCAGGCCACTTCGGGCAGAGCTAGCCCACAAGAACTCCATGCATCTGTCCACAGCCGGGCCCTACACGTCTGCCTTCTTCAATCCTGCCCTGGCTGCCTCTGTCACATTTCACTGCGCTGGGAATACCTTGCTGGAGTATGCCCACGTGTACTGCCTGGGTCCTGCGGCAGGTGAGCAGCGGGAGCAAGGCTGGCCTGGGTAGCGTCCGTGGGCAGGGTCTGTGGGCAGGGGGCAGACACAGACACCCAGGAGACTGCCGGTTACAGATTCACAATGCAGCCATCTTTCCTAGCTCCCTGGGGTCTTGGTGGGTGTGGGTGGGGTGGGGTGGGGTGGGGCAACAAGGGTTCTGACCTGTTCTCTTAATCTCTGCAGTGTAGACAGTTGGAGGAAGTGACTTAAGATGGTCTCCGCTTGGACCATCACAGGAGGGGGGTAGAGTTATGTGGAGAGTGGGGTATAGAGACTTGGACCCTCCCAGGGCTCTTCATGGGAAGGAGGGACAGGTTGCAGTAGGTTCCCTTGTATCTGGGGTTCCCTTCCCAGTGCGTCTTCACACACTCAGTTGAAGCTGCCTTGCGGAGTACGGGCACCACGGAGCCTCTGGGATACAGGCCATGCTTGGATGATCCCACGCCCTTCGGGGCTGCAGATCTCAGTGGCTCAGGACCTGCAGCCAGTAGCAGGTCTGCCCTGGGGACTCCTGGAAACACAGAGGGAAGCCCATCCCGTTTGAAAGAGAACTAGCAGTAAAGTCCCTGTGCTGGAGCGAGCCAGAGAAAGTCACCAGATGTCTCTAGCTCCAGGATCTGGACAATTCTGGGGGTTTGGCATTTGTGACCTAGGCAGAGGCCACTCCTCTCTGGCACTGGGCCCACGCACTAGATTTCTCCCCCAGTGACCGTGACTTTACCAGATGGCTGAGGTCTGCTGGAACCTTGGAAGGGTTCCACTCCCCCCAGGGCCACACTTGGCCGGGACCGAGACCGAGCTGCAACCCGAGTGGGCTGGAGACAGAAGCCCCAGCTCTCCCCACCAACACAAGCTTGGGGCGATGATTGAGCTGGTCTCGCAGTCTGTAACCCAGGGTCTTAGAATGCAAGAGGAAAGATAAGCCGCTGTACCCCACACACCCTACCCCCACGGGCCACTCCTCTGTGGACTGCTTCCTATTTATGCCCTTGTTCCCCAAGTACAGACTGCGGGGCTCCTCTGCCATCTTTCACCTTTGATTTGCATGTAGGTGCTTTGTGCATGTGTGTACATGTGTTCACATACATGAATATGTATGTAGGTGCACATGCACTTGGAAGCCGGAGGTCAACCCTGGGTGTCTTCCATCTTTGTTGTTGTTGTTGCTGCTGTTGTTGTTGAGCGAGCTCTCAGGTTAGGTAGGGTTGGCTAAGTTACCCCTTCAACCCTAATATTTCAGTTTCTGGCCTTTGGGCAGGCTGCTCCCCCCCCCCATGCTCACCCCTCGCAATGTGGGGTTTACTTCTGACCTGGTCAGCCTGCACTTGTGACCCCCCCCCCCCCGCCTGGTGTGACAGAATGACAGGCATGTACCCCCACGCCTGGCCCCAGTAACCATGGTCCTCTAGAAGTCACCAACACAAAAGCAAGTTTATGGAGTTTGGGTACTGGTGGCACACGCCTTTAATCCCAGCACTTGGGAGGCAGAGGCAGGCAGATTTCTGAGTTCGAGGCCAGCCTGGTCTACGGAGTGAGTTCCAGGACAGCCAGGGCTATATGTCTTGGAAAAAAAGAAGAAAAGAAATCAGGACTGAGGAGCTGATGGAGGCCAAGTGTGGCCCTGGAAGGTGAGGAACGTCCAGGATTCCAGGGGACCTCAGCCATCTGGTAACGTCATGGTCAGTCGGGGGAGATCTAGTTAGAAATAAGTGTTGAGGAGAGGTGTCTCTGTGTTGTAAAATGCTTTTGTCACTCCTGTGTAAGGAACTGAGATCAAATCGGGAGGGAGAGAGAGAGAGAGAGAGAGAGAGAGAGAGAGAGAGAGAGAGAGAGAGAGAGAGAGAGAGATTGAGAGAGAGAGAGAACGAGGCTGTCGTGAGGCAGTGCCCTCTGCTAGGGAAGAACTGCGAGCTACCGAGTGCTGCTCCCGCTATTTGGGATCCCCTGAGCGGGCGTCCTCTCTGCCTCTGGACCCAGAATACCGCCACATCTGCTTCAGGGGGCGGCCAAGGCCAGAAGCGAAGTCAGGGGCAAGTCAGGCCATGGCTACAGGAGCCTTTCTCTGGAGCAAAGTGGCTGCTGGGAACTGAAGCAGGTCACATGGGTGGGACCAAGGGCGTTCCATGTGGGGAACACTACAGCATGTGCTTAAACCCTAAACAGGAAAATCAGATCTCTCCTCCCCTGGCTACTTTATCCCTCTGAGGACCTGGGGGCCATGTGGGGACTTAGAATATCAGAGAAAAAATGGAGATTGAGCCAGGCCCCCTCTCCTCGGTTCTTCCCAACTCAGGTCTAGCCCTGATCTTCCCATCTTAGTCAGGGTTTTCACTCCTGTGATGAAACACCATGACCAAAGCAACTTGGGAAGACAGGGTCATTTGGCTCCCATTCCCATATCAAAGGAAGTCAGGACAGGGACTCATACAGGGCAGGAACCTGGAGGTAGGAGCTGAGGCAGAGGGATGCTGCTTACTGGCTTGCTCGTCATGGCTAGCTCAGCCTGCTTTCTTATAGAACACAGGACCACCAGACCAAGGATGACACCATTTACAATGGGCTAGGCCCTCCCCCCACTAATCAGTAATTAAGAAAATACTCTATAGCCAGATTTTATGAAAATATTTTATTTATTTATTTATTTATTTATTTATTTATTTATTTATTTATATTTTTGGTTTTTCAAGACAGGGTTTCTCTGTATAGCCCTGGCTGTACAGAGTGGAACTCACTCTGTAGACCAGGCTGGCCTCAAACTCAGAAATCCACCTGCCTCTGCCTCCCAAGTGCTGGGACTACAGGCGTGCGCCACCACCGCCAGCGATATTATTTTTTAAATTGAGATTCCCTCCTCTAGTTATCCAGCACACACCCCCAACCTGCAGTCACTGAAAGCAGCCCCGCCCACTCTGAGACGGTGGTATAGAACTGGGAAATGGCGAGGGACGTTTCTGTGTGGCATCCTGAGTCCTGGACCCCCAGAGCACAATCTAGAAACATAGCAACTTCCTGTGGAAGCTCCCTGGGCTCTAGGCAGGTTGTTCCTCTAATGGGTAGGACCAGGGAAGGGGTGTGGCCAGAAAGAGCCAGACCCAAGGAGGAGCCTGCAGGGAGGGCCTGGGCATCGGCTTCTGTTCAGGCTGCTCTACAACCTGACCCCATCTCTTGCAGGGATGATCCTGGCCCTCCTGCTCTACCAGGGCCACCTTCCCCGCCTTTTCCAGAGAAATCTGTTCTACCGGCAGAAAAGCAAATTCCGGACTCCCAGGGGGAAGCTGTCCCCAGGTTCTGTGGATACCAAGACGCACAGAGGGGAGTAGTGGCGAAGGGCCGTGGCCTGTGGGTACCAGGGCAGCAGCCACCGGGGTCCAGCTGAGCTGCCTGTCACCTCCTGAAACGCCTGGTCTCCCCTCCACAGAATCATTTGCCAATAAACCATTGTTAAGACCTGCCTGTCTCCCTTTCCTGAAGGAAACTTCTGGAGGACAGGTGTGGGCAAGTCCTTTCCCCTACTGCACATTCTTTCCTAACTCGTGTTGACAGAGCGATAATAAAAAAGCAAGGCCATAAAGACTGGCAAAGGGCCCAGGGTGTGATAACCTGGGCCCGGATACCTGGTACATGCCTGGCAGCCAGCCTACAGTCAAGAGAGGCCTAAGACTTTCTGGGAACCCCAAGGATAGCAGTGGAACCGGCAGTTGGAGACGTCCGTGAATGTTTCAGGGGTGTGTGTGAGCTGGGCACTTGGTACCTTAGGACAATGGCTATTTATTCCTTAAAGCTATCCCAGGAGTCCCTGGGCCAGTTGCCTCTGTGGTGAGATAGGACTAGAGGGCAAAGCAAGGGGGCAATCTGGGTTGCCTGGACACTGGTGAGGTCATACTGAAAAGAAGGAAGATCCTTCCAGGGCCTTTCATGCCCGTCCTTTTACCTTCTCCAGAGCTGCCTGTCTGGACCCTCCTAGCCTTTCCCCCCTGGGTCGGCGTGGCTAACCTGGGAACAGGTGATGGGCACTGGAAGGGGCTGGAGTGGTGACATGGGACAGTTTGCCTACAATGGAAGGGGATATGGGCTGTTGCCTACTAGCATCCTGCGGGCCTTCCTGAGTCCAGTGTGGCTATGAGGAACTGTCTTGCTCTCCGGATGCCCTCTCTGCTTCTATACCGCAGCAACTATGATACCTCAACACCCCCCACCCCCAGCCCTCTGATCCTTCTTGGTCTCTACTGACCACAAGCCTTGAGCCTACCAGGTCTGAGACCCAACACACCCACAGCAGCAAGAGACTGATGCAGTCCCTGCCCTCTAGTGCAGTACCACCTACTGCCAAAAGGTGGCACCACAGGAGACCCCAGAGCACATCTCTGCTCTCTCACGGTCCCAGGCAATCCAGCAGTGTCCTTTGGAAGTAACCAGCTATCACTGTAGCCCACACAGATCCCATCCTCCGTGACAAATAGAAGCAAAGTGGACCGTCTTCTCTCTCAAAGGGTTAAATAAGACAAAACTCCACTATAAGCCGCTTGGCAGGCAGAAATCCAGAGTCCAAGCAGATCAGCACAGGGAAACCGAGCATATGCTCCAGTGTTATTTCTGCCCAGAAACTGTGCAGCTCTAAATTAGATAATCACCTACGAATGTGAGGAAAAGCAATGATCACTGGGCTCTTGACTTGTTGATATACTTTGGGTTGTGTATCCATTTTCTTGAAACCCGAGACTCACTATACACCCGTGAACCACCAGGGTCCCTCATATTAGTACCTTAGGAAGTTCTGAGACCCTGAGGCCTGCAAACACCCGGTGGGCCAGAGATTCTGAGTGACCACACCCCAAAAGTCTGCCAGGGGAAGGAGAGAGTAGCAGCTTTCTTAGAGCTTGGTACATACAGGTAGGGATATGTGGAATAGGTTTGATCGACTGAGGGAAGCAGGTGGCCTCAGAGCTAGCACCATCTGGCACCTCTCAAAGCTCTCTCACTATCTGCCTCTTGGACCGCTAAGAAGCCACCCCCTCCTTCCCGCCCTCCCTTCCTCCTCACCAAGGAACCAGTACCATCTCTGGTTGGATACAGGCCCCTGTGAGCATTTATCAGTTACAGTCAACAGACAGAGACAGAATGGATGTGTGTTGCATGAGAGCCACATTTATTTCTTAATTGGACAGAGCCCTAAGTGCACACAAACAGTACAGGAGCCTACAGCTAACACTCAGGTGTAAACAGCAGGATACTAGTCATTACGTCAGGTGGTTATGACACAGGGGCCAGGGGGAGCCCACAGCAACCACATATGTACAGGTCAGGGAAACAGCCTCTGAGTTGCAGGGGCCCCTCGGTATAGACAAACCACAAGAGGTCCAGGTTCAAGAAGAGACTCAGGTCAGTCATATCTGTCTGGGGGACTATATAGCTCCAGTCCCAGGGGTAAAGGAATGTGTCTTTTTAGGTCCCCATGCTGGGTGGAGCAGGGAGCCAACATCTAAGTCTTATAACACATCTGTAACATCAGTCACATTCAGTCATCCCAAGGTAGCTAGGGATCTCCAGGGACCAGGATAGAGGAGGGTTAGTACAACTCTGTGTGTGTGTGTGTGTGTGTGTGTGTGTGTGTGTGTGTGTGTTGAATAAGGTGTTGCTTGGAGCAGGAGGCAGTAGAAATGTTATCCAGGCATAAGCAGGGTCTCACAGGAACCCAACATAGCACTCCCCCCAGGATGCAGAAACAGCACCCCCCTCTCCAAGAAAGATGATTATTATCCCAAACTAAGTTGAGATCACAGCCTGGGCAACATCAAGTGTCAAACCCAAAATGTCTGTGGAGGTGGTTTTCTGGATCCATCTCGCTCTGTGTACCAAGCAGGAAACAGAGGCCTCAGCTAGGAAGGCTTACTTCTTGCTGATGACATGAGGTTATCCCTAATCCCCATGGCATCCCGCCATGTCACAGTCGTCGGACAAATGACCTTCAGCTGACAGAATACAGGTAATTTTGGGCAAGGGGGAAGGCATGAAGAAATCAGGCGTCCTGAGCTATGGACAGATTTCTTGGTCCATCAATTCTGGTGACTAGGTTCTGACTCAGGACCTCCCTCAGAAGCTGAGAGTCCATCTTGGTTCCCAGACAATGCCAGGACAGCACTGGCCCCTCAATGGGGGTGGGGCGGGCACTAGAGCTCCCAACCTTTCTACAACCGGACCCAGGCACAGGTGCTCTGTAGGTTGGCTGGCCTCAGATACCCACCTGCTGGGTGGAGCCGGACTCTCCCAAGGCCTCAGCTTCAGGTTGGCTGACCTGAGCGAGCATGGCAGGCCTCACGACCTCTCTGCCTGTTGGGGACTGTGTGGCTGTTTGGCCCTTGGGAACCAAGAAATTGAAGCAACTCGCTCCTTCCCTCCTGGTTGTGAGCACCAGAATGACCTTCCTAACACAGATGTCTTCTCTCCACTTTGTATCTCAACCTCCACCGCCCACTGTGGCTAGCTCAGGTCACCTGGTTTCTCCTAAGGGTTTAATCTTGCTCTGGGATGGGCACTTCAATTTGGATTCTTGGAAATAAGTCTTATTCTATACTTCATGGAGAAGGTTTCCTCACACTTGATGCTAATGACTATTACCTCAAGTCCTGGGGATGAGGGCGGCCACCCATATGGCACCTTCTGACCGCAGTGATGGGTGAATTCTCAGTTTCTGCTCGGCTCACACTGGCTGGCAGGTGAGCAAACTACTTCCAGCACGAGCCCTGCCGCTACCCTTAATCTTGATGGCTGGATGAAGGGCAGGACCCTTGACAACTATGCTAAGGGACCCTGAAGCCAGAACCTTCTATGACCTTCCAGACAAGTAGAGATGCTGTGAACATTGGTCTCGAGAGCATCCAGGTCATGTCAGTGCTGTGTGGAGACAGCATGAGCTGATGGGGAGCTTAGACCCATCAGCTGATGGGGGGGTGGTGGGGAGGGTCTGACCGAGGTGGAGGGAGAGCCCTGGAATAGCTGGATGCTGAGTAACTGCTCCTGATGGGGGCTTGAGCTTTGGTTTCTGGCTTTCCAAATGGACCTGTGGTATGAAAATTCTCCAGGTACAGAGCGTGCAGAAGAATCCCTTTACCAAGACCACCATGAGGTCATCCTCATGTGCTTGCCGGGCACACATCACCCATTGTGTTCTCTTGCTGAGATTAACAGGAGTGCCACCCCTGGGGCAGACTGTAAGGGATCGCTCATCACAGAGCCTTCCCATAGCTACATATCCATTCCTCTTCTCATCGACACCCAAGGCTACAGTCAGAGACCCCACTCTGAACATCCATGGCCTCTGCCACCCACAGCCACGTGTAAACGCAGCCGCCTACCCAACAGCCTGGACACAGCTCAGCTGGAGCCGGTCTGCCCAGCGAGGACTGACCACACACACCTCACCTGATCCTCCTCACTCTGAGATGAAGCTGCCCACACCACCCTTATTGCTCCATTTTGGGAACTGTTCCCTCAGAAGTAGTGCACAACGCCTTCTGAATTGCCTAAGTCTCAGGACTTGCAGAACCTATCACACACGTACCGTGCAAGGTGCATCTCAGACAAAACTGGCCAGGACGGAGCTTCCCTGCGCCAGGCTGTGAGGAGCCGTGGCACATTCACATCCCTCCCTCCCTCCCTCTGCCTCTGGTAGGCTTAAGATACACATGGGAACCAACAGGGCCAGGCTGGAGGGGGGCTGGGAGGGGGGAAGGTAACTCCACATGAACCTTACAGCCCTTCCTGGAGGCATTAGAAATAAATACTTATAAACAGAACACAGTCTTATAGTTAATGTCTCAGAGGACTGTTTCAACGCCACTAACTAATGTATATTAATTATAAGTCTGTCTATGCTTAAAAAAATATTAGAACAGCGGCAATACCCTGGGTCTCGGGCCCTCTGACCTTCCTGGCATTCCGAACTTCTCACCAGAGCAATTTTGGAAGGAACCACAACACACACAACCTCCGGGGGAGCACAATTCATCATGTGGTATAGACCTCCCACCAGAGGTGGGGTTGCTGGGCCCAGCGCAGGTGTCCCCTGGTTGGGTGGGTGGAGGAGGGCTGAGTGGCAGATGACAGAACAGATGGTAAGGACAGGGGAGTGGTCCGGGCCACTGGAAGTCCGGGCGTCTTTCAGCTCAGACCCGCATCTGTGCAGATCTCCTCCGGGAGAGCTTGGACCTGCGAGGAGGGGTGGAGGGGAGAAGCTATAGTCAGAGCCAGGAGTTGACCCCCAGGTTCTCCAGCCGCCAGAGGCAGCTCAGCAGACGTCCAGACCACACATCATAGCCCTGGATCTTCCTTGAGTCCCTTGGGCTCAGAGAGACTTGATATAGAATGTCAGTGCTTTGGGGGAGCACCTTCACCCCCCTCCCCACAGCCTTTCGTCAAGTCTGTGACATGGAAGGTGTGGGATCCATTCGCAGGAGCCTGGATTTACCGATTAGAGCCTGCATTCAGCTGACTTATTGCATGGGCATCAGTGACACACAAACAGGAACCAGCATGCCCAAGGACGCCCCAGACCCGAGAACATGGAGCCCTGTGAGCTGCAGCGCCCCCCTCCCCGGGGGCGGGGGGGGGGAGTGGACATCTGCTAGGCCTGCATGTGGTGTTTCCTTTCATTTTCTTTTCTTTTTTTTCTGTCCATCTCCCCGCCCAGCCCGTACCGGATGGTCCCAGCCAGGAGCGGGTTGAAGGCATACAGCCAGTCGTGCATGTCCTTGTCACTGTTGGCCTGCAGCAGGATGCCCCGGTGCTCCGTGCACACAGCGAACGTGTTGGGTGTCTGTAGAGGGAAGCTGCTGGTGAGAAGGCACCGTGGCATTGTGGCCCTGGCCACCATTAAGAAGAAAACCCTTTAGGAAAGCTGCAAGAGTAGGCAGGTGGGAGAGAGGTCTAATCTGCCACAGCCCAGCACCACCCACTCCCCAGGTGGGATAGGGTGGGGCAGGCGTCTGTAAAACACAACCACCTTCCTGACCGCACAAGGACGGCCGCTCCATGATGGAAGCCTACGAGGTCAGGAAACTTGTTTCCGTGCTATGTCCATGCTGCTCTGTGACCCCTGGAAACGAATCTGACCTCTGTGGGCCACGCCCCTACCTGGGAGACTGGGCCAAGTGCCCTTTTCATCTGTGCCCTCTGTGATGGGTGTGCATAGCACCTAGGGTCATATAGCTCTCTCTCTCTCTACACAGGGAATAAAACCCAATGGGTACCGTAGCCCCCTTTCACATGGCCTGGAGAACCTTCCCTCCATCGAGCTGCAAGGAGCCGGCTCCCACACTTCTAAGGCACTGTTTGCTTGCAGAGGACCATGAGCCAGTGCCTTGGGCAAGACAGCTCGTAGGGGCTGTGAGGGTCTGTCAACCTCAGGATGGGACCTAGCTGTCGTCAAGGGTATGGACGCAGCAAGACCTGCCATCGCCAAGAGCTGTTACTAGGAGCCTGGCTGAGCCTGAGACAGGGACAGGTCAGGGGCTGTAGCCTAACAGGGAACGGGGAGGGGGGCACCTCCCCTGGAGGACTCAGTGCATCCGAGCCGGGCCCCGGCCGCACCTTGAGCATGGCTTGCTGGTCCTCGCTGTACTCCACCTGCGCAGTGGAGAGGTTGAGCACAAATCTCTCCACAGTGTCCTTGTCGCTGTTGTACATGTAGGCGTAGGGACGCCTCACCACCACAAAGCGCTTGGCCCAGCCGGCCGTGTGTGGCTCCAGGAAGTGCAAGTACCCCTTCTTGGAGACGATTGGGCTGTGAGGTAGAGACACATCTGTTGGCTCAGGAACCCTGGGCAGTCAGATGGGGGTAGGGGAGCCAACCCAGGGACTCATACTCTACTACCCCGCACTAGGTCTTCAGGAAGGAAGACCCAATATGGAAGGGTAGCAGGCAGATCTTGCTTTGGGATGTCCAAGAACGGAACCACCATCTCATATCTGGGAGAAGTCCCTAATTTTGAGTGGGGAAATTTGGGAGGAAAAAAAGCTAAAGTCCCAGAGTCCAGCATCTAAAAAGTCCCCATCCCTGCCCCACTTTCCTGCTCTCCACTCTGTAGTTGTTACCAGCTCTGTGTGCGAGGGCCGCAGGAGCCTGCCTGCCTCGTGCATAGGTGAGGGGTCCCCTGAGACCAAGCTCTGCCCTGCACACAGGCCAGGGCTGGTTGCCTATTGCCAGAAAGCTTCTGACTTCTGTAATGACCTTGCATACCTGACCCGGATCTCTTGGATGTCGGGGACCAGCAGTCGCTGGGGCTCCTTCTCTGTCTCTGTTGCCCGGACAGGGGAGGGAGTCTTCTTAGAGTCAAGTTCTGGCAGGAGCTCGGGCTCTGGGCTGGCGGGCCGGGAGCAGGGCTGTGGGGTCCTAGAAATAGAAGGTGACTGTGTCTTCTGCCAGGGTTCTTCAAGGGACTGGTGTTCCCTGGTAATGCCCTTCTCACAGCTGCTGGGGGACAGCTCAGACTGTCTGGCTATGCCCACAGGAGGAGTTCCTGGGTCTCAGGGAGTCCACCTCCCCCCAAGGCTGCTGGAGTGAAGGAGGATGCTCTGCAGCGGCCTAGGCAGCGGCAGGGCAGGGCAGGGCAGGGCAGGGCGGGGCGGGGCGGGGCAGGGCAGGGCAGGCTGTGCATTGCTCAGGAGATGCCACTCCCTCGTCCAGGACAGACTTCAACCTCTGCCCTGCATTAAGGCCCACACACCTCTCCAAAAGTACCCGTGGTGGCTCACTGAGTATTTTAGGAGCCCTGTTTCGAAAAAGGCAGTGCTTCTGTGCTCATCTTTCTGGGGTTGTTCACTAGTACATCTTTATTTGGGCTAGCTGAGAAAGAGAGGGCGTGGTGCAGCTGCATGGGCTGGCTCAACAGGGGGACCCCAGTGAGGCCAACGCATTCTTCTGCTGTGCCCTACGTTTCCCTACGTTCCATGTTGGGCCCACGGCCCCCTGAACCCACTCTCCCCATTCCCGAGACCCAGAGACTATCCCCAATGGGTTTTAAGGTGCTAGAAGCTTCCCCAGCAGGACAGAGCTCACTCACCTCACATCACTGGCACCATAGCGTCCTTCGATCAGAGAGGGGCAAGTGGAGGAGGGAGTGAGCGTAGCCGCACCCAGAGGGGACATGGATGGGTCCCTCATCAGGGTGACAGACATCTCAGAGAGCTACAGGAGACAGAAAGTCTTTCTCAGGTGGGTCTCTGGGCCTCGAGGAGGATGGGACTTCTCCCACACACTCCTAGAGAGCCATGACTATTCCTACCAGGGTTCGGGGCTGCCCTGACCCAGGTAGATTTCCCCCTTCAGATGCTATACAGGGTAGGGTGTGAGCTTCTGGATTGGGTAGGGGCCTGCAGGACGAGGGTTCCAGGAAAACAGATAGCTTTAAGGGGATGAGAAGAGAACAGGAGATGCTTAGGGCCTGGGTAATATTACGTGGGCTGGGCTGGGGGTGGGGTCAAGCCCTCACTCACACCCCAGCCTCCACAGATTCCAGCCCTAGGGAAACCAGCTATTCATCTAGGAGGTTTCTCAGCGGGCCTTACCCTTGACTGTTGGCAGCCAGGGTCCTCACCTACCTTGCTCTCGCTGGCGCTGATACAGACGTGGCTGTGGGTGTACTCCCTGTTGAATGTGTGCATGAGGAGTCGTAAGCACTGTAGACAGAGAACGCATGGTCATCCCTGCACCGCCGGCAGCATGGGGCCTCCGTCCGCCCCGGCCCAGACATGCTCAGGCAGGAGTTGATGAAGAACAGCAGGCTGAGGGGGGAGAACCTCCACCCTAACTGGGGAACGAACGCCTACCCCGGGCTGCTAGGAAGCCTGTGAATTAGCATCGCCCGAAGGGGCGAGGCCGCCCTAGTGGCCTGCATAGCAACAGTAGGGCCTGGCTCCAAACAGACAGGGAGCCAGGGCCTCAGCAGTTCAGGGAATCAAAAGACTACAAGACACACCTGGGGAGGGGCCTCTACAAGGCCTCAAGCTGAGGCTTCGGGAGTAAAGTGAGGTGAGGGGCAGGCAAGGGAAAGGGACTAACTGGTCCGTCACTATTCCCCCTGCTCCCCCAGATTCCAGCAACTCTGGCTGGAACCGGCCATGCATGGGGCTGGGTCCCTGCGTGACCCTGAAATGACCAGGGCCCGTGACGACAAAGCCGTGGTCACATCACCCACCTGCCCAACCTACCTTGACAGCCAGCTCCCTCTGCCTCTCGTTGGGAGCCTCCAGAGGCGACGGCTGACCCTCGGCCGACAACGGGGAAGAGGCACCTGAGGAGCTGCGGGACTCAGAGTCCTCACTGGAGGCTGGGGACAGCACCTCAGGGCCAGGCCGCTGGGTGGTCTCCAGCTTCTCTCGTAGGAGCAGGTAGTGCCTGGT
This sequence comes from Apodemus agrarius, assembly GCA_964023405.1. NCBI lineage: Eukaryota > Metazoa > Chordata > Mammalia > Rodentia > Muridae > Apodemus > Apodemus agrarius. Next base: position 92,751,506 of record OZ030014.1, read on the forward strand.
CTTTTCCACCTGCCGGGACAATCGAGGTGAGTGTGGGTTCCAGCCAGGGCAGGTGCTGGCTACCGTGAACGGCAGCAAGGTCCTCTGGTCAAGCATGAGAGGGTCTGCCATGCCTGGTTGTGGCTGGTGACCTGAGGGACACACTGTTGGCAGGACTCAGATGTCCCAGATGAGCTTGTTTTTCATAGCTAGCGTCCCTATCATGCTCACGGGTCCTTTCGTGAGCTGCAGGGCTCTATGCTTCTGCATCCTGCGCCCCACGTACACCCTGCGGCTAGTCAAGCACTGCCAGCTCCGGAGGGTGGTTTCCCTAGTAGACCCACTTAGGCAGGGGCAGCTATGCAGCTGTGATCCAGAACGAAGCCCGCTGGTCCCCAGCGGCTCCCACACTCACCTCCTGTAAGAGGCTCAGTTTCTCCAGCTCCCACTGGTGGTCTAGGATCAGGCTGTCACTCCGGGGCCGCCAGCCAGCCAGGTTCTCCTCACCCCGCACGTAGGCTACGGATGTGTCCAGCACCCGCCGGCGCCGGCGCTGCATCCCTGCAAGGGGACCAATGCTCTAGCATCCTGACAGATACCAATGCTGCCGAAGGTTGTTCCTTTCTGGGTTCAAGATTGGCCTCCCCTGGACCTTGGTCCACCCTGAGGCCACAGGACCACGTGGACCTTACACATAAGAAGCTGATAGTCCCTCTCCCATGGGACTAGGACATAGGTGGTCACAGTAGCCAGCAAACTTGGCTCCTTCTCTCTGCCCTCCCATCTGAGGACACTCTGGAGAAGGGAAAGTGCTTGCGCTTTGCTCCCAACTTAGCAGAAGTCAAGTCAAGGGGAGCAGGGGCTAAGAAGGCCAGGCACCCCAGGGCCCAGACTCGTGCCCCAGCAGAGAGTAATCAGGAAAGTCTCCTACCTGGGCTGCCTGCATCGGCCACGTGGCAAAGGCTGAGCTCGTACACACCGGTCACACGGTTGCTGAGGGAGGAGAGGAAGGGCACATACTGTTACTAGACACAGCTACAAGGACAGACAGACAGACAGACAGACAGACCAGGGTCAGCTCACTGCCACTGACTCGGTCTGGGCACAGATCTCACCACAGGCCTGAGGAAGATAGCCTGTTTGTGACTGTGGCGCGTCACACCCTGTGCTGCAGTCCCTGTGCCAGATCCCAGCTTTGTGAACTAAATGACCCATCTGGAAGCTCGGGCTCCCTGGGGAGTTGGGCCACCCAGAGGCCTGGACGCATTTGCCAGTTCCTTAGTACCAGACACCGTCAGTCCCCAGCGGGCCTCGCGTCTCACAGAGAAGCCCTCTTCCTATTCCTATGATGCCAGTTCCACCAAGGTCACATCATAGCCCTCTCATAGAGATGGACCTTGCGCTGGCCACTGGGTCCTGATCCCCAAGCGTCTTCCTTTGGGCTGTGCCCGGTGTGTCCTAGACAATGTGGCAGATTAGTGGCCTGCCCTGAGCCGCAGAGGGCCCACTTCTCCCGTGGCTCTGGCCCAGTCCCTACCACCGAAGCTACAGGCAGTAGCAAGAACGGGGGGAGGATGGGTCCAGTGTCTGGCAAAGCCTCTTAACTCGCATCCCACTTGAAGCTCTGCCCACAGTCCTCCACTACCCGCCCCACCCCTATACACTCATCCTGCTTCTCCTGTGTGCTATAAGTGGTCCTGAGGGCAGAGGTTCCTGGGGAGGGGGTGCAGGGCACCCACGGGGAGGTTGCTTTTCCACTTCCCACGGAGGATAGAGGGTTCCCTCGTGCCTGCTTGACAGGATGAATGTCCCCTATATGTGCTGCACTGACCAGCAAGGGCAACTGAAGGCAGGGACCTGGATGGTAGGAGGTTGATCCTCACCCTATCAGTCTGTGCTATCAAGGGCTTCTTTACACAGGAGTGACCGTCGCTGGGGCGGGGTGGTGGTGGTGCAGGGACGACACCCAAGGCTGCATTTGAGTCCAACCGATATGCCTAGGATGGGAGGAGGCCGTCCTCTCCTACCCCCTTGGTGAGTCCTCCTCTTTGATGCACGGACTCCCCTCCTCTGCCCATGCTAGTGAGCTCACCCTTCTGTGGCCCGCAGGCTCCCACTGCCAAACAGGTTGCGGATGGAGCGCGAGGCAGGTAGCTTGGCGTCGCGAGAGTAGAAAACCATGCAGAAGTCCTTGGTGATGACGGCTGGCTGGGTGCAGTTCTCCATCTGCGGCACACGACAGAGGTCATAGGCATAGAGTGGTCCAGAGTGCCCAGGCCCCAGCCCAGTCAGGACACAAGAGCCACTGAAGGCTGCTACTGCTTGCTCCTGACCCTGAGTAGATTCTCAGGGTTCTGCTTCCCCCTACCCCATCGCTGAGGACAGAGATTAGGAAGGATCTGCAGGGTACTAGACCTCCTCAGCTCCCTGGCTATGTAACCATAAACCAAGGGCACAGCCTGAAATCTTCCTGCAGATCAAGACAGAGCTTGGTTATTTTCACACTTGAATGTGAGAATATGAATCCCTTTTTGTGGAGGCTTGCTAACTCCCGTCTGTGCACAGGAGGCATCTCACAGCAGATGTGCTCTGAATGCGGAGTCAGGGCCCTGCCAGCCTTTCCCAGGCTGCATCACTGCCCCCGAGGCAGCCCACAATGGTTATCTAGCGTGATTTGGCTCTGTGGAGAAGCGGTGCCCTTTAAACGGCCTGGCTCCCACCTTCTCCAGACTCCTCCTTTGCTACTGTGTCCAGACAGAAGCACACCCCAGTCTTTCCCTGGGCCTCGGGAAGAGGGCCACAGCCCACATCTGGCCGTAGGCCTGGTGATTGCAGGTCTGAGGGCAGGAGGGGCAGCAAAGGGCTTCTAGTTTTGCGTTTTCTGGGATATCGATGCTCTGTCTGGTGATGATGTGGCCATCCTGTAGCCTCGAAACCGAAATCTATACACTAAAGATATAGCTATGTGCTAGCTTGAGCACCGCCATTAAAAGCATATGGGTCTACTCGAGGACTTGAAGCATCCTCTGAGAGGACAGTGGGGTCCATGGACCTCCATGTCGCAAGCCCCTCAAGCCAGAGGAGGTGTTGTGGATGTGGGTATCTTGCCTCAATGTAGGCAGAGAGGGTCATGTAGATTTTCTCCCGGTAGGGGGTGACGCGATTCAGCAGGAGGGAGTTATGCATGGAACTGTCCCAGGCGGCTTCAAACTGGTAGAAGGTCCTGGAAGAAAGCAGATGAGGGGAAAGACAGCGTGTGAGGATGCTCTCGGTGGGAATGGGGCACGCAGACAGACACGCAGAGAGGAGAACTACAGGGACATTACTGGAGTCATGGGTTGGGAAGCGTGGGTGGCACCAAGAAGGGCGGACCCCCTCCTCACTCAGACCGGGGACCAAACAGGGGCCGCCACGGGGCCGTTGCCTGGCATTCCCAGTTTCCTCTGCTCCAGTGTGGACTGAGAGGGAAGGCAGAGGAAGCAGGGGGGAGCTGCCCTAGCCTCAAAGTCTGAGCAAGGAGGCATCGCCAGGGATCTCCCTGATTTGGCCAAGCCCTCCTCAGCCCACCCCTTCCATTAAGACTCACGCTGCCAGGGAAAGGCCCCGGGGGAGGATGCTTGGAGTGGAAACAGCGGCCTGTGAGTGCTGTATCCCATGGGCTCCTGAGAATGGTTCTTTGGGAATAGCAACCTCGGGATCTTTCCTCTGTCCCTGTCTCCAGCTGGGGTGTCAGCAGGGCCCAGATTTGCCCAGAAGAGCTCAGGGCAGCTACCAGGAGCCCTGGACTTTGCATCTATTATAGGGACCCCTGTACCAAAATCCCCATAGGCCCCTACTTTGGAAAATGACTGCCATGTGACAATATGTTTCATTCACTTTAAATATCCTGGGTTCCCTGGGAGGGAGATTGCCCCAGTTCATAGCATAGCCACTCCACAGTCCCACCCCTCCAAGCATCCTCACAGACACACAGATCACAGGCCAGGTGGCAGCACTCTCCCACTACCTCATGGCCAGGCCTTCCAAGGGCACCCGCAGGCTCCCCGAGGTGCCTGGCCATGTGAGAGATTGGCTGGGGCTGCCTTTCCTCCTGTGGGGCACTGTCCAGGGAACCGGGTGTGGGATCAATGGGTCAGGGACATGATACAAAGCAGGCTGGACAGGGCCACTGTCAAGACACAGATCACTAAGGAGAGGTCTAAGGCAAGTGGAGACAGCGGGCAACCAGAACAGGGCGGAGAGCAGGCAGCATGGGAGAGGAAGGGGAAGGGACAGATAGAGGGGGTGGAGCAAGCGAGGGCGGGAGGTAATGGTGCCTGTACCTAGTGTCATTTCCGAAGGAAACGCTAAGGGCGCAGCCAGGACACACGCACACACACAGAAGAGAGCGAGACGTCAGAACAGTCCTTCCATGGCCAGCACAGCTGCTGAGGGGCCCCCTGGAGCCCCAGCCCGGCCCCACGGATATCCCATATCCTCATGAAGCTGCTCCCAGCCATGACCACAATGGTCACCTAATATATCTCTGCACTGTTCCCTGGTGGTACACAGGGCAGTAACTGTCCCCACTTCAACAAGATGTCCTTCAGAACCAAGGAGCTAACACGTGACTGAGGAGCGCATGGGGTTGGCACGCGACATCTTGGAGCCAGTGTCACCATTGCAATGATGTCAGGGTAGGACCAGCCCTGTCACATCTTGTTCAGACCTTGCATCTATATCTATCATTCTTTGCCTTCAAAGTCTCTTAGGGTGCCTTGAATGGTGCGTGCATGTGTGTTTGTGTAGACAGAATCCCCTCTGTGCCCTTGGAAAGAGCAGTCTTCCCAGCTTAGTCTCCCCCTCAGGGACTGAGCCCCAGACCTAACCTTGCCTCTCTGCCCTGAGTAGAAAACCCAGAGGAATGAGTCTGGCCAGACCAGTGAGGTCTCAAGAGCTCACCTATGGTACGACTGAAAATTCAGTGGTTTCTGCTAGCTGGGCTTAAAGCGGCCTTAGTCCAGGCCAAATGAGAGAAGACAAAATTGGCCCTTGAGTGCATGGAGGTCTCTGCCAACCCCAGCATGCTGGAACATCTTTGAAGACTTGAGCGAGGAGTGCCTACTTGAGGTAGGCGTGCCTCCATTTGAACCACTTTCTGAGGCAGGACTGAACCTTTCCAAATATTGTGCCATCTTCCTGCGGCCAACCAAAACAGGCTCCAGGATCAGCACAGCCATGAAGCCCCTTGCGAGTCACTTCCAAATGATGGTTGGTCACTGGCCTTAGAGGTCATCTGGTGTCCTTTGGGGGCGGGGGCTGCACACATGGGCCTTGTGACTCGCCTCTGCTCTCCACCAGCCATGACTTACATGGTCATGGGACACAGATTGTGATGGCCAATGAACGGAGGGGCTGGAGCATCCTTGTGTCCCTTAAGCCTCTGCCGAGGGGCGTTACCCCACCCAAGAGTGTGTAAGCTGGGGGTGGTGCAGGATAAGCAGAGGGACTGCTGCCTTTGTGGGACCCACCAAACTCGCAGGTCGTTATGTGGAACCCATGATGAATTACCATCAACCCTAAGGCAGAAGAGCAGAGTTCAGGGAAGTTGAGGTGGCCTACATAGGAGAGCCCAGGTCACAGACAATGGGAAAGCCACGGTGGAGTACACCCCTCACGGAGTACAGGATCCACCGAGGATCACTGGGAGTCAAGTACTCAGGGGAAGCCTGTGCCCCCTCCACACAGCCTCTCACTCCTTATAGGCTGACATTTAGGTAATTTAGAGATGGGTACCCCAGCATCTCTGGGTCAAAATTTAAGCCCCATTGTAAGGCATCCACAGGATGAAAAAGAGTGTCTAGAGTTGTGGCTCTCAGTAGAACTAGGTAAGGTTGACAGGGGTTCTCCATGACTGAACCAATGGCCTCAGAAGAGGAGGAGACAGCACACACACATGCGCCTCCTGCTTCTTGTGGCATGAGACCTTTGAACAGCAAGAGGCCCTCTCCAGGTGCATGTCTCCCTACCCTCCCCCAACCCAGAGTGGACCATAGCGGCTGGTCACAAGGAAGTCCAATCAGCTAAAACCCTATACCACCCGGGAACTGGTTAATACGTGGATTCTTGAGCGTCACCCCAGACTGCTGCGTCACAGAAACTCTGAGTGGTGTCTCCCTGTGAGCATAGAATCTCATCTGACCCCAAAGGCCTTGGCTACCGTCCTGCTGCTCATCATCCCCAAACACAGCTTAGGAAGTAGGCCTAGCACCGGGAAAGTCCCTCCGTCACAAACTGCTCTCGCTACTGCCCGTCTGGTGCCACCTGAACCCCCAATCTACTGTGCACATTCCCTTGGTGTCCCCATAGACATGGCATTCCTTGGACCCCCTTATAATGGGGAGTCTGTGCCATGCAGAGTGTGGGGCAGGTAGCAAAGGGTCTTCAGAGACGTGGCCAACAAGGCTCCTTCTATAACCAGCGCCCAAGGATGTAACGGCCTGGGCCTCCAGGCAACATCCTGCCTCCAGCTGGCTCACTTGACCTGGAGGGACATCAGGAGACCTACTGGGCGGTTCTCTTCTTTCCTCAAGGCACACAACTGCCCTTGCAGGCCTACAAACAGGACAGCCAAATTCAGACCTGTGGTACAGCAAGCATAGTGCTCAGGTGGAGGATGACCACATGGGGAGCACTGCAGATTCACTATATAAGTGCTGCCCACAGAGAGGACAGTGGGTGCTGTGGAGCACTTCCTCCATCTGCCTCCATCACCGCCACAGTCAGGCTGCAGGGACCTAGGCAAGTGGTCCCACGCCACCACATGTTTGTAAATTAGAAACATACATTTTCCCAGGCCGACCAGAAGAGCTGGATTAGCAATGGGAGCCCAGCTCCAGGCCTAGCTGATGATTCTTCCAAAGGTAGATACACTTCTTGCCCGGCCACCAAGAGGACATTGAGAACACCAAACTCCACAGAGCACCAGGTCCTACTGTCTGTGACATTGTGAAAGGAAGTGTACACTGTCCCCTCTTGTCACCTATGACAGACAGGGATAAAGCCATGGAGAGAGGCTTCTCGCCACAACTGCCTGCAAGTAACAGTCACGAGACAGTTTAAAAAAAAAAAAAAAAAAAGCCCATGAGCTTGCACATGTACTGCTCCGAGTATAACTGCCCAGCGTGTCTATTCCGCCTACTACTGACGTCTCTTGGTATTGATTAGTGTGGCTAAAGATAACTGTTTCAAAATACCTGATGTGATTAAAAAAAAAAAAAACTTCCTCTTGCCTCATTCTCTCTGAGTACGCCAGTAGGTTACTATAACACGTGAGTTCCCATGCACGTTTGTAAATAAATGTTTTCACTCCTTGGCAAAGCTCTCTGTCTGCTGCAGCTGGTTCTCAAAGTATATTTAAACTGCCCCAATGTCTCTGACCCTTAACTCTTAAAGCTGTCCCAGTCACAGAGGGCAGACAAAACAGGTATGATTGTAAGTGGATTTTCTAAGGATTTAAATATTAAACTCAAGGCCTGAGACTGGCCGGAAACCCAGGTGTGCCCTGGGATGTTCGTTTCTAGAGAGGGAGACTGAGGACCTCCAAGGAAGCTCTCTCACACACCGAGTCCCTCATCAGTCCCCAGATCACAACAGGGCAGTTCCTTCTGACATGGGGCTTGGCTGTTGGCAAACTGAGAACAGGAGACTGACCTTGAGGCTGACCTGGGAGATCCCGTGTTAGAGGTCTGAGTATGACACAGTACACAGTCGAGGACAGATCTCTCCAGATCTGATGGCCCAGGCCAGACAGTGGTCATGTGCACAACCACTCTCCAGCACAACCACTATGATGCTGCCACCAAAACAACACCCTGGGGAGTGGGGACCAGGCACCTTAGCAAGCTGCACTCCAAGGCCTCCCTGTGGGTTAATGGTGGCTCTCCACCTCTCTAACTGGGTCCTGATAGTCCTGGCCTACTCTCTTCACTTTTCAAGGTTTTCCATGGTTCCTTCAGGGGTTCCATCCTTTGGGGAACCACGAAGCTAAACGATGAAGTCTGACCTAAAGACATATCCCGTAAAGGGAAGCCCCAACGTAAGCAGGTGAGGAGGGCATGCCAGAGAAGGGAGTGCTGTTGAGCACGGAGCCTGCCAGGGATGTGGGCTGAGACGCCGGGGACGGCAAACGGGCTAGAAGGGGTTGTGTAGTTGCAGACAGCTGCGTTCTGATTCACAGACCATGGGGGCCCAGAAAAACAGAAGGTGAGTCTACTTAAGATCAGTCTGGTACGTGCTGGAGCCACGGCCCACCAGAAGCAGTCAGAGTTGGTAATGCTTTCTGCCCGTGGAAGACAGCCTTTATTCCATGGCTGGTCCACATCTGCAGGGCCAGCCTTAATAGTCACTATCCTTGGAGAAGGAGGACTCTGGCCTACTTTTATGGAATTTCTGGCCAGTTGTTTAATCTGACCATGAGGACAACCAAGCCCTTTGCCTGCCTCTCTTCTTGTATTCACAGGGTCCCTTTTCACTCCCAGAATGGGTGAACTCCTCAACCCTGGTGCTCTCTCTCCACTGGGCCCATCCCTCAACAAGGAGGTTCAGGAGCTGGATCTTGATGCAAAGCTCTTTGCTACCCACACCCCCTGGCCCCCCCTCCCTGGGTCTCAAGGCAAGGACTGGGCCTGCTCAGTCAGCACCTGCATTGGGGACGGTGTGAATGACTATCCAATAGGCTTTGGGTCTCTGGACCCACAATTCCTAATGTCAAGCCAGATGTAGCTCATGGGATTCCATGATTCCTGAAAGATCGAATGCTATCAGCTCACATGATATCAGGAGAGGTAGCTGGGGAAATAGCTTTCCATGAGACCCTTCACCTGGTCCTCCACAGGAAGCTCGAGAACCCTCAAAGTGCTAGGAAAACGAGTTCTGAAACCTGGCAAGTAAGAGAGCCAAGATCCAGTGGCTCTACCCACTACCTACGGATGCTCCAGGAGGACCTGTTGCCCCATTTGGGTGAGCCCCATAAGTCAGGGAGGCAAAGTGTGAGGCCATTGGAAGGAGCACAAGATGAGTGTGAAGTCAGAACGAGTGTCTTACAAAAGATGGGTAAGTCACAAATGCCCATGGTGACACTCTGCAACTCTCACGGAGGCTCTCCGTGGGACCCACAGTGTCTTGGTGTGGTTCCTCAGCTGTTAGGATAAAAACCATGAATTTGCTCACGAGCTCTGCATTTTAACGCAAATACCACCGCCCCGTGACAATAACGGGAGACTTGGTGTTGGGTCCGAGCTGAGCTGAGAGCTTTGCATGAACCGGCAAAGCTTCCGTCAGTCCCGATCCTCAGGGGGAGAACGGATTTCCAGACGGTTTTGGCAGCTGTCCATCTTTAGATAGCAAATGACTCAGGCTGCCTCTAGCCCCGCTGTGCGGTCCCAGAATCACATGGGAAAAGGTTTCCCCACTTCATGATAATGGTGGTAGTACTGGCCACCACAGTGGTTCCTTCTCCTGTGGAACAGTCGAAGGACTAATTCACTCCCTTCCTTCCTTCCTTCCTACCTTCCTTCCTTCCTTCCTTCCTTCCTTCCTTCCTTCCTTCCTTCCTCTCTCCCTCCCTCCTTCCTTCTTTTCTTCCCCAAAGGCCAAGCCCCAGGCCTGTTACTATTAAATTTATTTTTAGGATAGGAGGGACAGTTATAGGCATATAAGCAGGAGTTTGTGAGACCCGCGGACTGAGGAAGAAACCCCAAAGTGAAGGAGACCAGATTTTTCTCCTCTGCACTGTGCCAGGGTCTCTTTGCTTATCCAGAAGCTTCCTGGGGACACTAGATGTTTATAGCTGGGACTCTCTGGCCCAGTCGAGAAGACCTCTCAGACACGCAGAAGCCACCAGCAGACGTGAGCCCAGTTCTGTGTGGGTTTGAGCACAGGTGGCTTGCCTGCAGAGTCAGCCCACAGGCCACCTCTTCCAGTCAGCTCATCTTGCTAGGAAGCAAGAATCAGAAATGCTCAGGCCTGGCAGGGCTGTGGCCCCCGCTTGCATGTGGCTACTACTTTAGTTTCATGATGAGGCTTCTGCCTCATTTAGCCCCAGGTGCCCCAGGGAAGAGACACTCAGCTCTTGACCCACAGTAACACGTAAAAAAGATCTGGTCAATAACTCAGACGTGTCCCACACCCACGATCCAGATAATATGGCCTGAGAAGCCACAGCTCCACCCATAGGGTCTCCCCCTGAGGTCCCTACTCCCAGGTGTCCAGGTAAGACAGCAAATGAATATTATCTGCACTGACAGTTCCAACCGTGACCAGACAAGGACACAGTCTAAAGTCCTAGCTGGGCCCACTCTCTCTAGAGCTGTCTAGGTGGCACAGTTTAAGTGTTTAAGCATTGATGACTTTAAGAAAGCTGACCCATGAGACAGATGAGTGCCGTAAAGCTCTGGCCACCATCCTGCAACTGTCCAGAGGTGGCGTTTTGGCTTCCCATTGAGAGCAGCCCCCAAGTTCTCCCTGGACCCATATGGACTCAAGACCTGGAGGTTGTCCTTCCCCAGTGGTCACTGGGCCCTGTCATAGGTCAGTGTGTGCAGGGACTTCCTCGATCCAGGCGAAAGGAAGCTACAGCAATCTCCCCTACCAGGACTCGGCACTGAGAGTAAGTCTGAAGTGGATGCAAGCCGTGTTCAAAAGCCTGCTAGTCTTCTCGTGGAGTTACTGCCTGCCACTTTAAAAAAAAAAAAAAAAAAAAGCGAGGCGGAGGCCACAGCAGAGGCAGCAAAGCTAGAGTGATGCCCCTCTTCCTGACTCGGCCTGGGACGGGCTCCTGGGCAGCTGTGGAGCACATGGGAGCTCCAGTCTCCTGGCAGTGGGTCCTGCCTGCCCCTTCCCCGTGCTCCCAGCTCTGCCTGCTATGTATGGCCCCTTGCAGGGAGTGGCTGGCCCTTGTGAGCTGGTGCAGCCCAGCAGCCGGGTTGCCCAGCCAGCATGCGGGAGACACCGGTACCCACCGGCGGCCAGGCTAGAGGTTGGCATAGAAGGCAAGGCTGGGGTGGGAGGAGCGGGAGGCCAGCCAGTCTCTACAGAGGCAGAAAACTACGAAAGCAGCCGGAATCAGGAAAGAAGGCCAGAGGAGGCAGGAGAGACTCAGCCAGGAAGATGGGGTTGGGGGAGGAACGTGAAAATAAAACCAGACCGATATTCCAAGGAGATGAAATCAAAAGGAGGGAGAAACAGGAAGGAAAGGTGAGCGAGTTATGAGTTGGAAAAGCGGGAAATTAAAAGTCCAGGGTTGTGGAGGTGACCGGGGAAGGAGGGAAGGTAGAGGCTGAAATCAAACCGAGGGACAGAAATGGTACCTAGGTATGTCCGAATCAAGAAACTGCCTGCAAAACACAAACAACCACACGTTAGTGAAGGGTTGCGGGTGGGCCGCGGGACAGCGGGGGATGGGGGTGGGGTAGCAGCAGCAAGCGGCAGCAGGGGGCCGCCTGTGGCTGGCAGACCCACTCAGGGGTCAGGGAGGCTGCGAAGCAGGGACCACGGAGCAGGAAGAGGCCCAGGTGTGGCAAAGCGCATGGAAGCCTGAGGCCCTGGGCAGAGCTAGGCCAGGCCCAAGCCTCGGCCTCTGTGGAGAGGCTAGTCTCTGAGCAGCCTGGCCCACAAAGGCTCCTAGGATGTCAGCCATGTCCAGGGAATAGGAAGCTGGCCCCAGCGGGCCCTGGGAAGGAGGCCACGGGCTAAGGAGCGTGCCTGAGACTTTTCTGGGGTAAGGAGGGCTGGGGTTGCACCAGCCAGGACAGCAAGGGCAGGAGCCAAGCGAGAGGCCACATCTGTGTTCCCCTGTTACAGCTTCCATTCTCCCAAGACCCAGGGCCTCCAGCCTAGATGTGGGGTTGGACAGGGGGCAGGACAGAAGCTAGTCAGTTCAGTTCCATGACTGTGCCTGTTTAACCAAAGTTGTGCCAGCTTAGGTACATTGAGTCTTGACCTCCCGGGCACCTCTGCCTAGCCAGGGTCAAGGACACCTGTCAACATCTGGGCTGGTGGGGGGTGGGGGTGGGGGATGACAGGAGAACACCAGCGACAAGGTTCAGTCCAAGGAGACACCTAGGAAGGGTGTGGCCCAGAGGCTCCAACCTATCCACGAACCTTCTGATCCCACCACTCACCCTTCCCCTGCCAGAATGCTTGCAATGGATGGTCAGAGGTCAAGGGTTAAGTCACTCCCAGACCCCAAACCACCTCTTTAGCACTTGGTGGCAGACAGGCTGTCCCAGCCCCAACCCTTGCCTCTGTGGTCCTCAGTTCCCATGCCCAGGCATAGCGGTCCGCACTCATGGGCAGCACCCATATTAGGAGTACTGGGCCTCTCTGCCTCAGCAGACTGCATTTGCAGAGCAAGAGGAGACGGAAGACAGAGGAAACTCTAGATCCTGGCCCGTGTCGTAGTCTGACTCCCCTCCTAGTTCCTGCTGTGAACTCCAGCCTATTCCTCAGAGTGCCATGTTCCTAAGAAAACGCCTCCAGAAATGCAGAGTGAGGACCAGCCCCCCCACCCCCCGTATGTGCTACCTCTCTGTCCTGTCCACTGTCCTGACAACTGTCCAGAGCCCTGCCCCACTCTTGGCTGGCTCCCGCTAGGCCTATGGGAGAGGAGGACCTCTTCCGCCACACCCCAGCCCCTACTTCAGCTGTCTGTGAAGAAGTGGAGCTCCGGACTCAGGAGCTGGAAGAACACAGGCCACGCCCTGGATTCCGGGGCCATATAAGCCCTTCCTCACAGGGGTGATCCTCCCTTAGTTCTCCAAGGGTACCACACCCTCAAAATACGTTTCCCCGGCTGTAGCCTCCCAGGTCAGTTTTTGGCTCCTTGGCACTGCACCAGGCCGAGTTACTGGGGAAGAGCCAGGCTGGGGCTCAGGCCCTGCGGAACATCATCACAAATCCTTGCAAGACTATGTCCCAGGTGATTTGTCCAGTTGGGTGCCCTCCCTGGCAGTTGACTCTTGCAATGCCTGGCCCCTGGCAGCCTGTGTGAGACCTCTGTCACACCCATGCATCCCGGCAAACCCCACAGGGCTTCCAAGAGCATCTTAGGGCTCCATTACCCCCTTCCTGTTCAGATAAGACTGGGAGCTGGGACAATCTGGAGCTTGGAAAGTGATGAGAAGCATGTGACAATTGGTGACCCACAGTCACCCTCTACCCAAGTAGTTCGACTGCCATGACTTTCTTTATCACCACCCATTCCTGGGACAACTACCAGAGACTTCAGACCTGTTCATACCAGAACCATGGCATGCATATTAGTCTCCATCTCATCCCACCAACCATCTACCTGCAAACTCCCGGGGACAGGACTTAACTCATGCTCTAAGCCCATGCTGGCCCCCCTGTTAGGTGATAGGACAGCATGAGTGTGTAAACCGGAAACGGGAGACATACGATCAAGTGAGCGGAGAGACTTGGAGCCCGTGGGCCACCACTCACTACACTGTTCCCTCAAGTGCCAGAAAGAGGGCAGGGAGGCCTGGAGCTGGCCACGGCACGAGCGGTTGGGTCAGTGGAGGCCGTGGCAGGTGGGTGGTTGACCTGTGAGGGGGGTTAGTTAGTCAGCAGGGGTCGTGGGCCTCCCACCTGTCTTGTGGCACTCACCGGTCATCCTGGGCTGGATGGACGTATCCTGATGAGAGGATGTTGAGGGACAAGATGTTGGGGTCAATCAGAGCTTCATCAGTTTCTGGAGTGTTTCGGATGCGACCTATGGGAAGGGCAGTGTCTGGGTGTCAGTGCCTAGAGAGCCCAGTGGTTATGGTATGCTGAGGCCTCTGGACAAGAGCTAAGATTCCTACGTGACTATGGGCCACGCAGTAAAAGGCACCAAGCGGACAGGGAGGCTGAGGGGGGTGGGTCCCGGTGACCCCTGAAACACGGCCACCGCCTTTCCCCTTCTGTCTCCTTCCAGTCTGGCTTTTTATATTTCAGCTATAAATTATACTTTCTGGCAGATCTCAGCTGTCCAGTTTAGCAAGCTCTGTGCCCCTTGTGGGACACAGAGACCTAAGTAAGATGAGGGGGTGGCCCTACCCCATCTTGTGCTTAAAAATATCTGGCCACTCTAAGAACCCGGCAGACCTCTGCGTTTGAAGCCCTTCTGTCTAGGAGACATTTCGTTTCACAATTCCTCCTCCTGGAAGCGGCTCTCTGCTCATTTGAAGGCGCTCACAGAGGCCCATAAGTCCTCTGCTCTGGCCACAGAGTGAGCCGCTTCCCTTTCCCCCTCCGCACAGTCTAGCTGCTTCCTCGCAGCTCTGCAGCCCAAGGATTCGGGGAGGAGACGACTTGGGGTCCTCCAGCCAGTCCTTTCTTTCTTTTTTTTTTTTTTTTTTTTTTTTGGTTTTTTGAGACAGGGTTTCTCTGCATAGCCCTGGCTGTCCTGGAACTCACTCTGTAGAACAGGCTGGCCTCGAACTCAGAAATCCGCCTGCCTCTGCCTCCCAAGTGCTGGGATTACAGGCGTGCGCCACCACCGCCCGGCTATGCAGCCAGATTCTCCAGCATCTGGGATTCTTGTGGCAGGAAGGGGTTTAAGGCGAGGAGGGCATCAGATGCTCAGCCCTGGGGTCCCGACCTCCACAGAGCTCTCTGCCTGAGATGGACAGACTTAGGCAGGACCCAGGAGGGAGTCAGAGAGTGGGCTACGGTCATTTGTATCTCTCAAAGAGTCTCTTGTCTTTCCTCCATTTTGCTGGCCCCTCCCCATAATGCCCACTTCATAGGACCTAAAAGACTCACGCCTTCCAGGGAGGGATGCTAGACTCGGGGCTCATCTATAACCCGAATGGGACTGGATCACAGCAGTTACTGCTCTACTTCATTTAAACCCCCCATTGCCACCCCCAAATCGGCAGCCTTTGGTGTCTGCATTGTGAGAAAAGCGGGAAGAAGGAGATGAAACTTAAGACAGGCTGGGATGCCCATCTGAGTCAGAGGACATGGCAGGTGGGACACCACCGGATGCCAGCCAAGGCAGAGCCGCCCCTCCCCGGTAAAGCTTGGTTCAGAAGCCAGGTGCTAGGCCTGACCTTAGTCCTGGAATTGAGTCACACTAGTTTCACACTTTTTCTGATCCCTGACATGAAACTTGTAAAATACAAGCGTCCACCCTGGTATCCAGACCAGCTAGCCACGGCCCTGCAGAAAGGGGGCACAGAATGACATCGCTCTTGAGCTCCCCCCTACCTGGTCATCAAAACCAGGGCTTGAAGAAGCTTCTAGAGAGATATGCTCAAGGGTAGAGGGGCTACATACTGGGATGGCTATCTACTGTGTCCCCCAATGAGAGTCTAGAGGGCATCTCGGCAGAGCAGAGTTCAAAAGAGAAGGTCGTAGAGAAAGACGGTGTTCTCGCCCTCCCTAACTTGGTGTGTTAGAGTCCCGAGGAGACAGTGTGCTGCAGTGTCATTAGCCAAGCTGAAGTCATCCTAGAGCGAGTGCAGTCGCCCGACTTCCCATGCCTGGTACTACCAAAATGCATGGAGCCCACCCCGTCGCGCAGAGGATTGAAATAGTCTTCTACAAGCTAAGGGCACTCAGGGCTACAGCCACTCCCAAGACCAGGGAAAGCAGAGAAGGACCCCACAGCACCCCAGCTTGTTGCTGGCACCCTGATTTCCAGAACTATGATGCCCAGCCATTGTCTGCTGTTTTAAGCCATTTAGCTGTGGATCGGCAAACCCTGGAAGGGCAACGCACATTAGGAAGGAACTTGAGGCCCTATAACGGATCCAAGGCTCTCCTCCCTTTTGGGTGACAGGCTGAGGAGGCACAGAAAGACTTCATCGAGGAGGCACTAGTCAGAGCCACACATCACAGAGCAGTGCTGTGGTTAGAACCCAGGCACTTGTGCAGAACAGTCCACTCCCGAGAGAACCTCCGCCCATCCCACTCACCTACAACCAGCTCTCGCACTTCCTTCCAGCGGATGTGGCTCCCTGTCTCATGCAGCAGTGTCACGGTTATCCGTCTCTGGATGCCCTGTCACACGCCAGGAGAGGGAACAGTTAGTTGGCCCTGGGGATGTAACTTCTGGGGGAGGAGGGGGCAGGTTTTGAGGTGGGCAGGTTAAGGCTCCCCACCTGATGGAGAAGGAAGGTCCCCATGCACGGCATGCCGCCACGGTGGTCTACCACAGCAGGGATGTAACTGGAAAAGATGGCGATGGTGAGGTGCAGAACCCCTTCTCTATCCCACAGGACCTGGTCCCATAGTCAGCAGAGCTGAAAACAGGAGCCTTGACCACCCCTCCAGGAGAGCAAGTAGCTCAGTCCACAGAGTCAGGTCCTTCTGGGCTGGCTTCCTACAATAGCTCTCAGGGTCTTATATTTCCCCCATCCCTATAAGTCAGACATCTATACCCAGTGACCTGGGTAGTGCCAAGGCTCCTGTACTGTGCCTTGAGCTTGGGGCACTCCTGGAGAACCTGGTCCCAGGCCTCCCCAGACATCAGCCCCCGACCCTAAGACATCTTAGAGCCCCCGACCCTCCTTTTCCAAGTTAACCACTGAATTCTCCGCGGCTACCAGAATACTGTTTGCAATGCCCTCTCTTTAATCACATCCTCTTGGGCCCTGAGCTGGTGCCCAACATGGACACAGTGGGTACCCAACTCACTCGCCATTGGCTTCCAGCTCGCAGATCTCGAAGTAGACCAGCAGGTCGTACTTGCAATGGCAGGGACCTGGGGAAGGTCGCGTCATCGTGCTGAGCTTAGTGGCGGGCACTAGGAAGACAAGAAAATGGTGCTGTGATGGGGTATCGGGGAGAGGGGATTAAAGGCTGCAGGGGTAACAACAACTTCCCCAAAGAGGTGCCCACTGGCATACCCATGGCCCGGTCACCCCTAGATCTGAGCAGTCAGGTGTGAGAAGCCCGGCAGTGGTCTCAGTTGTGTGCCCGCTTAAACGCTCTCTACACGCAAGGATGTACGTGTGGCCTTACACAACTGGGTAGGAGGGTAACTCTTGGCTTGACTCTAAACACCACTAAGTCAGCAGAGACACTTGCTTAGAGGCCCTATCGTATGGACAAGACCCCTCCGCTTGACCTGTTACCTGCGTTACCCTTGACTACAGCAAAATGTCTCAGTCCAAGTATGCTCTGCCAGCATCCACACGTGCCCAGCATGCCCTAAACTCAGCTCCACTGGCCCTCCAATATGTCCACCGCCTGACAGCGTCTGCCTCCCAGTGTTCCTGGGCCCAACCATGTCTGTCCATAGCCTTTTCTCTGAGCCGTTCCTCCCCAAAGTTCCCTCTGAGCCCTCATCACACCACCAGACACTGGCTCTAAATGTCTCCCTTGTGGACTGGGGTGGCCAAAAGAGCACAAAGCTAACAGCTACACTCTCCACAGACACGAAGCAGGCCGGGAGAGACCTGCTACGTCGTCTGCAGTCTGGAAGACCATTACATCTACAGCAGGCTCAGCCACACTTGCAGCCACAGTGTGGGCCTTCGCTGCCCCCACTGGACTCAGGAGACCCTCACCTACCTGGCTTGGAGAGTGGCATGACCCTGGGGAAGTGACGACGTGAGGGCCTCAGGGGGCTGTGGAGGAAAGCCAGAGTGAGCGAACCTGGGCTGGTGTCTGTGAGTCCCAGCTAGCGTGGACAGCCCAGGGTAGAGGGTCATAAGAAGGCTACATGTCTCCCATATTCATTTGTCTCCAATATTCATGCATCCTCAATGTCTGTGTCCCCCATATCACACGTTCCCATATCCACGTGTCCCCTATCTTCATATACCCTCAATATCCATGTGCCCCCCATATCCATGTGTGTCCATATCTATGTGTCCCCTATGCCTGTGTTCCACAGACTCAGGAAGAGCCCGGGTCTCTGTACATACTTAGATGGGAGAGGAGAAATCCTTAGTGCCCCTGGACCATCCTAGAGCTTCTACAAGGTTCCAGGAACTCAGCACCCCAAATAATCTCTGCTACCTCTCTCTTCTGTTCCCATATTCTGGGTATCCCTGAGCTGTGAGGTATGATCAGCCAAGAGACAGAGGTGGAGAGGAGCGAAGGCCTGTCAGCACATCTCCAGGCCTCGGGATGGCGACCTTTCCTGTCCCAACTTCTGGATCCCATGGGATGCCTGAACCTCACACTCCAGACTCTTGAAACTCCCCCAACCTCGCTTTCTCCTCTGAGTCTCCACCCTGGGAGACTAAAACGCATGAGGGAGTCAGGCAGATGTTCCCTTCCCAGAAGTGGCCAGTGAACAGCAAAGCCTGGCTATCCCCTGGGTGCTTCCCATGCACAGCTAATGGTCAAAGTTCTGACAACACAGTCCTTGAAGAACCCAGTCCCAAAGGGGAGAGGCAGGCGTGGGCCATGCTCTGATGATCCTGGTCAGCTAAGGGGATGGAGGGAGGCAGGGAGGTCAGAGGTACATGGTCTCTGTTGCCCAGAGACAAGGACACTTGGGTGATCTAGGCAGCTGACCTGAGAACATCCTTGCAAAGAGGTGGGAATGGGTGCTGCTGGTAGTGCCCAAAGACCTCGAACACAATGGGCTGGCTCTTGATGTATTCGATGAAGGACTTGGTCACCTCTACCGCAATCTAAACGGAAAAGGGGGAGAGTGTGGGTCATATCTGTAAGTGCTCAGTGTCCATGAAAGCCCCACACTGTGGGCCCAGCCCTTAACACAAATCCCAGAGACAACTTCCCTGGATATTCTGTCTTCGTGTCTGCCCAAGGCTCATGGTGAGCAGCTCTTGAGAGTGCTACACTGACCCAAGGCTCCAATTCTAAATCCATTACTGATCCCCTGCTACCTAACCGTAATGTCAATGTCCCAGAATGGCAGTGAAGGTTCTACAGCCTGATGCCATATGGCCTCCGGGACAGTCCGTTCAGAGGAGAAAGAACGGATGGAAAGGGAGAACCCTGCTTAACCTTTGGGTTAGCCTTAGCATTTAGGCCTTTGGGTGTTGGAGGATAAAGGGCCAGCATTTACATTTTGAACATGGTAGAAGCCAAGAGGGGGTCCCCTGCCAGTGTTCTTCAGGGGTTCGGTGGAGAAGGCCTCATCGTGGCGGTGGATAAAGCTGAAGAGAAAGAAGAAAAAGTTGGGGCAAGGACTTGTAGCAAGGACCCATGGCCTCACTGGGCACTGCATGAGACCGAGTAGCCCCTAGCACAGCCTAGGTGGGCTGCATACCCCTCTGGAGAATACCCACTTCCCAGCAGCCCAGGGCACAGACAACAGGCTCACTTGAACTGGCAGAAGATGTCCGCATATTCAGCAGAGATACTGGACGCCTGCAGGACTGTCACGCGGAAGGTAAAGGTACTGCCTAGACGGAGGTGGTCCAGGGCTGTGTCCAGGGGCCCATCCAGGGCAGCCTTCTCTGGGCTATCTAGGAGGCCTTCGGGAGGCACAGCTGTTGGGAGCCAGAGCAGAGCGATGGGGGTGGGGGTCTCAAGATTCCATGCTCTTCAAGCCCTGGTCCCACACATGCATGATCCACACACAATGGAGCTGCACCCACCTGAGCAGGTATTGTTGTTAACTTCATCCGCTGAAGGCCCGGCATCAGCCCCCTGACCCTGACCTTCTACAATGCGCAACTCCTCCTGGGAAGTCCCTGAGCGGGACATCCCCACCACAGGGCAGGACTCAGACTGGAACTGTGGAGACAGAGAAAGCTGGAGGGTTAGCCGGCTAAGCTGAGACCGCCCTGTCAGAGGCTGTGGGGGATCTGTGCACTGGTGCCTGGGTCTCTAGCATCCATGAGCCAGACCTGCCACTGGCCCCGAGATGAAGCGCCCATGTCTCTAGGCCTCCATCCCCCTGGCCTACTTTGACACTCTGGTTTAGGTGAGTTGAGGTGTGAACTCCCTGAGAGGAACACGCCACTTTCCTCAGTGCAAGAGACTTGGTGAAGGAAAACAGAGAGCCACTCCTGGCCTGAGGTCTACCCGCAGGACACCAGGGCGCTTCCTGGGGGAGGTCCCAGGCAGACTCTTTGGACACCCTTAGACTGAGATCTTGAGTCAGAGAGCTTAGTAAGCACGTCCTGGGGTGGGGGTGGGGCAATGTACGGGCACAACCTCTCCACTGTCTCCTGAGATAGTTCTTTCTGTGAGGATCGGAGGTGGGCGGCCTCAGTGAGGTCATCCCCATGCTCATAGGTGTTGGGGAAGGCAGGAAGAAGGATGGTAGAAAATACAGTCTGTTGTGGGGAGGGTGGGGGTGCCCATTCTAAAAGCTGGCTCTACTTACCAACTCTATGCCTTGCTGTGTGAGACTCAGGAAGATGGTTGGACCAGGAGGGCCCTGCTAAACTGGCAAAGGGACATTGTGTGTTTTGGACGGCAAGGGATGGGACAGACACAAAGACCCCCTGGAGCCCTGCCGAGGCTGGCCCTCAGAGCCTAGGGATGAGTGGAAGTTCCCCAGGACACAAGGCAAACCTTCGTAGTACCTTCTCAAAATGCTGGTCGTCAAAGGAGATTTTAGCAGTTCCTGACTGACGGACACCCGAGCCGTAATCCGGAGCCTCTTCATCAGCTGCAAGAGGAGCACGCAGGTGGTTGGCCAACTCGTTTTCCATAGCGGACAGAGCCACGTCAAGTGGCCCCCAGGGCCATGGAGAGGGTGTAGCAACACGTGACCAGATTCTTCACTGGACTGAGCAGCTACATCACCACCTACAACTCAGTACTCACCGGGACACACTGACCTCCACCCCGTGTGGCCCCAGGGACCCAGAGGCTTGCCAAGGACCACTCAATATGAGCCACAAGCCCTACACACTGAACTACCTGATCTTGGTGTTCGGAAGAGAACGGGAGGGTCTTGACACACCTCTACCACCTTCTTCAGGGCCCACCATGGGCCCTAGTTTGCCACCTCCAGCATTGTGGGTAGTTCTACGAGCAGTGTCTGAATGCCAGGGTCAGCCCCAGTAGGGTTCAGTGGATGAGCTGACCCCAGCCCATAGCCATAGGGCGGGGAGGGCTGACACTGTTGTGTGTTTCCTAAATCCCTGTCTTCTATTGCCACTTAGGGAAATATTAGTTGCAATCCCAAATACAGTAAAACCCAGTGGTCTTTATATAGGATTTGGGAACCAACTCAGGTCAGATTTCATCATAGACCTTTTTTCTGAAAAATGCCTTGGGGGAAGGCAGTGCTGTGACCAACTAAAGGCCTGAGCTCTGAGTCCTGTGTACTTTCCTGACTATTAGACCTCATCTGATAAGTGGGGGACCCATGAGTCCCAGTGAGTTTAGAGTAGTGGCCTTGGGAGATAGGGTCGCTCACCAGCCCTCCTGAAGATCCCCTATGGGGCCCTTCCTGTCCTCCGCAAGGGCTATGGGTGAACCCCTGGGACTCTAGAAACACATGGACAAAATGGAGAGGTCTGTACAGTGTGGGTGACCAGAGAGGAGGGGGGCCCTCAGAAAGGAAGCCTCTGCAATGTGGCCTGGGTGGTACTGAAGTCTGGGCTCCCTTCCAGCTCGGAATCCACCTACTCCTGTCCCCTCGCTAGGTGGGACCTCTAGACCTGTGCTGGGGGAAACAGTGACAGAGTCCACTCATCTAAGCAATCACGAGCACATCACCGCTGGTGACAGGTGGGAGCCAGGGTGGGGGTAGCAGGGGGGAACTTTTAGAAATCACAGGCGGAGGAGAGTTTGACAATACAGCCCATTACTAACTTAATTAGTCAAATCAAAGTCACCTAACGTGGCCAAAACATCAGGGAAGTGATTAGACATTTCGGAGTAGAGGAGGAAGAGGCATTGAAAGGTCAGAGGTGTAAAAACTCAGGAGTGTGAGAAGCCCAGGCGTGAGAACCTGGGGGGTGAGCACGTGGAGGGTGAGGATCTGGGAGTGTGAGGACCTGGAGTGTGAAAACCTCAGGGAAGGCGCAGTATGCAGACCTGTGTGTGTGGCCTGTGAGGACCTGAGGGTGCAAGCGTATCCATAGTATTTGGGGTGTGAGAACTTGGGGTTGTGAGACCCCGAGAGTATGAGAGTAGAGGACTAGTCGGGACATGATAACCTGGCGGTGGGAGAGCTTGGGGAGTATGATTCCAGAGGATGTGAGAACCTTCGAGTCTCTCACACCGGGCTGCTGGCCTTCTCAGATCCTCCAGGTGCCCGCACTGAGCATCCCAGCCTAACCATGGCTAACCTGGTGCACCCCACTTAGTCACGCTCTGTTCCTTCACCTCCACCACCCCCAGGGTGCCTGGGAAGCCAAGGACAGCGAGTATCCCAGGAAGGGAGACCACAGTCTAGGGCAAAGAGCGGGGTCTTTGAGCTGGAGTTACAGCAGACACTACCACGGACTCGCAGATACCTTTTGAGGCGTGACCCTCACACGGTCCTCCTACAGTGGTCCTACGAACATTCTCGCCACGCAGGAAGGCGATTATAGGCCTATCGGTGAGCAAACTGAGACCCAGGGGCACTGCAGCTGGCTAATCCTGGTACCTCCTGACCATGACGGGAGGAGGGAATAATGAGGAAATGTCTACCTTTTACGGCAGCCTCTATCTTCAGACCCACAAATGAGGAGAGCCTGCAGCTCCCAGCTTAGGCCTGTGCCTAAAACCAGGACCTAAGGATGGGGGTGGGGGAATAAAAGAGAAACTGAGGCAGCTGCTGAGAGCCACTCTGGCAGGGACCAGCAGTCTGCAAACTCCCTTGGCGATGGAGAAAGTAGCTAGCAGCGCTAGGCTGTCAGACAGTCCACACTGCTGGGAGGCACACGGCAGTCTCCGGGTCCACCCTGATCAGTTTGATAGGCGGGGACTCGGACTCCAGGCTGGAGCAGACTCGGGCATCTTGGACTGGGGCTGCATGACCGAGACATCCCTGTCTAGTCTGTGACTCTAGGAAGCCAGAGCCAACGGCCCAACACAGAGGACTTTCCCTTCAAGCCCCATCTGTCCACTCACCTGGAAAGGCGGAAAAGGTTTTATGTTGGCCACAGGGAAACTGGGGGGGGGGGTCCTAGGTGAGACCAGCTTCCTAGCAACTCCTGCATATTATTCCCCCCACCTCTACCTTTAAAGTCAGACTTTCCCCTGCCCCCCCAGGGACTCAGGGCCACGAACTACCTGGTCCCACACACACACCTGAGATGGCCTGCACGGCGACACGGAGGAAGCCTTTCACCTCTCCCTTTTCGCTGACGATGGCCACGCGGTGCACCAGGGGCACAGGGTACAGCAGGTTGCTCAGGTACACGAAGGCCCTGCAGGAGCAGAGCCATAGTCACAGGCGACCCTCGGTGTGTGCTTCCATACTAGTGACACCAAGGCCGGCTCACACACAACATGAAGCTGCGAAGCAGAGCAAAGCGGCGACACAGCCAGGGCGGGCGGAACCAGCGAGGTGGGCTGGGGACAGGCAGGGGGCGGGGTGGGGGAGGGAGGAGGGCTTTCGGTGCTCAGAGGAGACAGGAGGCAGAGACACAGAGAGGAAGGGATGGCCTGGGTAAGTGGAGGGCCCAGCCCAGCTCAGCCAGGACATGGCTGTCTGGGAAGAGAAGAGTTGAAGAGAGGGGCTCAGCCTGCTTCAAGGGCTGAGGACCTGGGCTGAGCAGGGACGTGCCAATAAGCTTCAACCCTTAGAGCTCTGATCCCTGCTTCCCATGGTGCATCACCAAACCGCTCAACCTGGGAACTCCTTCTACAGTTTCCCTGGAGATCAGGCACAGCCCCCGCCCTAAAGTGTCACCCTTCTCAGGGCAGACACAACTTGGAATCTGTGCTCATCACTCAGACACCCGGGCGCTGCCCTGGTCCTCCTTTCTAGTCAACACCTCCAGTTGCAGGAATCTTGCCGGAGCTCCCTTAGATGGTCTCATCGCCACCCTGCCTCCCTTACTTCCCCTAGAGGGTTGTAGGGCACCTGTCACAGAGAAGTCCCGACACCCACAGTGATGCCCAAACTGCTTACAGAATCATCCAAGCCCCAAGAGGACCAGGCTGGCCAGCCCCACCTTACTGTCCCCAAAGTTCAGTCTCCATCTGGCCACATGGGCCAACGGCTGCCTGGAGCATCTGTCTATTCCCATGGCAACAGCCCGTTCTCCTCCTCCTCTCGGCTCCATCTTCTAACTTTAAGAATCCATCTGTAGACTTCCTGGTTTTCTGAGCTTCTTTGTCTATGGCAGAATCTCAGTAAGTCGTTTTAGCAAAATCCTCTAAGTCAAGCCTCAGATTGGCAGCTACCTTCAAGGGGCCTCGGGTGGCCTCCCTGGTATCCTCCCTGGGACCCACTTACCCCAGCACAGTACCCTCTCGGGAAGGGTGCTGGCCCAAACCCCTTTGCTCCAGGTGCCAACCAGGGAATTGCTGTAGGAAGGAAGTGGAGAGCAAACCGAGGAGTGTGTGGGAGTAGCCACAATGGCGGCCGGATGAAGGCCCCGTGGGGGCTTTTCAGGATTCCTGAGCTAGACCGAAACTAACCTCTGCTGCCAACGGAAGGCCCTGACAACCCAGTCTAGTGCTGCCTCACTAGAGGGCTCAGGAGGCAGGGCCACAGCTTGGGATCAAGAGGGTCCGCTTCCAGGCTATCCAGAGGCTCCTACGGGAACCAACCGCAGAAGTGACCCTAGCTCCACGAGCACCCATACGGAAGTCCACAGGTCGCACACACTCACTGCTTGACCCTTCCCCACTGTCCAGAACGAGGGGCTCTGGAGCAGTACCCAGGGAGGTAGAGAGATAGGACGGCAGGCCATCCATTGTAAAGTGGGGTGACTCCAGAGACTGTGGGACCCAAGGAGGAAATACGCATCCTGCGACAGCTGCTGTTCCCCGGCACCTGGAAGGCAGATTACTAACCATGCCTTACTAATGATGTCCCGCAGTTTAGCTAGCTGTGCCCTCCTCTATTATGGACGTAGAGTCTAGAGTCTATAGCATGGCCCATTAGAGCAAGTGGGGCGTGGCACTTGGGCCCATTTCATAAGAGAAGCAACTGAGGGATAAGAACATCAGGCAGAAGCAAAGGGCCATAGCTAGGATGGGGCCCTCTAGATCACTCTCAGCCCCGCAGATCATTGCTTGTTAGTGCAACTAATCACAGAATAAATCTGGTATTGCATCTTTAAGAACTCCCTCCCATGGGCGTGGGGGATGATCTAGGATGCCATGGCCCACATCCAAACTGTAGGAAAGATGTAGCCCACATCCAACCCACCCTAATCTGTCACCGGAGGCTGGGGTTATGGACCGAAGAGGTACCATCTGTGGCCAAGGCCTCTGGATGCTCCCTGACCTCATGATCCACGGTTCTCAAATGGGAACCGTGGGTCTAGCTGCAGCTGTGGAGTCAGATGTTGGAGAAAGCAGAAAGGTTGCAATGCCCTCCCCCCCCCCTCTAAATGACCAGCCCAGTCCGCTTGGCACTGTGATGACATCATCTAGATAAATGAAACCTCTGGGCCTGGACTGCCTTCCCAGGGGCCACAAACTGAATCGGGAAGGTTCCTGTGCCCCACTCTGTGTAGGACTTATCCAACCGGCACACCTGGGAGATGAAGGCACCCAGGCACCCACTGCTCAGAGCGGGGACATTATACCCCAGTCTCCATCTTACCTGTTCTCCGGGCACCAGAAACAACTAGAAACTAGTGTCAGTCACGGTAGGGCCAGAACACAACCCCTGCCAACCTTGCCATGCTACACCAGTCACACACCCAGCTGCTCCCGAGAGCGGAAGAACACCGTCCACAGCCACACTGGCAAAGGCAGGGGGCCGCAGCGTGGAGTGAAGAGGCTCCGGGCTGCACAGAGCTATCGAGAACAGCTTCTTGCTGGGTCAACATTTACCTATCTGGTGCCCTTCCTAGTCCCTCCCCCAGACCCTTCAACTCTTGTTACCCTCTGTGCAGTGTTTCCCCCCGCCCCGCCCCCATCTTCTGGAAGTGTGTTGATTAGGCCAGAGAAATAGGAGTCTCTGGGCCCACTTAATCAACTAACTCACCCGCATCCCCAGGCCACCTGACACCTGACCATCAGAGACCCTGGGTGTGAGGAGGGGCCCTGGCTTATGCCCACGAGAGGCCTGCCCAGGACCCAGAGCACCTTAAAGCAGGCTAAAATGCCCCGGGAGAGAAGGGGGGGGGTCAGAACGAGCAGAGCGGCACGTGTGGCGAGGCAGGAGGGAGGAGGCAGCGCTAACCACAGATTGGTGAGGCGCAGAGACACATGCTGGGACCCGGGAAAGCCTTTCCAGAGGGGACAAGAGTGGGCACCCCAATTTTGCTTAAGCTTTGGAGAGAGAGAGAGCCAGCAGCTACCAGAGGATTAAACGAAAAACCAGAGGCGGAGCCTTCCTCAGGACTAGGGCTGCATAGCTGCTGCGCGGAAAAGCCAATTCTTGCCAAACCAAAAAGGTCAGGGCGTTGCCAAACAAAGCCTGGCACAGGCCACCCCGTGAGATGGGGCGGGGCCTCTCATGGGTGACTTTTTGCTAAGTTTGGTCATTTTGTGAAATCTCAAGTCCACAAGAGGGGAAAACAAGGTTGGAAGGACCCAGCTCTTTTTCACGAGACTGCAGAGACCAGACCCCATTTCTCCTCACGTCATTGTTCCCTGTGTCTCCTGACCCTTTGGCTACCTGACACCCGGAACCACTCCCAGGGCCCAGCAGGCCTGGGAGGTCTGGTACTATAGCCCAAGGCTTGGCGAGAGAGGCCTGTCCAGAGCTGGCCTGGAATCTGCACCTCTTGCCCAGGCCCAGCAGGGTGGGAGTCCAGACCCAGGGTATCTTGGAAGGAGATGCTACTCATTGGTTCAGTTGGCTAGTTTGTCATACCTAAGGCTAGCCGATGACAGGAAAAACTAATCAGAGCAGGTCCAGTGATATGGGACCTGCTACCTTCTGAAAGGGAGAGGAGGTCTCAGGCCATCGCCCCCCATTCAAGGAAGGAAAGAACTCCACGACAAGTCCATAGTCTTCAAGGGACCACCCTCAGCCTTCAGCTTTCAATACTTGTGCTCCAAGAGTTCTAAAACTCCCGTTGCCCTAGAAGCAATCTTAAACTCCAGGAGAAGATGCTACTAAAACTGTCCCTGTTCCAAGCAGGTAGACTACAAGCTCTAGCATTTCTGAAGTCATTTGCCTTAGTGATGGAGCTCGCAGCTAGACCTACATCCCTAGAGTCCACTTCCCCCACCTCAGCCCCTCCCACCTATCCCAGAAACCAAGTGGCCCCAGCCCCTACAGGAACTAGCCCGGCCACCCACGGTGGGCACCAGGAGTTCTTGGCTGTCTTTGTGAGTTCCGAGCCCCGCCTCTTCTGCCACTGGAGCCAGACTCTTCCCCTGCTGAGCCGGGGGGTGGGGGTGGGCATCCAACTCCTAAATGTGCCCATGTCCCACCATGAAGACACAAGAGAGAGCCCGACTCCCTCGTCCCCCTCAGAGGCTAGCCCTAGCCTGCCTGCCTGCCTGGCCCAAAGGGTCGGGTGTCTGCCCCGAGACCCGCAGCAGTGCTCCTGAGCGAAAGAGCTGGTTCCTCCCCAGCATGCGTGCCTCGACCTCACCAACCTTCCTACTAAACTGAACAGGGGGGGCCGGTCGTAAAACGGGTCCTGGCCGTCGCACAGCGTGTGCTCCGGAAAGACGTCGTCCTCCAGGTCCTCCTCCTCCTCCTCCTCCTCCTCCTCCTCCTCCTCCTCCTCCTCCCCCACGCTCTGCTCCTCGGCAGGCTCGGTGGTGTCGGAGTCGGGGCTCGAGAAGGTGGGGGAGGGGGTGAGAGCAGCCATGCGCTCGCTCATGCATGTGTTGAGAAGAGGGTAGCTGTTGCAGCCAGAGATGACTGAACTGAGGTTAGTGCGACAAGACAGAGAGAAGTTAACACCAGCTACTCCAGGGGGGAATGTGGGGCGGGGGCGGGAGGGACAGGGAGCACTTCTGTTTAAAACTAAAACACCAACCATCAAGAAACACTGCTTTAAAAGACGAGAAACAAAAAAAAGATGCGCCCCAGTCTGGCCTGGGAACAGAAAACAAAACAAAACACCCCAAACTAACAACGACGACAAGATCCGTGGTCAGTAGAAGGTTCTGGAAAGCACCACCAATAGGTATGAGTGAGAACAAAGGCCCGGGCTGGCCGTGGCCAAAAGTCTTGGAGGACTTCCTTGACCGACATAGGGTCGGAGGCTGGGCGCAGACACCAGATTGGAAAACAAGGGAAGAGGTGGTGGTAATCTCGAATGTTACCTCTGTGTTCCCACCCCCCAGAACCCCTGTGACCTGGAATGCCTGCTCTGGCCACCTGGGTGCTTGGGCAACACACACACACACACACACACACACACACACACACACACGTTGCACAGTAGGTATAAACAGTACTAACAAGATGGCACCCCAGGTTCCCTGAAAAAGCTGGGCCTACATGTATGTGAGGAAGGATGCCTGAGGGAAAGGCAGGAGTGGAATATGTCTCCTTTCCTTCAGACCAGGCCATTTCAGGGTCTGGGCTCTGACCCCACTACCATCTCACTCTCTCTACAAGGAAAGGGAGGAGGTGCCCACCTGCCCACCAGCCGGAACCAGGGGAAGCGGTCATAGAAGGGGTCCCCGCCGGTCACCACGTTGTCACAGTCCTCAACCACGCTGGAGGGGACCTCTGCAGCCCGGTCATACATCTCCCGCATCAGGTCCAGGCGTTGCCTGTTGGGGTTCAAAGAAGCACGTACGCTCAGGCCGATGTCCAGAAATAGCCTGGCACCCCATTCCTCCTCCTAGGACACCAGACTCCAGCATCCTGCCAGGGTCACTGGCCCGGACCTCTCTGTGGTCCTCAGAGCTCAGCATCCATAGAAAACTCACAAAGGAGAAAAAGTTGCCCACGAATGCCTCCCAGACCCTCCCTGGTGACAGCAAGGAGAGCTGACCGACTGATTCGTGGTGCCTTTGGGCAGGTGGGGAGCAGAGCGAGAAAGGAGATACTGGGATGCTCTCCTGGTAGACAGGGAGATACTCTACTGTAACTCAGGAATAGGATTCACACCGCAGCCCCCAAAGCTCTTGTAGCAAGCTCAGGTGAGGCAGGAAGGGATGGAGAAGACAGTATTTTTTAATTCTTATGCCCCCAGATAGGGCAAAAATGTAGGAGGAAGAACATGAGATTGTAGGGGCCTCCGAGTTTGGCTTCTAGAGGGATAAACATCTATACTGATGGTGATATGTACGACCTAGCTTCCTGGGGGTTGAGTGGGCAGCGTGTAGGCACACACAGATTGAACGGGGCGGGGGGGGGGAGGGTGTGGCACACACAGATTGAACGGGAAAGGGCGTGCCTCCTCCTCATGTTTTCCTGTCCGTATTCGTCATCCTCTGAAGGCCTGGCTGACTGAGAAGAGTCCTCTCTACCTACCTCAGTGCTTCTCAGCCTGCTTAGGCTGCGACCCTTTAATACAGTGCCTCGCCTTGTGGGGATCCCCCAACCATAAAATTATTTTCATTGCTACCTCATAACTGTAATTTTGCTACTGTTATGGATTGCAATGTAAATATTTGTGTTTTCCGATGGCCTAAGGAGATCCCTGCAAAAAGGGCATTCGATCCCCAGAGGGGGGTCAAGACCCACAGATTGAGAACTGCTGTTCTAGTTCATCCCTAGGGATGGCCCACACCTCATTAGTGAGCCTGCCTTCTACAACCAAACCAGCAGACCCCAAGTCCACACCCACCTCTCCTCCTTCCTAAGGTCTCACACACTCAACCAATGTTCTTTCTGCCGTAATTCACCCAGGACAGCAAGAGACTAGGAGGGCCCCTTGCCCAAAGCTGGCCTCATTCCAGGAAGCTGGCCCATAGAGACTAGGTGCTCCATGTTTTCCTCAGATGTCCAGGGAATGTTCTGCTTTTCCCACTCCTGGCCTGCCCTGGTGTCTAGTCATGGTCCTGTGAGCTGTGTGCCTCCTATTTCTGGGCTGTGAGTACATTCTACTCTTCTCACGCAGATATCTACCTCCATCCTCCCCCAGTCACCACTGCACATGAAGACTTGGCATGAGTTAGAGGAGGTGTCCACGGAGGGAGAAGTCCTCTTACAACACACAATCGGGGGGGGGGGGAGAAATCCACCATGGTGGCACACCACAGATGCTCTTCCACCTGTCCAGGTCCTCAGCCTTCCAGGGACTGAGATGACTTCCCTCAGGCATGCACGAGTGGAGGAGCCAGGGACCCCCCTGTCTCTGAGGCCCTCGGCATGGACCTGGCCGGGGATGCCGAGCCACCTTCCAAGCCCCTCTGCTGCCTGACTGCTCCTTCAGTGCCAGAACAAAGCCCTTATACCAGGAGACACAGTGGCGTTGCTGTGAAGCACAGCCCAGCCTGCTTCTCTCCCCCAGAGAACAGCCTCATCCACCATCCGCGTCACTGCCCACCCTCTGCACCTGAGTTTCTCTAGTGTCCAGTAGTGGGTGGCCCCATTCTTCTGGTCCTGAACCTCCACTGCCACAATGGTTCTGGGGAAGGGCCGTGTCTCTCGGTCTTTGGCAGCTTCTGGGGGCAGTAGGTCTGGTGGCAGTGGGGAGTACAGGGTATCTGTGAGGAGGACAAACTGGAACTGGACCTGTCATGGGCAGAAGATAACCATTCGTCCACTCCGTGCCGAGTAGAAGCTAGGGTTCCCAGAGGGCTTTGCTCCATCCCCCTGAGAGCTCAGATCTACATTCTGTAGTTCACCAAGCTATTCAACCAACTGTTGAAAAATGGCTGTCCACCCCCCAACCCCCGCCCACCACCACTGCTTGTTGACTCCTAAGAAAAACCAACAAGGTTATCTATTTCAGCCAGTCCCAGAGCCTCCCTCAGCCTCTCACACTGGCTACCCAGTCCATGCTAGGATCAACTGAGTGCCGGTACTGTGCTGTGACTGTAAGCAAACTAGACCATCAGTCATGGGGAACCCGCCTCTGATGGGTCCCACCTTCTTCTTTAGCTCCACACTGATGGCGTTGGCCTCCTTCAGGAAGATGGCATTGCCCCACAGCAGGTCCCGTAGAGAGGTGAACTGGTACCACTTCCATTTCCGGAAGGCCCACAAGGCCAACTCACACTCCCGCTCTGTCCACTGGACTGTGGGAGAAGTCATATCGGTCATCAAAGAAAGCCACAGTATAGCCTACCATACATAACCTGACCTCTGAAAGGCCAAGACGCCACAGGACTAGCTGAGTGTGCCCTGTGCTCAGTCCACACTACAGGGGAGAGGTCTGTTAAGTGACACGTAGCCCCTCCATAGCCACCGTAGCCAGACGTAGATATTGAATTGCAGGCTCACTTGAAGAACTTGCTGGGCTCTGGCCCTCTCTTCCCAGACAGAGCCTCTGAACAATCCCTCCCCTGCTGGGCTGGGGTCCCAATGCTTGCCTTTCTGATTTCATACTATTCCTCTTGGAGTGGCGAAAGTAGACCTCAGCAGAAAAGCCCAGTCAAGCACTCAGCGTGGGAAGGCTCCTGGTCACCCAAAGATTAAGTAGGCTCCCCCAAACAAGCTTCCCTAGTATGTCGTTCCAAATCAAAGCATCTCTGTGCACCACTATGAGGTCTTTGCTGGACTGCACAGAACACCCAGTGAACAGGACGAGCCCTCGTAGGCACCCACGGTTCTGGCCCGCTCCCATTAGCAAACATGTGACCTATACGTGTGAGATGTGTGGTCACTTGTTTCAGTGTAACCTCCCACATCCTGCCTGTATGGTAGCACCCAGGATGAATGAGGTTTATCTCCCAGGGCAAAAGTGCAGACTGGTTGATCTCCAGTGAGCCACCTCAGGCCTGCCCTCTCAGGCCCTGTTGATGGGACACATGCCATCTCAAGTGTCCCTTAC
The DNA here is from genome assembly GCA_964023405.1 of Apodemus agrarius. Lineage (NCBI taxonomy): Eukaryota > Metazoa > Chordata > Mammalia > Rodentia > Muridae > Apodemus > Apodemus agrarius. The sequence continues at coordinate 92,783,374 of OZ030014.1, forward strand.
CTTCATCCTCTGGCTCTTCCTCCTCCTCGTTCACCTCTGGGTAGTACCGGGAGTCCATCTGTTTCTGTAGGGCCTCCAGCTTACTCTCGTAGTCCTGAAAAGACAGTCAGGACTTGGAGCCCCACCATGGAGACTGAGACAGCCTCATCCCAGCCCACTAGAGAGCAAGAGAGCGGCCAGGCCCGTAGAAAGGGTGGCCAGAGAGAGCGGAGGTCACTCTCCCCAGTGTACTAGAGCAGATGGAGCCCTGGCATCCTCACCAGCCTCTGCTGCTCCAGCAGGTATGTGGCCTCCTCCCGCTCCCTCCGGTACTGGTCCTCCAATTCCTGGAGCCTGGAAAAGAGCACCAGGTAAACACGAGGCCACCAGACAGGCTGCGGGCAAGCAGCTGGCCCCAGGCCTCACCTCTGCTCCATCTCCTGCTTCATGTCAATGCCCTGCTTCTCCAGCAGCTCCCGCTGGGCAAAGGCCCAGTCCACTGGCTCAGCGGGTGTCTCTGCACAGGGTGTGCGCTCGCGCTCCTGACGGGCCTGCTCGGGGTGGTTAAACCGGAACACGTGGCTTTTTCCCATGATGATGCGGTTTCCTGGGAGATGGAGGCAAACCGACCTATGGATTCCAGGGGCCCTCAAAGGGATGAGAGACAACAGGAGAGGAGGTGCAGGCACTTCCTCTACCTGGGTATCTCATTGCTATCCATCTGGGGAAGAGCATCCAGCACCCCCAAACCCTGACTCCCAGTCACCTTTCTCCTTGTAATGGGCCATTTGACTATTTGGCTTAAGCTTTGTATTCGGTAAATTTTCGAGACAGAGGCTACAGAAGCCCTAGGGTGCTGTAAGGAGAGCTTAATTCTGGCAGAAGTCCAAAGGATTAGAACACTGACAGGAAGCGGATGTAAAGACTGTTCAGGAGATTTCGGATGAGAGCAAGCATTTTATCGGGACTTAGGGCTACACAGGCTATTCCCACTGCATTCTGGCAAAGGACACGGCTACGTTGTGTCCAGGTGCTAAGACTGTGTGGGAGGCTGAATTTCCAAGTGTCGGACTAACTAGTTTAGTGGAAGAAATTTCATGGCAGCATGGCATCCAGGCAGAGGCGGTATGGACCTGAGTGGCTGCTTTTAGCCAGTTTTTTAGTAAAAATGTGGAGCAATGACCAGAAGAGAAATATTTGAAAAACACGGAAAAGCACATATAAAGTTGGAGACAAGGAAGGTGTGCACACAAGGCTGTCTTAGTAAGTTCTTCCATGTATCCAATCATCCATTCAGTGGCCACTGCAGCCTCCATCAAGCAGGCCTAGTTACCTCTCAAGCTGGCATTAGGTTTTAGCACTGTCCAAGTGATGCTGATTTTGCAGACATGTGGACCATTAGAGTTCTATAGTCAGGGCAGCCCTTGAGCAGACAGTGTGTGAAGCTATGAGAGTAAAGACTGTATTGCTGCGAAGACTCCAAGATACTAGAGATGCCAAGAACACAGAATGTCTTTTGAGGAAAGCCATGGGCCACAAGTGAAGCTGTCTCAGGAAATAAGCCAAGCCTTGTGGAGTACAGCTGGAGAGGCCTTCCAAGGCATCCTAGCATCATATCATATCATATCATATCATATCATATCATATCATATCATATCATATCATATATCTCATATCATATATCTCATATCATATCTCATCTCATATCATATATCATCTCATCTCATGTCATATCATATCACATCACATCACATCACATCACATCACATCACATCACATCACATCACCACATGCCCTATCCATCACATCACATCACATCACATCACGTCACGTCACGTCACATCACATCATATCATATCATATCATATCACCACATGCCCTATCTTCTAACATGGAGCTACTCAACATTTGCCCTTCTGGGTTTTTATCTTGCTTCAGTCCCACTCCTCCTTGCTGTTTTTCTATGTCTCTCTATCTCTATGGGAATGTGTACCCTGTCTCGTCATATACCAGAAGTATGTTATTTCCATTTCGATTTTACAAGGGTTCGCCAGAAAAACTTTGCCCTAAGTCTAAGAGGACACTTTGAATTTGGGCTCCTAAGCCATGATGGAACTTTAAGTGTGTGAAGACTCTTGGAGACAGATGGAATACACTTTGCATTGTGAGATAGGCACAGGCCGGGAGACTAGAGAAAAAGCCACGTCTCCTTCAAGGGTTCACATGGTGAAGGCTAGGGCCCAGCCAGCGACGCTACGCAGAGATGATCAGATCAAGATAGTATTAAGTTCATTGATAGTTTACTTCCCGGAATCTTCTTCTCTCCTCTGCTTCCTGGCAACCAAGAGGTGAGTGGCTCTGTTCCTCCGTGCCTTCCCACAATGATGCCCTGCCTCGCCACAGGCCCGAAGCAATAGGCATGGTTCGAGCCTCTGAAACTGAGCCAAAAGGAGTCCTTCCCTCCCTGTGTTGTTCTGCCATGAACTTTGTCGTCACAACAGCGGCAGACTGTCCTATAAGTCAGTTCCTTGAGGAGCATCCTTATAGTCCCTAAGCCGAGGGAACTGTTATGGGAGGATGTTAATCTCCCCCACTCTTCCTGTTCTGTAACACCACAGTTTGGCCAAGCACCTGTCTATCTCCTGTCCTCTCTCCTGAGCCTAGCCATTCAGGACCTCCCACCCTGACTCCCCACACGTCATTAACCAAGTATTCTGTGAGTGGGGCCTCCTCTGCTTTTAAAGTCTCAGGTCCAGGCACTCTAGGACTCAAGTGCCCAATTTTTGGGGACTAGAGAGTCTCGGGGGGGGGGCGCTGAACTGGCGCCCATAGCAGAGCTGCCTTTTGCTGGGAGCAAACGGCGCCCAAGAGGGGATGAGCACAAAGGCCGCATCTGCCCTGAAGTCCCCTGAGCTCCTATCCGTACCTGACCGTAGGATGCTGGGCTCAGTGACTTTCTTGCCGTTGACATAGGTGTCTGCTCCTTCACAGGGCTCCAGGGTCACCACGGCTACAAGATAGAGAAGAGGGGCAGTGGAAGAGATCATTACTTCAGTGGCTCAGTTATTATGGCCCCTGGCAGGCAAGCTCCTCATTCCTGGCCACAGAATCTGACCATAAGTAAGACCGCCTTAGAGGAGCCCAAGGGTTCCATCCACTTAGTAAACGAGAAAATATCAAGATGGAGACAGATGGACCCAAGCCATGGCTGGGGAGGCAATGCTGGCCTTGTCTCTTCAGGTTCTTATTCAGTCTGTAGGTGAACAATATAATAAGCAGTGGCTAATATGTCCCCAAGAGGGCCTAGACTTCTTTGACTTATCTACACAGGAGAGAAAAGGGGATTTATGGACCAGAAAATGCAGGAGTGACAATTGTCCCAAGCACCATTTTAGGGCCACCATCCCAAGGTGGCCAAGTTGGACAAGGGATTCAGTAATGGATTTACAGGCCCGAGGCTGGTCAGATGCCTCCTGCCTTGGGCACTAGCCCTGAACTCAGAGGCGTGGACAGTATCTTCTCATCAACACAACAGGGCCAGCACCATCTTCTTCAGGGCGGTGGTGGGCAGGCAAAGAAAATAGCCAGCCACTCCTCAGCCGACAGGAGAGCATGCTCTCAGAACCACTGCAGCCCTAGAGTGGGCTCAGTGCGTGTGGCTCACTGTCTCTCTGCCCATACACAGCACTACCTGCTCCCATACCTACTTAACAGTCTCCTTGTCCCAGCAACCCACCATGGCCCTGCTCTCCAGCCTTCAAGCTGGCTCCCCAAAGCCACGGCAGCGTGGCCACAGGAGTAACCAGGCCTTTCTCAAACACCTTTCTTTCCCACAGAGGGTGCCACCCAGCTGTCCTCAAGAGTCACACAGCTCCTGTCCAGGAAGATGATTCAGGATCCATTTAAAGCCGGGAAGCTGAGTGGATGGCTCCTCTCCCCCCAGCCAGGGCTGACCCACTGGGTCTCACCGATGTCTGGTCAACAGGATGGGCTGGGCACAGGGGTGCGGGAGGCACACCAACACTACCTTCTCCGCCGCCCCGTGAGTCGCTCCGGAAGATGCAGTGCTCCTCCTTGATGAAGTGTCCACTCAGGACGATGTCCTGCCGCCTCTCTGCGTCTTCTCTGCCCACTCTGTGGAAGAATCACGGGGTAGCAGGACAAGCCAGGGCGGCAGAGCCCCAGCCCACCCACTCCGCTGGCTTCCTCCTACATGCAGCCTCCCAGGGATGCCCAACTGCTTCTTTTGATGTTTTGAAATAGTAGGCTGTATGTACTATGGGAATACGGGGGAAGTGAGGGTGGTCAAGGGACCGCCAGTGAAGCTATGGGGAAAACCAGACAGCCCCCAAAAGCACTTCAGAAAAAGCACTGTAGGCCACATAAGGCTGATAGCCAGCTCAGTCTTAAGGGGGCCAGTGCAAGAAGGTGGGACTAGGGGCCCACCTCCCCACCCTCCCCCACCCGCTAAACCCAGGCTGGCAGCAGAGGACAATTTGCTCCTTCATCTAGTGAGTCCACTCCCTCAGCTGGTGACCCTTCCCCCCACCTGCTAACCCATCTAGTCCCTACCTGGTGACGCCATCTTTGATGTAGTAAAGGAGGCATTCAGACATCAAAGGATCCTCATTCAGGTTGACAAGATGAGGTGTCTGGAGGGAAACAGAAGGGTTACTCTCCTAGAGAGGAGCAGAATCCTCCCAGGGACCGCCCTGCCTGTCCTCTATTCTCCTAGCCCTGGGACTGTTGGGGACATAGTACCTTCCCCATCCTGGCAGAGAAGAAATGAGATGGAGGACAGGTGTTTAGTAGGACAAGGTTCCTACTAAAGGAGGAACCTTAAGTAGGGTACCCAAGACCCCCAAACCCCAAGCTCAGATTGGCAGCTCCTTGTCAGGAGAAATGAAGGGCAAAGAAAGCTCTGGGCTAGCCGGGCATGGTGGCGCACGCCTGTAATCCCAGCATTTGGGAGGCAGACACAGGCGGATTTCTGTGATCGAGGCCAGCCTGGTCTACAGAGTGAGTTCCAGGACAGCCAGGGCTATACAGAGAAACCCTGTCTTGAAAAAACCAAATCCAAAAAACCAAAAAATAAAAAGATCTCTGGGCTCAGGCTCAGCCCATCTTGACAGTAATAGCAGGTTCAGCGCAGCCAGCATATGAGTATTTTGTGGGGAGCTTGGCTGTGGGGAGATCTGGGAGACGTAGTTCTCGGTTCTTGCAAGGCCCCAGGTAAAGCTTAGCTGGAATCGATGGTAACCTAACTTAGACGGGTCCTGGATGCGTAGGACTCAGGCTGGTTCCGGGGCTGGCCCCGCACTCTATGCCAACGGTTCTAGGCTCCAGAAAGCTCATTCCAGGGGACTACCTGGGAACTGAAGGCTCTCCAGTGAAATTATTACGAAGTAGGATGGAGACCCTGGCCAAGGAAGGGTCTCCCTGGAGGCCTGGGAAGAAGCAGCTGATGGAGTTACCGCTGGGCTACCCAGGCCCTGTGTGCTAGCTCCCCAACTCCAGGTCGTGATGTCTGCCTCCTGTCTCCCACACCCACTGACCACTGACGACTGCCTTCTGCCACCTGTCCCCGGCCATTCTAGCCCCAGGCCCCTCCCCCACAAGCTTCTTAGGAGCCATCTTATACCCATGTCCCAAGCAAGGATCCTATAACGGGGAAAAGATGCCAGGATGGGACTGCGTCGTGTTTCCCTCAGGGTACCACTGCCACACTAAACTATACATGCAAGTATACTCTCGAACAGGGCTAGAGAGTCCTGGCTATGAGCAGTGGCCTTCCTTAACTAGTTTGTCCAGGAACAATTTGGTACAGTGGACTTGGAAGCCAGGGATATGTATAAAAAGGCTCTCTGACGCAATGTATTTCACACTTTGGCTAAGTTAAGGGAGCCCCTTTGTGTGTGTGTGCTCAGTGAAGCAGCCTCTGGTGCCTTGCTTGCATGGCCTGGTTAGAGGTCACAGGGATACCTACACCTGCTCCTCTCCGCCCCCCAACCTGCCACCTCAGGCTATGGTTTGATGCATTGTTCCCAAGCAGTCTCACTCCAAGGCAGGACGGCTTGTTAGGAGGCTCTCCGACAGGTGTTTGGCCCTATCAGATGCCCAGACCTCTAACTCTGCTTCCCCCAAGGCAGCCTTTCCTTAACACCGAGGAGGGCTAGAGACTGGCTGTGGCTGGGGACCTGCGCCATCTTCATGGATTCTCTCCTCTCTTGCCTCTCTGCCTCGAAGCCACTGGAGCTGCTCTGGGGGCGCGGGGGGGGGGGGAGCCAGAAGCTCCCAGGAGCAGCGTAAACACAGACAGGAGGTAGATCCGCAAATGCCCAGTTCTCTAGCCTGGGCATCACCCCCAGACCTTGTTCTAATCTCGAGGGATTCAGTCCAAACCTCAGGCGGTCCAGAGACCCGTGTGATGCTGCCCAGACACCAGGATGACCCACGACACAACGGAAAGTCTGATTAAGGCTGGCCCATGCCTGGGCCAGAACTCCATCCTGCTACACGCCCCCCCCCGAAATACCCCTCCTGCTTTGTCATCCACCAGAGGTAGTGCCACCTTGACCACACTGGCACAGTACCACGGCCCAGCTCCTACCTTTTTGGGAGAAAACACACCCAAGGTGCCACCGTCTTCCCTCATGGCCACACCCATCTCGGCCAGCAAGGCTTCCCTAGAAGACAGAGCTGCTGTCAGCACGAGCTCAGAGGCTTCCAGGACTAGCCTCACCCCACCTGACCCACCAACCAACCAGGAACTATCGGCAGTGTCTGGGCAGTGTCCCCTGGCGGAACTGTGCTGACCCAGAGATCTGCTCTTCAGGGCCTCCATCGCCAGTGGCCAAGGGCATAGGCTAGCTGCCTGGGTTAGACGGCACAGGTTTGTTCCACGGCCGGAATGCAACCTCCCCCAGGGTTTAGGTTTCCATGGCCGGAAGCCAGGACTCTCTGGCTGTGCCCCCACTCCGGGCCGCTCACCGCTCCATCCGGATGGCTTCCGTCCGCCGCAGCTTCTCCTCCCAAGTCTCGTTGAGCTCAGCAATGATCTTCTCTGTTTCCTGGGGAGCGAGAGAGCACAGAACACAGTGAGCTCCCAGGGCACGCGTGCCCGTGTGGGGGATGTCAAAGGATGCAGGAAAGCCAGGAAAGAGACTTCAGAGTGCTAGGGTTCAAACCCCAGGCGTCTCCCATCCCAGCGAGTGAGATTCTGAGAGCTCGAGGTGAACTCTCCCTGACAGGATTCTTCTGCGAACGTGCCCCAGAGCAAGGATCACAAACAAATCAGGAAGGAAGAGAAAGCAAACACTCCTGGAAGGTTCTGGAAAGCAGCCCCCCAAACAGAACAGTTCTTCTCAGGGTATGGCAGCACTTCTGGCCAATGGCACCATCCCTGGGGTCCTTCCCACTTATGTCCTAGAGGGCCCCCGTACTTCAGGTGGGCCCCCAAGTATCCAGAAGGTCACCTGTCGCTGACCTCGGGCACATTATGCTCTTTGCTTATTGGTCACCCTCGATTACCCCTCACACTAGCTTCTGTCCCTTGCCTTTTTGGTCCCTCAGCGACCCCGGGGTCTGGGCTCTCTGTGCAGGAGACACTGCGTTCAGAGGGAGTATGAACTGGAAAACAAAGAGCTAGCTAAGCCCAGCGCTGAGGACCACGGAACCCACGGGAGAGGGAGAACAGCCAGCCCGGAGCCTCCCCTCTTGGTGAAGACAGCCCTGCAGGATGCCAGGTAGAGCTGCCGAGACCCGCAATGGCACCCCAGAGGTGCTGCTGAAGTTGGGTAGCCCTATCCCGGCCACTACACAACCCACTGCTTCCTGCACCAGTGTCAGCTCACCCAGTCTCAAGACTCAGCGCGAAGCCTGTGCCTGGCAGCCCTCGCTGGAGGACTAGCCTCCCCGTAGCACTCAGGGTCAAGGCCACCCAGAGAGCTTCAAGAACCTTCAAAGGCACTTACTGCCCAGAAGCCTTGTTCATTATCTGAACCTCGTACAGCCCGATGCCTGAATGCACTAGCTATTCTGACTGCCGGGGGTGGGTTGACACAGTCTACCAGGGTGGCCCATGCCGAAGACTTCCATGATTATATTACTCTGTTCCTGGGAAGTGAGACTGTACGTAAGGGGGCAGGGGTGGGGTGGGGGGTTCCAGAGCTCACAAGCAAGAATCCTCCCTCACGTCTCTAAGCCTACCTTGTCCCAAAGGCTGACGCCCATGCCCCACCCAGGAGAGCCCTGGATCAGGCCGCCCTCACCTTCAGCCTTTCAATAGCCTCCTCGCTGCCCGGAGCAAACAAGATACGCTCGTGGAGGCTGGACACAGAGGCCGCACGGCTGGACAGGGCTGAGAGCGAAGACGAGGGGCTCATGCCCACCAGGGCGTTGGTCACTGTGGAGAGATGGTTAGGGGCTGGGCTTAGCTCGCCCCCTCCCACTCCCCCCCCCAGCAGTTACGGCTACGGTTCTCGAGGTCAGACATGTCTAAGGTTTGAAAGGAAGGCAAGATAGAAAGAAGGAGAGAAGAAAAAGCAGCAGTTGGGGAATAAAAAAAAAAAAAAAGCAAGAGGCGGGAATGGGAAGGCAAGATGGGAGAAACACAGGCAAGGCCCAGCAGCCTGGCCCAGCTGCCCAGGACAAGCGCATGCAAGGTCTCCTGCGACCCTCATCCCTGCCACTTGCCTGCCTGACCCCCAGACACCCTCCTCCTTCCTCAGCAGTACCCACAGTCCCTCTGCACCACACCCCACTCTATCCCCCCTCTGGCTCGGGCTAGTTTTACAGCTCTCACAGCTGCATCCAAGGCCCATGCCTGCTGGCCACCTCACAGCGCTCCTGCACTGGAGGACAGGAGCTCCCCTAAACTCACTCCGGCACCCCTCTTCCCTATAGCCCAGCGTTCCTTTTCATCTCCTGTGGCCGGGCTACACCTCTGCTGCAGGCCAAGCTGCACTCATCATCCCACTGGACCCAGAATGGTCCCAAAGACTACCGGGAGAAGGTGCGCATGAAAGGGCACTCCTGAGGGTGCCCCCTACTCTTCCGCCACCCCGGAATTCCATCACCCCTAAAGATGGGGATCTGGGCTGTGACACCTGGAGGGGTGTCAGGCCCTTCCCAGTAGAAGCAGACACACAGCAAAGCGGCAGCCAACACAGGACAGCACGGGGCGCTGGGGAGGTGAACCCCATGGATTCGGGCCTCGGGTTGAAGGAGACACTGTGGGGCAGGACTTGGCCGCAACCATTGCTACGTTCAGCCTCAAGAAACTTCCAGCGACCCAGACGTGGGGATAGCTGGAGCTGGAGCAGGAATCCTGCTCCTTACTTAGCAGAGGTAAGTCTAGGGCAGGAGCCAGGATAGCATCTCCTCTGGACCTCCAAATCCTTGGTCTCTCAGATATGACCTTTCCAGGCCTGTGAGCACTCAGGAGTCCAGCCCTAGCCCACTTTTGCCTGCCCTCTGCCTCAGTTTCCCACATAGACAGGGATGAACCAGAAATGTGATTAGGAGGCAGATGCAATACCCCGTGTACCAGCAGGTACTACGATGGGGGAAGACTGTCTCTTTACAGCCCCGAAGTAGGAGAGGTAGAAGAGGCGATGGGGTCTCCCTCCCCACCCGTGCTGCCCTGTGGCCCCCATGGCCAGGATGAAAGCGGGGGTGCAGAGCAGCAGTGGGGGAATACACACATTTGGGTCCTCCGGGCACAGTGTTGGCTATGGGGAAGGTAGGCAGGGGAGGAAGAGACAGAGAAACAGAGCCGTTTGTCTCCCAAGGATTCGTGTACCCATCTCACAGAGCGAACAGCTTAGGATAAAGGAGTCTTCAGCGTACTGATACAGAACCCACAGAAATCCCAGAAACTGCAGCTGGCCTGCGGGCTTCCAGGAAACACTCCCTGGCCTGCTTGGGCCAAACCCACACCATTCAATCCATCCAGGCCAAGGCCAGAAACCCTGGCCCCTGTCCTTGCCCGCCCAGGCCTCCCACCCCGAGGCATTCTGCCCAGGAGCTGGAGGAGGAACAGGGCTCGGGCAACTTCAACATTTCCTGACAACTGTGGCTACGGCCAGCAAGATGCGAGTAGGAGGCAGCCCCAGGAGAGAGGGCATGAGGCCCAAAAGATCCCTGAGTCTGAGGCCCCCCACCCTACCCAGGGCAGGCTGGCACGGACACTCACTGTCAGTGATATCGCCAAGACCTTGGGCGTACAGCAGGTCTCGCAGCCTGGTCACCTCGTCCTTCAGTTCTCGAATCAGCTTATTGTTAGGGTCTTCGTTGATAATGGCGTTGCAGCGGATCTGCTTGGCCCGGTCTGCATATCTGGGCAGCAAAAGAGATGCAGGGATCAAGGGAGAGGTCTATATCACAGGCCAGGGGGTGTTCAGAACTCTACCTGGTGAGCAGCTGGGGAGAACATCTTTGACCTAGGCTAGCAGAATGAGAACTCACCCCACTGCCCTAGGGACCACAGACCAGGGAAGACCTACAGTTAGGATAGCCCAGCCTGCTTCACCGCTCCACTAGGTGCAAGAAAATTAAGGTGCAGGAACCCAAGGCTCAGAGTACTGTCCTACCCCATACTAAGACCCTTGGACCTGAATCTGATAGTTCAGGGTCGAGAGGGCAGTTCTAGGACAGGGGTGCAAACTACACGCGTGTATTAGAATGGCCACACATGTGTGTCATGGATTAGCATGCTATTTGCCATCCCAGAAGCGCATGTGAATGTCACAGGCTCCACTTCCTACAGAAAGTGTAGACTCTAGAGAGGCCAAGCACCCCCAACTCAATCAATCAAGCCGCCTTCTGCATCCTTCTCCAGGCTTCCCATCCCAGGGTGCCCAGCCCAGAGTGGGGGTCTTGGGATAGCTACTTGGACCTCATTCACTAAAGTACTCTCCACTCTCACAGCCAGAAGTATGGCTTTTCCAGACTGGTACCACAGGGCTCTCAGTGACCTGCAGCCCTAAAATATACCCTAAAGGATAATATAATACATACTACTATATATTATATATAATATAGTAAGGATATGATATGGTGTGATCATATGATATATGATATATGATATATGATATATGTATACGAGATATGAGATGATATGATATATGATATGATTGATATGATATGATATGATATGATATGATATGATATGATATGATATGATATGATACAAAGCACACAAATACCCTGGTGCTCCAGAACAATTACTCCTGGCCTCTGTGTTCCCTGCGAATGCTCCCTGAAAGAACACCCCTTTGCCGGTGCTTTTAGTTTGAAGCATGGAAGGACATGTTCTTACCCCAGGAATCCCTGCAGAACATACCTCAGTGTGCTGAGGGTCTCGTCATAGTTGATGTCCGCAGGGCTCAGGGCTGCCACCATGGCTGTCCTTGAGTTGCCACCTGTGGGAAGACAAACAGTTCATACACACGGTCCTCTTACGGCGGCCACGGGTGGAGCGGATGAAGCCCACCGAGGGGTCTGAATCTCTCATTAGCCATCTCCCAGCCATGGGCCTCCTTTCCCCTACAGCAGAGAGAGGCCAGGGAGAGTGCGCTCAGTATCTTCCCACCCGTTTTCATCATTCCCACTTGGAATACTGTCTTTCTCGGTATTTACCATCAGACTCCTAGCTTAGGGTGCGTAGTAACTAGAGGGAGACACAGTGGTTCTGAGGCTGCTCATAGCAAAGTCTGTTGGGGTCAGTTGGCTCAGCAGCCCTGACCAATCCACACTGAGCCTGCTCGGTCTGTGGGACTGCCACTTGTCTGTGCTCCAAGCCTGTCTACTCTCTTGCCTGCTTGACCTCCAATAGCTGTGTCCTTTGGGCCACATCCCTGGGGTGTGGCTCTCCGGTGAGACTCCTGCAGAGATGGTGAGGGGAGAGGGGCTTGGGCGCAGAACCCCAAAAATGGCTCTATCGGGATTCTCCCTGAGACCTCCTTCCGGGGTGTGGGCCTGTGAGGGGCCTGCAGCTTAGGTCTCATGTCGGGTGAAGGGCCAGGTGACTGTGACAACCCTCCTGTCGTCTCACGAGGGCCCATCTGTCCCTGCATACTCCCATATAGTCAGGGCTTCCATCACAGGTGACGCTGGCCTGAGCTGGATCTCAGTATAGACAGCTGTGACAGGCCAGAGAGTCCCACCTAAGATCTACTTTATCATCGAGAGTGTCAGCTTCTCCAGCCATGATGTATCCAGAGGGGACCCTAAGGTTATCACGGAAAGGATGGGCTCCATGCTATACGTCCAACAGTCTTCGTCCCTCCATCATCTGTCTGAGCTCAGAACTCAGGCAGCAACGGGACTACCATCAGCTCCTGAAGCCCCAGCAGGCAAGCAGGGCTCTCAGAATCGGGGGCTATGCTACATCCCTGTTACAAAAACCTAAAGGTCCAGAGAAAGGTTGGACTGTGTTCAGGTGTCATAAACAAGCTCACTCAGGAAGGTAGACACCAGGACATGTCTTCTGTGGCTCCCTAGGGCCATCCTGGACCCTAGACTTGCTTTGGTTCACCTGCCTTTTGCCCTGGGCCTTCCAGAAGGGCTGTACTGTAAACAGGCTTTACTACGAAGCAGCTGGCCCTTCCAGAGTTACTTGGGACTTACCCAGAAAGGGTAAGAGACCTCATTGTGGTAGAGCGATGTTTCTCCCCCATAGGGAGACGGTCGTAGACCAAAGTGGAAGTCAGAACCCGGTGACCAGGGAGTTGGCGCATGCTCACCTAGGTTTTCCCGGAGAAGCCATGTCAATACGGAGTCTCGGTAAGGGATGAAATCTGTCTTCTTCTTTTTCTTGTTCTGTGGGGACATACAAGGTCAACCCTGAGTCTACTGGAATGGAAAGGAGGGAGGTGCCATGTTCTCGGTGCCACCCCACACTTCACTGAATCCTGGGGGGCCACTTCCAGGCAAACCCTATCTGGGCTGGACTCAAGGCTACACTAACACTTCCTTCCGGCTTCTCCTTCACCCATCCTGCTGTGTCTGGGCCACTCAACTGGACTCAAGCCCAAGAATTCTGACATCACTGGCCGCTGTGTCTTCCCATGCTTTGCCAGGACAGCAACCCCCTTCGAGCAGGGTGAAATGGCTTTGCCACTAATGGCGCTTTCCCAACGTCCACCCAGTCTCTCCTGTCCCTCAGAGCTCCCTCCTGTCCCTCAGAAGTCAACTCCGAGCCCTTCCTTTAGTTATTTCTTCTCCCGGTGCCTCTTCCAGTCACAGACGTCCTCTCCACACTCCTGACCCCGGCTTCTGACAGACACCCTGTGAGCGAGTTAACCTTGTAACTCATGGATACAAAGTTACTGTTCAATGTCTCCTAGTTTATGGTGCTTTTGTCTAAGAATGGTTTGTTGAGCACCTGGTGTGGCCAGCAGACACAGCCCCTGTCCCCTGGAGACTCCACTCTAAGGGAAGCGCAAACTCACAGACACCATCTCAAGGGTTGCTACATTCCCTCGGGTGCAGACGCAGCTCACCATTGTTCTTTAGGATGACCCCCCCAGGACAAGCGCCACTACCTCACAGGGGCAGAAAGTTTGAACGTTCTTAAGCTACGCTGCCTAAGGGGGTTTCAGAATTAGGCACCAATGTCTCTATGAGCAACAGGTAGGAGGGCCCTTCCCCCAAAAGCTCATCCACACCAGGCACTGTCCATATTGTCTTTGGAAACTCAGTATGAGAAGAAGAAAAAAAAAATTCTGGTTTGGTTTTTAAATGTTTAGTTCCTGAGGTTGAATTCTCCGTAATGCGTTGTACTTCTTGTTTCCACAGGGCACGCCCTTCACACCTCAGCCCAGCAGCCCGCCCCACCCACCTCCCATCCCCCACTCAGGTTCCCATTCCATCCCCAGGAGGACTGGTCCAGTCATCTCTGCCACGTCCCAGAACCACTCTCTGCTCGCTCGCTCGCTCTCTGCCATCTCAAGCCCGCGTCACTGCTACACTGCTTTCCTGTTCTGCCGACTACTGTGCTGGAGCAGGTCCAGATCAGGTCTCACTGAGCACTGCCGCCTGTTAAATCACAATCAGCCGGGTTCTGACTGTGCACCAAAGCCCGCGCATCCATCCTCAGGCCCTGTGGTGTCTCCTCGTCTACAGCTGCTTCCTCTTCAGGTTCTGTTCCTCAGCCGGAAACTTCAGAACTCCCTCCGTTCCCAGAAGTTTCTTTCCATCATGGTCCCTCGCACAGCTAGTCACTGTTCCCACGAGGCCCTGGACTGTCGCCCTCTCCCCAGTCAGTCCCTCTCGGCTAAACACACCGATCCTCAAGGAGCTCCTGTCGGCAGTGCCCACAGGTCCCCAGAGTTCTGCGCCACCCCATTCTGGCTCCTCACACAGTTCTCACAGTCCACCAGCCACACCCGGTTCCTCACACAACTTTTTCCCTAAAAAGCTTCTTACTATCCCTCAAACGGTTCCCTCACAGAATCCCTGACGTAGCTGACTCTCCATTTTTCAGGTTTCCCATGCAGTCTTTACAGTGTCCATAAGACACACACACACACACACACACACACACACATACACACACACACACACACACACATATACACACACCACACACGCCACATGCACACACACACACAAATACACACGCCTCATGTACATCACATTACACACACAAACACAACATACACACACACACACACCATGAACACCACACACACACACATCACACACACAAATACCACACACACCTTACACATATACATACCTCATGCACATGACATCCCCAATCCTAGACACAGCAATTATGCAATCAGTAACATTTCCCCATTACAGAACAGGTTCCACCATTCATTCATATTTTCTCCAAATTCTTCATAGTTCCTTAAACAATTAAAGAATTGTTTCTTTACACAGTCTCTTACATAGTTTACCCACACAGATTCTCAAAAGTTCCCTCACGTATTTCTACGCGGCTCGAGTTGCTCGCCCAATTGCCCACATAGTTAACTTCCCCCAAATTCTTCCCACAAAGCTTCAAAAGCCCTGGACACATGTCCTCAGGAGTTCCCCATGCCCTTTCCTGGTCTCTCTCAGCTCCTCACAAAGTTCACCTCTCGGGCCTTCAGTTTCTCACAGGCCACAGTATGATCATTAATACTATCCACTTGAAAGGAATCTAGAATCGCCTAGAAGACAAATCTCGGGCTGTGTCTGTGACAGAGTTTCTAGTGGAGTTAAGACCAGACATAACCATGAGAGACTCCATTCCACTCACAGGGCTGGGTCGTGGACTGAATGAAAAGGACACCGCTGAGCTGCAGTGATCACCACAGTCTGCCTCCCAAGTTCCTGTCACCATCTCTTCGCTCTCACAGTGGGCCTGTCCTCAAACTGTTAACCACCATCTCTTCCCTGCAGTGACGGACCATAGCCTCAATCTGTGAGCCCAAATCAACCCTTCCTTTCTTCATTTAAAAACATTTATTTATTTATTCGTTCATTCATTCATTCATTCATTCATTCATGTACACAGACTTGTCAGAAGACAACTTATGGGAATTGGCTCCCCTGTCAGCCATAGGTTCAGGGGTCACACTCGGGCAGTCGCGCTTGGTGGCGAGCACCTCCACGCCCAGAGCCATCTCTCCAGCCTCCTTCCTTTTTCAAGTTGTTGTTGGGGATTTTGTGACAGCAACGAGGAAGGAATCAGCACACTCACAGGCTTAAAACTCTGACTCTGTTTCAGAACCGCTCATAGACTTCTCAGTCCCCCAGGATCCACGCTCCTGAGACTGCTCACACAACTACCACAGAGCTCCCCACAATCTCCCAAGTCCGTCTGGTCTTCCCATAATGCCACACACACACACACACACACACACACACACACACACACACACACCAGACAATTTCACAAAATCCACGTGATTCGCCAATCCCTGCCAGAGTCTGTCACCAAGCGCCTCGGGCATTCCCCCCAAGGTTTCTCACAGTTCCTCAAACAAATCTCCAGACAGTTCCTCCCGCTTTCTGTCTCCCCTCCCCCTCTCACTTCCTCACGCTTCCTCGTAGTGTTTCTCAGTTGCCTACACAGAGCCCTGGCTTCCCCGACACGGCTGCTACCTTCTCAGGAACTTGCTCACATAATCCGACACACGTCACCTGCTTCTTCTCCTACTGTCCCTCAGTGTCCCCGCAGCACCGTACACACACCAACCTCCCACCACCTCAGCCGCCACACCAACCCTTCCACCTCCATGCCTAACCCACTCGCCCGCCCGGCTGGCTCCTCACCGGCCCGCAGGTGTTCCACCCGCCTGAGGTCACATTTCTCTATAAAGCTTTCTATCTATCCAGATTAAAGAAGTTCACTTTGGGGCCACCACCGACGGCCTTTTTTTCAGGTGTGTGTGTGTGTGTTGTGTCTCCCAGACTGTGGAGCCAGGTGTGTGCTGCCAGCCCGGGCCCCAGCTCTCAAGCGCACGCATTCACTGTCTCTTCCTTAGGTGACTGAATGAGGTTTGGGCTTTACTCTTGAGACTAGCAGAGTATGGAGCGGGGGTCAAGGGCACCCCACTCCCAACCCCTCTCCTTGAAGCTAAAGAAATCAGTTTACCTTATTGGGTCCAGAGTCCTGAAAAAGAAAGGACAGAGAGAGTCTAAGAACCTGGAGCAGAGCTAGGGCCCAAGGGCAGAGCATGCAGAGAGCACAGGCTGGCTCTGAGGGGGACTAGCTGTCGGCAGGAGCCTGAGCACAGGCCAGGCATCTGTCACCCACGGCCCGGACACAGCTGGCCACCCTAAGCCGGTCACGACAGGCAAATCAGTTAAGAGTGTGAGCTCTCAGGCTGGCGCCTCACAGCAATCTTTGTGTCCTCTTAAGAATTCCAGAATAGGATAAAGTCTCTAGAATCCTTCCCTGGGTGTCACCGTGTGTAGACATCCAGGTAGGGCATGTCAAACCCAGCTCTTCCCCTCCGAGGACTGTGGGCTCCCTCTAGAGGACGGCCTATACCAGATCAGCAGCGGTCAGAGCTAACCACTGTACTACCCGCCCACAAGGATGTTAGCCAACACGCTCCCTGTTGCCCTCTGATGAGGGGGCACAACATCCCTGTTGTACAGGTGAGGGCATTCTAACAAGGACCACTGTCTCATTTTCAGCTATGTGGCATTCACCCCGTCCCTGGGTTCCCCCCCTTGAACTCCTCTCTAAAGACAGAGCCTAGGACATGTGTGGAAGATGCCCATCTTGTCCCTGGGGGGCAGGCGAGGGTTACAACTCTCTCCGTCCCACCAATTTCGCTCCAGACGCCTGGAGCCAGCTCACCATTTCAGCCAGAGCAGAGATGACCTTTCCCAGGGTGGTCAAAGACTTGTTGATGTTGGCCCCCTCCTGTGTGTAGAGAAAGGTGGTCAGGACGGTGGGTGGCACCCAGAGCCTCTTGATCTAGGGTCATCTCCTGGGGACTGATCTGCGTGGCATGGGGCTGAGGCTCTAGGCCCTAGAGTTGAACTCTGAGGTCACTAGACACAGAGGATTCTGGGACAGGCAGGTGCTCAGAGGTCCAGGGTCCCTGGTCAGCTGCACCAGCACCCACCCTAATTAACCCCTCACACGTCCCTACACAGTACATCACAGAGACCCTTGGAAAAGCAAAATAAGACACTCCTTCCTGATATGCTCGACTGTTTCCAGAGAGGCTGTGTCCTCAGGACACAGGCCAGCCAGCTCAGCCCACTGCCACCCCACAGCCTGTCTCCTCTCGGGTGGGAAGCAGAGAATACTAAGTGTGAAGGACACCACGGGCTTCCTCTCTGCCTGGCTGGTGTCCGTCGTCATGTACAAGATCTGGAGCGTGAAGACTGGTATTCTGTCTACTGAACACCGCAGGTTCCGGCCCATGGGCCCACCCCGCTGCTCCTGCTCAGCAGGCTTGCCTTTGGTGGTAGCACAGCCTTGCTCTGCCCGCACACGGCCCTCCTGTGCAGCCTGGCCCTACCTTGAGCCGTGTACCCTTGGCTCCCGTGGAGTCCGCTCGCTCACTGCCCGCCAGGTCCACCAGGCTGATTTTGCTCACCTGAAATGACAGATGTATCAAATACAGTCTCCCGCTGCAAGCCCCTGGGGAGAGCCTGCTGTGGGGCCATCCTGCCCCTCTGGGGACAGTCTCAGGGGCTACATGAGGGGCTAGGGCCACACCCTTCCCTGGCATCCCCCCATCTTTGACAGCCCCAGTTTCCTTCTTCATCTCCGTTCACTGCTTTATTGATGTTCTAGCCCAGGTGGGCGCCTCTTCAGAAGCTGTGCACACCGCCCAGGGCCTTGCCGCCTTGGGCCGGGCGCTCAATACAGCAACATAGTAGGTCGACTCAATTAGGTATTGTCATCCATTTTCACAGATGCCTCTAATCACCTATGGTTGAATTTGAACCCAGGTCCACAAAAGGCCTTAACTGTTGCTTAGCTGCCTCACAGGGGGTGGAGTGGGGGGGGGCTAGCCAGGCTCCCTGCGGAGTAGTCAGTAGTCACATAACCCCAGGAAGGCACAGCATCTCCTGACCAGATACCGGACACAAGAGGGACCGTCTCAGAGAAACCCTGGCAGGGAAACCTGTCCTCTTAAGTGGCCCCAGACTTCTCTGCCTTTCTAAGGCTCTTACTATTTCATGGGGACATATTTGGGAGTGTCACACAAGGCCCAGGTGTCCCCAACACTATCGGGGACGGACATGGACCCTTCTTGGCTCCTCTACAGAGATTGTTCCCCAGAAGATTGAGAATGTTTGCACAGGAGGACCTCCAGGCAAAGGGACAAAGCTACCAACAAGAGGCTCAGAACGACCCTGATATCCTTCCAGAAGCCCACAGATGGAGTGATTAAGATAAAGGCCCCAGGAAACCACCCCCCAGACCATGTTCAGATCCACTGAGGGTGCCAAAACATTGCTTGTAGGAGAGGTGTCTGGAGTGGGGAATGCCAGGGCTGTGCTCCCGGCATAGGTACTCTGTGCTGAGGAGGACACTGCCCACCACATGTCCTGTTCCCAGTGTGGACCCCATCTCTCCAGGGAGAGTGAGACCCTGTCCTGCTAGCCTGTATCAGGGGCCCATCAACACCACCCTGTAACCTTCCACCCCTGGCCCAACTTCAGTTACCGCGCTAGGTGGAACCTGCTCCCCCACACCACTCCACGCGCTCACTTTCTCTGTGGTGATGTTGGTCTCTGCGTCGTGGCGCTTCTGGGTGAAGATGATGTTGAAGACAGCGTGAGATCGGCTGCTGGTCTCATTCATGTTTGTGGCCGCCACAGTCCTGGGGGCAGGAAGCTGCTTGAAGTCATCTGTCCCTTACCCAGGGGTCAGCCATGAGCGTTACTAGAGGTACAGGGGTGCTCACCTAGGTCACTAGTGCCCTAACCTGCCAAGAACCTCATAGAATCTCCCAGGATGGAGTTCACGGGAACAGCTCAGAAGCCATCTCTGGCATGCAAAAGTCAGTCTTACATGCCCTGCAGGGTTTTATTATATATAACCCTGAGGGGCTGTTAGGGGTAGTTCAGGACACACACACACACACACACACACACACACACACGCACACGCACACGCACACGCACACGCACACGCACACGCACATGCACACGCACACGCACACACACACACACACACACACACTACCACCTCAGGAGCTGAAGACAGTCACCTGAGCAACTTGTATACCTTCTGATACCAATGTGTATCAGTAGGACTATCATGGTGACCAGTGCCCCAGGATAACGGGGTAGGTGACTTATGGCCACTGTGATGACCCTCACAGTTTCTAGACCTAGGCCTCACAGAATGGTTGCCCTTGAGCACAAAGACTGCCTCTGAGCTATTGATGTCAGAGCTCTGTTGCTAGAGGTGACAGAGCCACAGGAGCAGGCCTCATGTAGGAGGGAGCCAACGCCTCTCTCAGGCTGATATGTGTCCTCAACGGCCAGCCACATGAGGTCCTTTATCTTCTTGGGAGCCACCTCACGGACTTATCCTGAGCTGAGGCCAGTAGTGCTCCGAGGACCTGGCCAGAGGTAAGAGTGCGGCCAAGAAGGACAACCTGCATACCTGGCCTTGTTCCCTGAGTCCATGAGGTCCTGGATGTCATTGTAGGAGGTGACAGCCAGCTTGGAGAGGTCCTCCACATAAGGCCCCAGCAGAGGGTGCTCCCTCACCCGCAGGTTGCCTTTGTTCTTGGGGTTCAGGAGGTCGCGGACTCGCTCACAGTAAATCTCCATATAGCTGACCTGCAGAGCAACACCATCAGGACCCCCAAAGTGAGGCTGGGCTGTACCGTACCATCAGGACCCCCAAAGTGAGGCTGGGCTGCACAGTCAGTCAGAGCCCTGTGGCAGGGTTCTGTGGCAGAGCAGAGAGTTGATTTCTGGGTAGGGCACCCAGGGAATCCAGCCTGTGGCTCTGTGAGTGTGGGTGTCAGCCCTCTCTAGCTGTCCAGCCCTCCCTCCATGTAACTGACCTACAGGACCGAGCTACACCCTCAGGGACCCCAAGGCAGGGCAGCGGCTCCCTGATGGGCAGGGCACATAAAGGACACTCAACCAGGGTCAGCCTCCTTCCATCTGCTCAGTCCTCTCCCACTGAGCGCCATCTTGAGACTAGCCACGTTAGCCCCTGTGGTTACCCTGGGTAACCTCAGCCACAGCGTAGCCCAGGCTTTGCGGCTCTGTGGTGTCTGCCCCTGTCCTGGGTAGAATACGTAGCTATGCCATTAACACCTGTCAGGGGTCAACTTCCCGCCAGGCCTAAGCTTTGAGTCACCAAGTCCCATGTGGGCATGCAGACAGTCATCGTGCGGATGAGTGACAGGAACAGATGCTCATTTTAGGAGAGAAGGGCATTGCCAGCTACAACTAGAACTCCCCAGATCTACACTCGGAAACAGGCGGCAGGCAGGACGTCCTACCTCCACGGAGTAGGACATGTTATCGTTGGTCGTGTCATTAATTCGAGAGAAGAGGTCTTCGCAGAGCTTCAGGATGGGAGGAAAACGCATTAGCTGATGAGGGCTGGTGGCCCGGAGCCCTGTCCCTCATGGTGCTGTGGGCACCTTGTAGCCAGGCAGGGTGCTGCGTGGCCAGACGCCCCTGGCTCCTCCAAAATGCACATTCCAATGTAAAGGCCTGAGCCAAGCATCCAGTCTTCTTACTCTAGCACCGCCCCCCTTAGTCTCCACCCCTTCCCTAGATTATCTGTTTGCAACCCTATCCTCATTTGCATAGAGGGCGGGGCCATCTTCTCTCGGCTGGCCCAGCGGTCTTCCTTCTCTGACCAGGACAAGTGCTGGCAATGGTCAAACTTCTAGTGGCTTCTGAGGAGCCATCTGTATCTTAAGACTGTGGTCACACCTTAGGCCACCAGTCATCTGCCCCGCAGTCCTCACAGCCCCCAGAGAGACCATCTGTCCAGCCAGTGCCTTATCTTGTGCATATGCCCCTATTGGGTACCTTCAAAGGCCGACCACCTCCCGCAGCCCAGCCCAGGCCATCGACCGCCCTCCTATCATCCCGCCCCTCCTCCTCTCAGGCCACCTCCCACTCTCCTGCCTAGGCCCCAGCCATGCCTGTGGGATGATGCCTTGCTGGTCCTTCTCTTGTTTCCCCATCATGGTGTAGGACTTGCCAGCCCCTGTCTGCCCATAGGCGAAGATGCACACGTTGTAGCCCTCAAAGGCGTGCTGTAGCATCTCCTCCCCAATGTCCCTGTAGACCTGCTTCTGAGAGGCATAGTTGATGTCCTCGGGCTGCAGAGAGAAGAGATGTGGCTTAGGAGGCCATGGGCTCCGAAACTGCGCCAGAATCCTCAGAGCCCAAGTAGGGACAGGGCCTTGAGGTGAAAAGCTGTGCTATGGAACAAACTAATCCTGACAGGGGGTAGCTTCCTGAGGGGTCCTTTGAGTCGCAAATGTGACACAGGGGGTGGCTGGGTAGTGGAGGAGGGACAGGACAAAGAGATCACAGTAGAGTGAGGAGCATGTGTGAAGACGCCCAGGTAAGAGCTCCACCCAGTCGGTTCATGTGACAGGGGTGGGTTTCACAATAACTAGAGTTAAAAGGAAGCCGGGCTCAGGGGTTGAGGGACCTTTGGGATGGCCTGTGGCATTACTCTGAGGACAGAGGATTCCCCAGGCAGAGAAACAGCGTGGTGGAAGCAAAGGGCATATCTGTTGAGGAAGGACTGAACAGGGAGAGAAGTACTGGGGAATTCTGGGACCACATTCAGAGAGACAAAGGCCAGGGAGACTGAGGGAAAGGACTGCCTGTTTCCAGAAGGATCCAGGGAGAGGTGGAACATGGGAAGGGCTTGATGTGGCCTGGATGTGGGGGCTGGGAAGGGAGGAGCCCAGAGCCCACATCTCTCAGCGTTTGGGGTGCTGGAGCTTACAGGTAGGGCTCGGCTCTGGGATTTCTGAGTTTGGAAAGGGGAGAAGGCACAGTGGATGGTCACAGCTGTCATGCTGGGACTATGAGCAAAAGGATCTGGTCCTTCTAGGTTGGTGATCAACTCAGAGTGACCTTCCAGGTGAATAGGGTAGAGTCTTCAACCCATTTATAGAGGAACATGTGTGAGACTTAGGGAGGTCTCGAGACCAGGGCTGGGCTAGTTTCACAACACCAGCCTGCCTCTCCCCAGACGCAGCTCACCGAGGTATGTGACCAGTAGGAGTAATCGAAGCTGAAGCTCTTGGGTGTCTCCTTGGGCTGTTTGGGGTTGACAATGGCTGCAAGGGACACAGATCATGAAGCTGGTTAATCCTATGCAATGAAACCTGCCCTGCCCGGCACACTTGTATCTCCAAAGTAGTTAAGGTCTAGGGCAACCCATGACATTCCAAGTCCTATCTCTTGCAGGCACTCTCATGCCTGCCCAGCTCATCTGGGGGTCTGTGGGGGGCATGTGTACTATCCTACAGGGGAGGTGCTCTTGCCGAACATCTTAGGGAGATGCTCAATCTCCCTCCACACAGAGGCCCCAGCCCAAACCTAGGGACCCAGATGGCTGAAGCAGCCAGGGATAAATTCTGAGTGAGTCCTAACCTGTAGCCCACATCTAGGACCTGAACTTTCCCAGGAGAGAGCCCCAGTAGCCCAGGAGGCCTGCGTTGCCCTACACATAAGCTACAATTTCCCATCCTCAACAGGCCTGACCCACAGCACCTGTGCTCAGTGGCCACAGGAAGGGACTTGGTTCCCACACCCTAAGGTTTGTGTTCTCCAGACTGTCAGAAACATAATGCCTGCATTGATACAGACTTGGGGACACCAGGCCAGATGCAGACCCTGTCCTGGGGTCTCACATCCATAAAGGACAAAGCCCAATTACAGTCACCATCAAGTCTGGAAAGCAAAGCTCCCCACCCTACCCCCAGGACTCTGTCATCAGTGTGGACCCCGCGCTAGCATGACTCATATCCTTACAAAAGGGGAAATTTTAGAGACACACACATGCAGGGAGGACATTGTATCCTGTAACGATAAAGATGGAAAGCTGGGTGAGACTTCCACAACACCAAAGCCATCAACACTCCAGGAGCTCAGAGGGGGCCTGGGGAAGGGCCTCCCCTCCCAGTCTCATGAGGTTTCAACCCAGACGCCCCTTGGACTTCAGCCTGCAGAGTGGCTGACTCTACATTCCTGAAGTTAAACGGCCTCTGGGAAGCCGAACACCTATGGTCAGACAATCCTCTGCCACTGTGACAAGCCCAGGGGCCACCAAGGCCCTGGGCAAGCATCTTCCCAGGCATCACTGGGAGCCATCTCTCCTCAGACCCTACTTAGGCCCCTGGACTGGAGTTCTTCCAAGCCCAGGACCTTTGGAAGGCCACTGACCCTTTGTGCCCTACTATGACTGCCCTGAGGAGACAGGAGAGCAAGCTGTCCATGACCTAATGGCCTCATGTCCGATGACACAGGAAGAGTGGCTTCAACACAGCCAGAACCCAAGCACAGAAGAGGCCGGTGCCATGGAGATAATTGTGGGACCGTCTTCAGTGCAGCCTGAGCGGGGCCTCTGAGACCCTAAGGAAGAGGGCAGGACCCCTTTGTTTAAAACGCCATCACCCTATCCTCTGTCTGCTTTGTTCTCTTACCCCTTGTACTGTGGATCAGGTCCTCCATGTAATCCCAAATTCCCTGCCCTGGCCCCATGCTGGACAGGCCTGAGCTCTGGACCCCCAATCCTCCCTGACTCTGGTGGGGTCCTGATATCGGAATCATCGTCATCAAACCCCATATGGACCCTAAGCTCCCTGGAGTGAGGCTCTCCCTAGACATGGGGGGGGTGCAAGCTCAGTGGAGATGGGGTAGCAGGCAATTAATAGGGAGGAAAGCTCTTCATTTCAAGCTATACAAGAAGAGTCTACCATAGGGCCCACGTGGATAGAACTCTGGGCTCGGGCCCTGTTTGTTCCACAACCTGACTCCTCAATCCTGCTGTATGTGTTAGTGGAAATTCCTTCATTCATTACAAACGGGGCCTAAGCTCCTGAGAGGTAAGAGATTCCCCACAGTTCACATGGCCCAGAAGGCCTGGGTTCCCAGAGTGCGCCAGGCCTGGCTGTCCAACCACGGCCCCCAGCACGACCTTCAGAGGCCTGTTTTGTGCCAACAGCCCCTCCCCCCAACAGTCCATTTCTCACAGAAGCAGAGCCCATTAGGACAGAAAGCAACGGGCTGTCCTGTGGAACCAGGAGGGGGTCGAAATGGGGCCATGCGGGCCTGGAAGCCAGTCCCCTGGACCAGCTCATTAAAGACTGCATCCCTTCAACCCCTTACCGGGGCTGGGCCCCTGGGAGCCAGGCTCTTTCAAGAGAAGCTGCACAATACAAGGCCTGTGGGGCCTGCACTGGGGTGGCCACCCGGAGGGGAGGACAAAAGTGGGGGTGGGGACAGTGTGCAGAGTGGCAGAGAGAAAGAAATTAATTGGGCACTTTTCTCGGAATCAGAACGTCCCCCTGCAGCCAGGGACACAGCAGGGAGGGGTGTGTGTGCTGAGCAGATCCAGTTGGCTCCTGAGCCCAGAGGTTTCTCTGTGTGACTAGAGGGTTCAGAAGTGAGCCCTCAATTGCTCTTTTGCATAGGTAGGGAAACTGAGGCCTAAAGAGATGACACCCCCCCCAAGGTCAATCCCAAGTAAGCCAAGAGCACAGTGGAGTCCCTTCCTTCCTGGGTTGTTATCCTTAGCTCTCTTGGAATTCAATTCAGTGTATATCCTGGGATGACTTTTTTGAGGTGGCCTAGGGACTCTTCATCAGCCTGACCCAGAGCCCGCACCATCTCCGTGTCCTCTGAGTATAAAGTATGATTTAAGAAGAGGAAAACCCAAGAGGTGCCTCAGTGTATAGTGAGGATATACAGTGAGCATAAATAAAGGCCACAAACTCCACTGACTGGCCCAGGCTGGCTGTGTCAGCGACAGACAGATGTACTGATGACGTGACTGCTAGCTCTGGAATGTTCAGACAAAGAGCACTGCTTACCCAGATGACAGTTACAGAACAATGAAAGGTGCCTGTGGCACTCGGAGTGGTCCCAAAGTCCTCCTCCTCTCTCGAGGGGCCAAGTGGCCACCCAGGGAAGCAGACAGGGACACATCCGAGACCCTCCACTCCAGCAGCCACCCGTGAGCTAGGAAATGAGAGAGCTAAGCACCGTGTGAGTTCTGTCATCATCCAACACCACGGGGAGGGACCACGTAGGTAGCCGTTGGCACCAACCATTGGGTACATTTGTTCCAGGAGAAGCTTGTGGAAGACGGTGGACAGAACCCACATGAGACCCAGGCTCACCTGACCACCAAGCCCAGATAACCCTGAACAGAGGTGCTGACCAGTTCTTATCCTAAAACTTGAGCTGTTTTAAGGAGGACTGTCATCAGCAAAGTCCACTGGGCCATTTGCAGAAGACCCCAAAGTGAGTGCAGCCAACCTAGGGAGTCAAGGCTAACAGCTCCCCTAGTGGAGGAAGGGGGGACTGCCGCAGCAGATGGCCTGGCTGAGTACTGTTCTCAGTCTGGGTGTGGTTGTCAGCTCTGGGAAATCCAGGGAGCCTCCCACTGTGATCCGCCCACCTCTCTGCCTGTCAGTCACATCTCATTAAGAAAGCAGACAAGCACCTCAGAGACTTCAGCCAAATCCTGCTGCTTATGGGACCTTTGGGGGCAGACCTATGTCCCTGGCCTTAGCAAGGGCTGTCCCCTGATTTACTGCCTCATACACCCCAAGATTAGACCACACCTCCCAATTGTCAGACATGACCAAATGAGAACCATAGCAAAGAACTAAGAGGGGAGCTGGAACCCTAAGGCTATACCCAGAGTTAAATAGCGTCGGCTTCCACCCCCTACCTCACCCCCCAATTCATATTTCTAAAACCTCAAGGTGTGGTCTTCTCTGGAAACTGCATCTGCTTTCTTTGACAGGCCCTCACTATGGTACCCAAACTGGGTTTGAGCCAGTGTCAGGCGATACTCCCGCCTCAGCCTCCTGAGCAGCTGAGACTGCAGGCTTGAAAACGAGATGGCAAAGAAGTGGAGGCATCCTGAATTAAGTTATGCCCTAATTCCTCGTAAAGAGGCCACCCGAGGACACAGAGATACGTCCGGGCATGGTGGCACGCGCCTGGGTCTCAGGCCAACCTGGAATGATAATATATGAAATTGACATCATAGTTCAAGGACAGCCTGGGCTACAGTGTGAATATTAATCCCAGCTTAAGATGTAGTCTGAGACTCTATCTCAAACAACCAGAACACAGGGATGGGGAGAGCCAGGATGCCACGCGTGACAATGTGGGGAGAAGTGAGAGCAATGTGACCACAAGCCACGGCCAGGCAACAGCCTGCAGACGCTTGGAGAGGCAGCAGGCATGGTCCCCCAGTAGAGGGGAAGCATCCTGCCCACGCCTTGATTTTAAATGTCTGGCTTCCGGAACCTGAGAACAAATGTCTGTTTCCACAGTCCCTCATCGGTGGTGATGTCGTGGTGAGCCCTGAGACCCCCATACAGAATGCCGATGCGGAAGCCTCGGGACTCTCGGACTAGGCTAGGTTGGCCCTTGGGTCTGGCTGGTAGGTGTGGTCCCAAGGCCCCACGGGACCAGCAGTCGCTGGTGTAGCCATGACGGCCAGTACTTACTGGTGGTGCTTCCGGACATCTGAATGATGCACTTGGAGTCTCGGCTCATTTCCCGGGAGTTGAAGGGGCGGACGCGCACCGCCACCTTCACAGAGGCCCCGGCCATTTCTGTGGAGTTGGTTGGGAGTTCAGCAGCCGCGCTTGCCCCAGAGAGGGCGGAGTCACCTGTTTCGGGGAAAGGGAAACACAGATTAGGAGCAGTGTTCAACGAGGTCATACAAGGACACCCAGCTGTCTCCTTTTCCCCTCCCGCCAACCTCCCCCAGTGACAGTGTGGGGACCAACCAACAGGACCCAGACCTAGGAGCAGGTAGCTACAGGTGAGAAAGGCACAAATTCTAACAGCACAGAGCTAAGCTGAGTGTAAGGGGCCCAACAGCGCCAGAAGAAGAAGGTGACCCTCCGGTGAAGAAAACTGTCCCCCCTCTCCCAGAAGCTGTCCTTTGAAAATGGCTTCTTGGTTACCAATGGGGCTCTGTGCCCACTTCCCTTTCTTGGTGCTGGGATTTTGTCTTGGTTAAACTCGTGTGGATTTTGAGCATGAGTAACACTGGATACATCAACCGCACCCCAGAGCAGGCAGCACGCTCAGGAAGCGTTGACCAATACAAAACAGACTGTGTTATTGTTTTTTGTTTTTGTTTACTTGTGTGCATGTTGTGGGTTTCTTGCTTGTTTAAATTTAATTTTATCTTTTTACTTATTCACTTTACATCCCTCTCACTGCCTTCCCCCCTCGCAGTCACCCCTCCCCCAATCCTTCCTCCTCCCCACCTCCCCTTCTCCTCTGAGCAGGTAGGGGTCTCCCCTGGGCATCCCCCTGACCCTGTGTTTGTTTGTTTTTAAGAGAAAGAATATGAAATTGGGTGGGTAGAAATAGGGAGACAGCTGGGAGGAGCTGGGGAAGGAGAAAGAATATGACCTATAAATACTGTATGGAAAATTTCAAACTGAATTTTAAAGAAGAAGAAGAAGAAGAAGAAGAAGAAGAAGAAGAAGAAGAAGAAGAAGAAGAAGAAGAAGAAGAAGAAGAAGAAGAAAGTGGAGATCCTTGTATCTACAGGGTTCCTCGGGCAAGGGTTAGAAATGGACAGGTCTCAGTCTGGACCTGGTTCTGCCTTTCTCTGGCTATGTGATTCACCCTGGGCTGTGGGTGAGTCCGGTGTGGAAAGGGCAGGGTTGAAGCCAATGACCCCATACACAAGCTGGCACTGGGGCTTGACGGGCCCTCCTCGGGAAGCAGCTCCTTCAGAGGCGGCAGGAGAGGGGCAGATCTCCTACCACTGAGGTGGACAAATCCACCTGTGGGACCTGGACTTGAGCTCGCCCCTGCATTCCAGGCCCTACAGCCAGCCCCAGGCACGGTGCCAGCCACTCTTTGATACCCCCTTCTCCAGGTCTATGCATGGGCACCCAAGAAGAGCAGGCGGCCCAGGCCCTGTTTCCTTGTGTTGACATCCTAGCTAGGGAGGACAGTGGGCACAGGCAAGCCCGTGAAGCCCTGGACATCAGTCCTGGGCAGCCGGCGTGCTTCCGGGCAGGTATCCTGTGATCGCATAGCCCCAGGCCCAGAAAGAGGGAATCATTAGAGAGGAAGAGAATGTTTATGAGAACAGATGACATCATAAGCTTTTTATTCTCCTCAAATTTAGTTGCACAGATGCTCGGTTCCTGTGGCCCAGATATTCCAAAGGGATTTTCAGTGAAATCTGGCAAGATAAGATCTTTGGGGAAAAAATGAGGACAAAGAATGGTCCGTGCCCCACCCCCAGCCATCACACACACCATGAAGCTGTGCTCCTTTAAAGGCTGGCCATGGCGTCTGTTCTAGTTTTATTTCTGTGGCTGTGCTAAAACAGACCAAAAGCAGCCCTGGGAAGGAAAGGGCTTATTGTCGGAGTGTTGGCTTGGCTCACTTGCGGTTCATACCCAGCTAGTTTTCTTATAAAGGCCATGACTACCTGCCTAGGGTTGGTGCCGCCCACAGTGGGCTGGTCCCTCCTGCATCAAGAAGTCATCAAGACAGTTCCCCACAGACACGCCCACAGGCAACCTGTGGCACTGGGGGATTTGGGCAACTCCCCATTCCAGGTTTTCCTCTCAGATGAACTCTAGGCCAGTGGTTTTCAATCTGTGGGTTGTGACCCCATTGAGGGTCTAATGAACTTTTCACAGGGGTCGCTTAAGGCCATTAGAAAACACAGATATTTACATCACAATTCATTAACTGTAGCAAAATTACCATTATGAAGTAGCAAAAAAATTAATTTTCTGGTTGGGGGGGGGCAGTCATCACAACATGAGGAACTATATTAAAGGGTCACAGCATTAGGAAGGTTGAGAGCCACTGGTTTAGACTGTGCCAACCTGACAGTCAAAGCTGACACCAAAATAGGGGGCTCTGTGGAGAAACAGCAGATCTATAGACTGTCCCTCCCCCTCTCTTCCCCTCCCCTCCCTCCCCCCTCCCCTCTCCTCCCTTCCCCTCTCTCCCTCCCCCTCGCCCTCTCGCTACAAGAGATCCGTATCAGGGAACTGAAGAGCAGGTAAGAGTATGGCCGCTCTATCAGAGGGCCCAGGTTAGAGTCCCAGAACCCACACAGCACCTCCCAACCATTTGTTGCTCTAATGTCCTTTCCTGGCCTTCATGGGCACTGCACACACGTGGTACACAGGCATACACGCAGGCAAAACACTTGCACACATGCAATGAAAAATAAATTAAGGTTAGAAGGGGTGATTGGCTATGCCGCATTTAACCATAAGCTGGAACTTTCTTTTGGAAGCACAAACACACAAGGCTGTTCCACTCGAACAAAATGCTGCTTCAGGAGGCTGGCACTCCTGTCCCAGACAGGTGGGCGTCTGGTGCAGATAAAATGTTCAAATCTGCAGTAAGTTACTGAAGCAGTATGAGGAACAGGCCAAGATTCTAGGCAGGGGCTACAGGGGCTGACCACAGGGACAGAAAACACTGAAGAGTGCTGGCTCCCAGCCCATTCGCATTCTGTACACAGTGGGGGATGGGGGGTGGGAGGTGGGGGTGGGGGTGGGAGGGTGAGAGGCTGAAAGACTGGAGTCTTTCCAGGCAAAGAGCTGTTGCTGAGTGACAGAAAAACCTGCAGTGCTCGAGTTGAAAAACAAACAGGAAGACAAGATCGCAGAGGACGTGGAATGCCAAGATGGACACCCAGGCAGCTCTGCCCGGAAGACATCGGGCAAGTTCTGAACTCAAGGTATAGAATGTAGGAACTCAACCCAAGAGCATCAGAAAGTCAGAGATTTCCACAGCGTTAGGCAAGCGCTACAGACTACAGGGAACACAGAAACCAGCCTTGGAGGTCCAGGGGTGTACAGCAGAGCCCAGCAGACAAGGCCCCATCGATGAGACCTGCCAGGACCACCTGGCCTCTACTGGTCGGGGACGGAAGCTTCTAGAAGAGGTGAGAGCACAGCAATGTCAGGGTGTGGATGGCATCTCTGTCAGTAATGTAAGTCCTTATATCGAAAGTCACAAGGCTTGTGGCTGGAGAGATGGCCACCAGTTAAAAAGCTTGCTGCTCTCGCAGAGGACCTGGGTTCCATTCCCAACACCCACATGGCATCTCACAGTTCTTGGTAACTCCAGTTCCAGAGGACCCAATGCCTTCTTCTGGTATCCTCCAAGGGCTCCAGGCAAGCCCATGGCACACACATACACAGATATGCAAGCAAAATACTTATACACATAAAATAAAAATAAATCAACATTTTTTAAAGAGTCTGGGAAATGTCATTAAAACAAAAAGTTACAGGGTATAAAGGGACACAAGGAGGAAAATCAAAATTTCAAAAGGGGGA
Organism: Apodemus agrarius; assembly: GCA_964023405.1. Taxonomy (NCBI): domain Eukaryota; kingdom Metazoa; phylum Chordata; class Mammalia; order Rodentia; family Muridae; genus Apodemus; species Apodemus agrarius. The sequence continues at coordinate 92,814,363 of OZ030014.1, forward strand.
AAACAACTGCACACTATACAGAGCCCCCTCAACCTGGAGTTAAATACGGGCGGGTGTGAGTCACCATGTGAGCGCCGTGAACGAAACCTGGACCCTTGGCAAGAGCAGCAAGGGCTCTAGTTTCAGATCTGTGTCTCCAGCCCCAGTTTGGAAACTACAAAGAATCACGGGCTGGAGGGATGGCTCAGTGGTTAAGAGCACTGACTGCTCTTCTGAAGGTCCTGAGTTCAAATCCCAGCAACCACATGGTGGCTCACAACCATCCACGATGAGATTTCGTACCCTCTTCTGGTGTGTCTGAAGACAGCTACAGTGTGCTTACATATAATAAATAAATAAATCTTTTTTTAAAAAAGGAAAAAAAAGAATCATAAGAAAATTCTCAAACTGAAAAAAAAAATGCAATGAATGAAACGAAGAGGTGAAGATGCTGGGCAGAAGCATAAATGAACAGGACAAGCAGCAATATGGAAGGCAGTGGAAATCGTGCAGTGGAAACCCAAACGCTAAGGAGGTCAGAGGTCAGATGGGGTGGGGGACTTAGCCTGAATGCCCCTCTC